>BQKN01000643.1:0-10304 GCA_022839385.1 Asparagus kiusianus | reverse complement strand
ATAGGTGTGTTAGATCTTTTTAGAAACATTTTATTCATGAATGCTTGACTCCTTGAGGTATTTCTAGAAGAATGCTTGACTTTTCCTTGAGGTATTTCTAGAAGAATGCTTGACTCCTTAAGATATTTGTAGAAGAAGGCTTGACTTCTCCTTGAGATATTTCTAGAAGAAGGCTTGACTCCTAATTGAGGTATTTCAAGAAGAATGGAGAAATGTTGCTGTTTAACACTCCCCCTCAGCAACAATTTTATTTCTCATAAGTCCAAGCTTCTTCTTAAGCTTCAAAATTGTTTCTGTCTTCAGTGGCGTGGTAAAGGTGTCAGCGATTTGGTCTTTAGACTTGCAATATATCATCTTCATAATATTCTTCATGACTTGATGTTGGATGAAGTGGAAACTTGTCTCCATGTGCTTACTTCTTCCATGTGCTACTGGGTTCTTTGCAAGCGCAATAGCTGACTTGTTATCTATGAGGATCTTTGTTTGTGTTTCTTGTTTATGTTGCAGCTCATTCATTAGATTTCTAAGACATATCACTTGGCATGCACCTACATATACAGTAATGTATTCTGCTTCATAACTTGATAGAGCAACAACGGACTGCTTCTTTGATGACCAAGAAAAGGCTGCTGATCCAATGTTGAACATGTAGCTAGATGTACTCTTTCTTTCATCCAAGTCTCCCCCATAGTCACTGTCGGAGTAACCGACTAGTCTTAGATATACACTTTGCAAGTAAAATAATCCTTCATTAATGCTTCCTTGAACATACCTGAGAATCCTCTTTGCCACTTGAAGTGTTCTTGCCTTGGATCCTCCATGAATCTGCTCACCAATCTAACTACAAACATTATGTCGGGTCTTGTGATGGTCAGGTACCACAGGCTTCGACTAAGCTCTTATACAAAGTTGGATAAATAGAGATTCCTGGTGAGTCTCTCCTTAGCTTCACTCTGACTTCGACAGGAGTTACAACTGGTTCACAGTTGTTCATGTTGAACTTCCGGAGGATCTCCTTTGCGCATTTTTTCTGAGAGATGAAGATTCCTTTCTCAGATTGTGATACTTCTACTCTAAGAAAGTATGACATTTTTCCAATGTCAGACATCTCAAACTCCTTGATCATGTTCTTCTTGAACTCCTCGAACATTTTTGGATTGTTGCCGGTGAAGATCATGTCGTCCACGTAGAGACATACGATCATAATGTCTCCATCCTTCTTCTTGGTATAGAGAGAGTGCTCACATAGAATCTGTCGGAATCCGTTATTTTGGAAGTATGCATTGATTCTGGCATTCCACGCCCTGGGTATTTGCTTCAATCCATACAATGCCTTCTTCAGCTTATAGACTTTATTTTCTTAGTTCTTCACCTCTTACCCCAGTGGCTGCCTGATGTAGACTTCTTCTTCTAGGTAGCCATTAAGAAAAACTGACTTCACATCCATCTGAAAGATCTTCCACCGGTTCTGTGCCGTCAACGCTATGATGAGTCGGATGATGTCAATCCTTGCAACTGCTACAAATACTTCTTTGTAGTCAACACCTTCTCGCTGACTATAGCCTTTTTCTACGATCCTAGCTTTGTACTTCTCGACTTTACCATCTTGATTTGTCTTCTTCTTGTACACCCACTTTACTCTAATAGGTTTATGACCTTCGGGCAAGGTAGTGAGCTCCCATGTGTCATTTCTTCTGATTACCTCAATCTCGTTGTCCATAGCTTTTCTTCATTTGTGTTTTTTTGTAGCTTCATCATAGCTGACTAGATCACATTCTATAAATAAGCAAAATAGTGTGTAGTCCTCAATCATCTCGACAGGTTCTGTATCGTCGTACATATCTCTTAGGTTTCTCTTCCTCCTTGTTGCTCCCCTAAAGAGCTTCCTTTACTTGAGCTGGATGGTGATGATGTCGGCGCTGATGCTAGGGTTGATGGAGTTAGACTATTTGGTGGACTTTGTTCTATTCTTCCAACCTCTTGTAAGTCATCATCATTATCTTCAAAGAACATACCTTTAGTATTTTTGTCTTCATCGGTCCATTTCCAATAATCTTCTACATCAAATTCCACATCTCTTAAAATGATCATCTTTTTTGTAATTGGATTGTAGATCTTGTATGCTTTTGTCCTCCTCTCGTACCCAATGAATATGCATTTTTCTCCTTGATCGTCCAGCTTCTTTCTTTTCTGCTCCGGGCTTTGTGCATATGTGATGCACCCAAACACCTTCAGGTGGTTGACGCTTGGCTTGATGTTGCTCCAGGTCTCCAGTGGTGTTTTAAACTTGACGCTCTTTGTTGGACAACGGTTGAGGAGGTAAACAACACAATCTACGGTTTTAGCCCAATAAGTCTTCGGCAAGTACTTGCTTTTCAACATGCTTCTGGACATGTTTAGAATGGTACGATTCTTACGCTTTGCTATGCCATTCTATTGTGGTGTGTAGGCGGTTGTGAGCTAATGGATTATCTCGTGCTGCTTGTTGAAGTTGTCGAACGTCATTGATGTGTACTCTCCGCCTCGATCTGATCGCAACACCTTGATGTGATAGCCACTTTGCTTTTCTACCATCTCCTTGAATTTTTTGAATTTCTCTAGGGCTTCAGATTTATCTTTCAAGAAGTAAATCCAGGATTTTCTACTATAATTATCAATAAATGTGAGAAAGTACCTATTTCCTCCAAGTAAAATGACTTCAAATGGTCCTGCAATGTCTGTATATACCAGTTGTAGCAGTTTCGTTACTCGTCTAGACTTTCCAACTTCAAAACTTCTTCTATGTTGCTTGCCTTTCATACAGCCTTCGCATAGCTGGTTTGGATGGTTGATCTCTGGCAGTCCTTTCATCATTTTCTCCTTCCATAGAAGATTTAGGCCACTGAATGCGAGATGCTTGAATCGCAGATGCCAGAGCCAAGCCCTATCTTTTATGATTGTCTTCAGGCACTTGACAGAGTCAACATGAATATCTAAAGTGAACAGTCTATTTCTAGACATGTTCACGAAGAATACAATTCTTTGAGTCTTGATATAGCTTGAGTTGGATGAAGCTTCTTATTGCATTTAGTGTTCTTGAATGAACATTGCTTCATCGCTATGCGTCCTCCTCTTTTATATATCATCGTTGTAGCGCGTATTCCATCCAATCCTCCATAAATAGCACTAACAAGCTTGATATACGTATTCACTACATTTTTACTCAACAAGCCATTAATACCGATAATGGTGGTTGTAAAACATCATCAAAACATAAGGGCTAACAATCTCCCCCTTTTTGATGATGACAACCAACCATTATATAAGAGTAAAATAAATATAGCTTATAGATAGTAGCTCCCCCTATCTATGAGCTCCCACTTATAATATGCACAAATGAGGAGATTTCTCTCCCCCTTTGTCACCATCAAAATGGGGTAAAAAAATAAACAAAAATGCATGTGAAATGCAACTAAGCAAGCAAGCAAATAGAACTTTCACATAGTGCATAAGCCCAAACCATTTCTTATACGATAAAAATCATCTTCACCAAGAGGCTTGGTAAATATATCCGCTAATTGAGATTTAGTGTCAACAAACACAAGGGATACATCTTGTCTCTCTACATGGTCACGTAAGAAATGATGGCGCATATCAATATGCTTGGTTCTAGAATATAAAACCGAATTTTTTAAAATATTAATAGCACTAGTGTTATCACAAAAGATTTTGATAATTTGAAAAATCAAATCATAATCAACAAAGCATTGTTTCATCCACAAAACTTGGGCACAACATAAGCCAGCGGCAATGTATTCTACTTCCGTAGTGGACAATACAACACAATTTTGTTTCTTGGAAGCCCAAGAAACAAGAGAATTTCCCAAGAATTGGCATGTTCCACTCGTACTCTTGCGATCTACCTTACATCCGACAAAGTCGACATCACAAAAACCATATAAATCAAAATAGGTGCTTTTAGGATAAAATAAACCAAGAGCAATAGTTCCATGCACATATTTAATAATTCTCTTAAAGACAATCAAATGAGATGCTTTAGGAGAAGCTTGAAAACGTGCACATGTACACACACTAAACATGATATCGAGTCTACTAGCGATGAGACGAAGACTACCTATCATACCTCGGTATAGTTTTTGGTCCACATCCTCACCACTATCATCCGCATCAAGCTTGACACTTGTACTCATGGGAGTTAGTGCATGCTTAGAATTCTCCAAATTGAATTTCTTCATCAATTCTCTAGCATACTTGCTTTAAGAAATGAATATCTCATCCTTAGTTTGCTTGACTTGGAGCCGAGAAAGAATGTGAGCTCTCTCATCATGCTCTTTTCAAAATGATCTTGCATAACTTTAGAAAAATCCTTACATAGAGATTCATTAGTAGCACCAAAATGATATCATTAACATATATTTGAACTAAAATAAAATTATTTTTTATTTTTCTCACAAAAAGAGTATTATCAATTTTTCCTTTAGAAAAATCATTTTCAAGAAGAAAACTAGAAAGGCGGGCATACCAAGCTTTAGGAGCTTGTTTCAACCCATATAAAGCTTTTTAAACCCGATAAACATGATTAGGAAATGTATGATCCATAAAACCGGGGGTTTCTCAACGTATACTTCCTCTTCTATAAAACCATTTAAAAAGGTACTTTTAACATCCATTTAAAATAATTTAAAATCTTTAAAGCTAGCAAATGCTAAAAACATCCTAATAGATTCCAACCTTACAACCGGTACAAAGGTTTCGTCATAGTCTATGCCCTCCTCTTGATTGTATCCTTGGGCAACCAAACGAGCTTTATTTCTAGTAACAATGCCATGTTCATCAAGCTTGCTTCTAAAAACCCATTTAGTACCAATAACACTAGCATTGTTAGGTCTAGGAACTAATTTCCAAACATCATTTCTTCAAAAATTATTTAGTTCATCATGCATAGCTAAAATCCAAAATTTATCATTTAAAGCATCATTAACTTTCTTAGGTTCTAATTGAGATAGAAATACAACATTACCACACTCACTCAAAGCCTTTAAGCGAGTAACAACCCCTTTTGAGGGACTCCCAATAATTTGCTCCTTTGGATGATTTGATACGAATTTCCATGCTTTGGGGAGTTCTTCTTGAATATGAGTGTTGGTGCTTTCCACATCTTTTTGTGCTTCTATTGAGGGTGTATTTATAGGTTGCATAAGTTCAAATCCTCCCTCAACATCATCATCATTTTTTCTAGGCAAAATAACTTGTGAACCAATATTAGTCTCATCAAAAGTAATGTTTATAGATTCTTCAACAACAAGAGTACGTTTGTTGAAGACCCTATAAGCCTTACTTCGAGGTGCATACCCTAAGAAAGTGTCAACATCAATTTTTGAATCAAATTTATCATGGTGATCTTTCGTATTTAAAATAAAACATTTACAACCAAATATACGAAAATAACCAATAAAAGGAGTTCTTCCATAAAATAGTTCATATGGAGTTTTCTTAAGCTTTGGTCTAATCAAAACACGATTTAAAACATGGCAAGCCGTATTGACGGCTTCCGCCCAAAAATATTTAGGCAAATCAAAGGAGTTTAACATAGTTCGTGCCATCTCTTGTATGGTTCGATTTTTCCGTTCAACAACACCATTTTGTTATGGTATTCTAGGAGCGGAAAATACATGAGTTATACCACGATGAGCACAAAAATCATAAAAAGAAATATTTTAAAACTCACCACCATGATCACTTCTAATTTAAACAACTTTCAAATCTTTTTCATTTTCAATTCTTTTAACATGATTTGAGAATTCATCAAAACATTCATCTTTGCTTGTAAGAAAAATTGTCCATGTAAAACGAGAGAAATCATCAATGATAACAAAAACATAGTGTTTGTCTCCAAGAGAGGTAACACGCATAGGACCAAACAAATCTAGATGAAGTAATTACAAGGGTTTAGAAGTTGATACCTTATTGATAGGCTTGAAGGTAGACTTAGTTTGTTTACCTTTAGCACAATCTTCGCATATGGTATCTTTGATGAAATGCAAATTTGGTAACCCTTTAACAAGATTTTTCTTGGACAATTTGGATATCAATTCCATGTTTGCATGTCCAAGCCTCTTATGCCAAATCCAAGGGTTTCATCAATTACCGTAAAGCACTTCACATCTTGATTCACTAATTCATTCATCTCAAAAATGTACACATTAGATTTTCTATTTGCAATAAAAACCATTTTCCCATTCATACTAATACTGCATTTGTCCGGTTTAAAGGAAATATCAAAACCTTTATCACTCAATTGGCTAATGCTAAGAAGATTATGATTCAAGCCATTTACCAAATAAACATCTTCTATAACGGGAGAGGGTGTCTTACCAATACACCCAATACCGATGATTTTACCTTTCTCACCACCACCGAAGGAGACGCTACCTCCTTCAATCCTTGACAGGGTTGCAAATAGCTCTTTGTTGCCTGTCATATGATGTGAGCAACCACTATCAAGGTACCACACCTCTCTACATCATTGTCGTGATGTTCCCTACAAGAGATGAAGGTGTAGTAACTTTAGGTACCCAAATCTTGGGTCCTTGGTGGTTAGTAAGCTTGGTACCTTTGGGTACCCATGTCATGCCATAAAATTCATGATTATCCTTGATCCTACAATGAGTAGAAATGTGTCCATGTTTCATACAATATGTGCACACAAAATTTCTCTTGTGTGTTTGAGCATGATATCTATGAAATCTATTTCTACCATAGTGATAATGATTAACATAAACATGAGTGGGTCTAATCCTACCACTCTTAATTTCTAGTCTTTCAATTTTGGATCTTAATTGCTTATTCTCAAAATTGAGATCTCCTAGCAATTCATCTTTTAGTGCAAGAGAGGTTTGTAGTTGTTCTAGTTTGACATCACAAGAAGCATGCAACTTTTTAAAAGAAGAAAATTCCTTTGACATTTTTTTTAAATTCAATGTTCAATTCTTCTAAAGTCGTAGCTAGATCACATTGCATGTAAAAGGATTCACTCTCGGTGTCGGATATTACCTCTTGTCAAGGGCCATGAAGCAAATGTTGGGATCATGAAGAGCAAGTTTATCTCCTTCTTTATTACTATCCGAATCACTTGGTTCGGATTCCTCCCATCCGGCATACATAGCCTCCTTCTTCTTGTACTTCATATATTTCTCCTTGATCTTGGGGCAATCCTTGGTGATATAACCCGGTTCATTACATTCAAAAAAATTTCCTACACGTGAAGAACATTTGTTGTTGGATCGAGGGTTAAACTTCTTGTTCATTTTTATGAGTCTAGAAATTCTTCTAGAGAGGTGAGCCACTTCTCTAGAAAAATCAACTTCACTCTCCGACGACGATGATGAGGAGTAGTCACTAGCTCTTTCGAGAGCAATGGTCTTCATCTTTGGTGATGGCTCCTCAACTTCCCGTGGGGGCACTTCCTCCTTCTTATTTCCCTTGAACTTTTTCTCATGAACCTTAAGCTTGCCGATGAGGTCATCGAGGGCTAGAGTGGTGAGATCATGAGCTTCCTCTATGGCTGTAGCTTTAGGTTCCCATATAGGAGTCAATGAACGGAGGATCTTGTAGTTCGTCTCTTGGATAGTTAATTTCTTGTCAAGACCATGCAATTCATTGATTATGTTAGTGAAGCGAGAAAACATAGCATCAATGGATTCATTTGGAAGCATCTTAAATAACTCATATTCATGCATAAGCCCACTAATCTTGGATTCCTTAACTTGTGGGGTTCCTTCATATGTAATACACAATTTCACCCATATTTAGTATGCAGTTGCACACATGGAAACCCTATTATACTCGTTGGGGAAAAGACCGCAAATTAAATCATTCATAGCCTTGGCATTGAGATTGGCTTGGTGTCTTTCTCCATCGGTCATAGTCCCGACCTTGGGCTTTTCTACATATTTCTTCTCTATGAGTTCTAGGATGTCAAGATTAATGCAACGAAGGTAAATCCTCATCCTAGCCTTCCAATAGGTAAAATTACTACCGGTGAAAAGTGGTGGTCTAGTGGTGGATTGTCCCTCTAACATATGCACATTCATTGAAGCCTCCATAAGATCTTTTCTCTAAGGTGATTAAACCAAAAACTAATATAGAGACCAAGCTCTGATACCAATTGTTGGACCCTAGAGGGGGGTGATTAGGGTCACAAGGCTAATAATAGTGAAATAAAAATTAGGACAAGTAACAAACCGCAAAAGAACAACAGTAGAAAAAGAGATAGAGTAAAGAATTGTTATCCTTGTGACGCGCGATGTGTTAACGAGGTTCGGTCCGCTGACCTACGTCCCCGTTCCCCACTCTCGAGGAGAAATCCACTACACAACCCGGTTCGGAAGCCGGAACTTCTACTAGACAACGATCTCTTCACGATCTCACAACTACACAGTTGATCTCCACTGGATCACACTCCCACACAATTGATCTTCACAAGATCAAGCACTCAAACAGTATCAATGGTGTAAAAGCTCTCTCTTTACAAGTCCCTATGGCAAAGAAAAATATTAAACTGAAGCTGGGATGTGAACTTGAGAAAAACACAGAAAACAGGTTTTGAAAATTTTAGCTCTCAGTAAAACTGAAACTCTGATTTTTTAAAAACTTGGGATAATGAGGAAGGAGTGTATGAGTTTAAATAGGAGAAACCAGTTATTTAAACCTATACCCTAATCCCCTAAAATCTGGAAACAATCGGCGCTGAGAATGTGTACAATCGGCGCTGAAAACAGTACAGAAGACCGTTTGAAAATAAGCGGCGGTCGACCGTAAGATATTCGCAATCGACCGTGAGCTAGATCAAAAACTAAGAAAAATTCCAGAGACTTCTGCGGTCGACCGCGGCGGTCGACCGTGGGAAATCTCGAGCTCACGGTTGACCACAACGGTCGACCGTGAAAGTCTCTGCTACCCACTGACGAATGAACTCAGGCGCGGTCGACCGTGGCGGTCGACCGTGGCGGTCGACCGCGGACTGATACATTCAAAATACTATTTTTTGACTCACTTAAAAAATCTGTAAAATATTCATTTGACTTCCAAAAATTGTGAAACTTTGTATAATATTTTTAACACTAAAAACAAATTGTTTGGAAAAGAAAATTTGCTAATAGGTCCTCATACTTGTGAAAAATAGTATTTTGTGAATAAACGCTCAAAACTTAAGTATGAAACCGTGTGTGTGATATCCCAATAGCTTCAATTTAAATCTAAACTATTTGCCTACATTTTAGTACTAGAGAGAAAATAAAAACTAGCTAATATCCTCACAAAGAATACAATTCTTTGAGTCTTGATATAGCTTGAGTTGGATGAAGCTTCTTATTGCATTTAGTGTTCTTGAATGAACATTGCTTCATCGCTATGCCTCCTCCTCTTTTGGATATCATCGTTGTAGCGCATATTCCATCCAATCCTCTATAAATGGCACTAACAAGCTTGATATACGTATTTACTATATTTTCACTCAACAAGCCATTAATACCGATAATGGTGGTCATCAAAACATAAGGGCTAACAATTTATTGCCTCTTATTATGATTAAGAACCTTAGTAGTTCATAACTTAGTGGCCTCGTGTATCATGAACAGACTTAGTAATATGTGTGAGTGTGTTGACTGAGTTTAGGTGGTGAACCCGAGTTACAATGAGGATTATGGTTGACTTAGAAAAATAAAAGGAGTTGGGATGAGGAAGTCTTTGTTCATGTGATAGGATGTGGCTATTGATGTATCTTCCAGGCTGGCGCCAACGAATTCGTGCAGTCACTGGGGTTAGTTTGTTGGGCTAAAGTGAATTCGTGTAGTCACCTTAGTCCGTGACCTATTTTGTCACCTAAGCTTTGCCTGAGTTCGGACCAGGCCGAGATCGGATTGCGTGTAGTCCTCTGATCGATTCATGTAGTGGTATTGGATGCGCATAGAGGATTTGTGAACAGTCAGTTATCCGGTGATATGAACGTTGACTTTATTTAAGATGTCGACCAGTGAGTTTTAGGATGGCTAGTACTCAACCCGGTTACAATGTTCAGTTAGCCTTATGATTATCATGTTTTAGTAGTGTTTTTACATGTTGATTTTGTTGGATTTCCAGTTACACTTCCTTTTGTCATTTCTGTTATCGTGTCATTTTCCGGTTGGGTTTTTGTTCGTCCTATTTGTTTGGAGGGGAGTGTATGGGGATATACAACCATTCGAATGAGTGGATGTGATTATGCCACCTCACTACCAAGCATAACTTTTTGTGCTTGGTACCAA
>BQKN01000642.1:167087-246787 GCA_022839385.1 Asparagus kiusianus | reverse complement strand
TTTAGAGTGGTTTCCTGATAAAATCTCAACTTAAAGGGGTTTTTTGATAACCGCTAAAATTTAGTGGATTTTATGATAATTTTAAAGTATACGGGATTATCTGATTATCATCCAAACTTAATGGAGTCATTTTGTTAATATTTAGCCTTTAAAATATTTTTCTTTATTTGCATAGTTATCTGCACTAAACATGAGATATATCATTTGCTTAATAATTGACTATATCAAATAGAAAAAATACAACATTTTACTATATGTAACTAACTTAGTTGAAAATTGTTTTTTTAATTTTTATGACTAGAAAAAGTAGTTTGAAAAGTGAAAACTTGCATATGTAGGCTTTTAAAATGTTCAATATGTATGATAAGTAAAAGGAATTATGTATATAAAATTACTAAAATAAGGGCTCCTAATTTGAAACTAAATTATAATTTAATGTATTTCATTTAAATATTTTACATTTATAATATTATACTTTATAGACACACGTAAAAAGTGGTAAAATTTAGTTTTAGCCATATTTAAGTTCTTCTGATGTTTTGATCATTAGATGTTCAATATATATCATTTTAAAATACTTAGGATCTTCACCAATTGCGAGCCCTTGAGATGTTCAATAAGTATGTTGATTAAAAATAATTATGTGAGTAAAATTACTCAAATATGTGTTGTTTAAGTTTTTTGATATTTTTGTGACGCCCCTGGGTTCACACAAGGTTGCAGTCCAAGATAAAACCAAGAATGTCAAACCTATCATGCACCACACCGTGCAATAACATGTTTTACCATCACAATTACTATCTCTCTAGTAAAGTCAAATAACATGTGTAGGTACAAATGCAAGTAAAAGATAATACAAGAGTCAACTGATGAAATAATAGAAATCCAAATTAATATTTCATCATCTAACATACTGAAGTATAAGTTAATGTCTGAAATGAGTAAACTGGAATTTCTCAACAAGTCTCAAATACAAATGTCTGAATAAAAGGAAATAAGACACACAGCCTTTACAACTTCTAGAAATAAACTCTCAAAATGGCTAAACAAAAGCCTACAGTGGAGTTCAAAAGTAAAATATAACTAAAATAGAATAGCTAAAGCTAAAGTGCCTCGCCATCAACCTGCAACTCTCTGGGCTCCTGGCTCGTTACCTGAAAGGGGCAGGGATAACAAGCGTCAAAGTGCTAGCGAGCAACATCACAACCAATCCCAAGGAAAAATGGCTCGCTGTATACAGAAAATACAGTTATTACATATATATAAAATCACAAATCCTATTTAGGTAATTATAATATGAGCATATGTACGTCGAGCGAAATAATCCAAACAAGGAAACCCTCATGTATATTGTAAGACCCCGCTGATTTTAAAGATTCATATATGTGAATATTAGTGAGACATGATATTTGATATATAATATATATATTTTTATTGCATGGTCATGCATGGTAGCTAGTATTTGAGCTTATGAAGATGTGTACATACCTCAGGTATGAGGATGAGTTGCAAGTTTGCATATCGTGTGCAAAAGAATCGAAGTATGCAGATTTTTGTTCATGAGTCGACTCATAACATGTCATGAGTCGACTGATCAGGTTGAGTCGACTTGCGCCTGTCATAAGTCGACTCATGATATCGAGCCCTGTTCCCATTTTCTTCTGCTGAGTCGACTCATAATTTTTATGAGTCGACCCATGGCCATGAGTCGACCCATAATGAGTCATGAGTCGACTCATCGCATGTTTTCTGGCTTCTTTCGATTCGGGTTTGTGGGTTTCGGGTCGGGTTTGGTTGGCTCCTATATATTGCTTAGCACCCGAAAAACACCCATTTTCATCAGATCTCCCCAAGAAAACCCTAGTCTCTTCCTCTCTCTCAAACCCTAGGCGTTTTTGGTGTTTTTGGAGGCGTTTCAAAGGGGATTTCAGCGTTCTCTCTTGGTTTGCAGCGAGGGGGATTGTCATCCTTCGCATTTGAGGCGAGTAGCATCTCACCCAAACCCTTCCCCATGTTTTCAACTGTTTATAAACGTTTTTAATGGATTCTATTGAGCCTAAGACTTATTTTAAGTATAAAATAATATTCTTGTTAGGGTGAATGCTAGAAATCATGTGTTTAAGATTTTAAATTTTTACCAACAAGATTTTAATGAAAAACCCAGATCTGGAATTTTGTTTAAAGAATAAAAACAAGAGTTTTTATATTGATTTAATGTTTTCCTTCATGTTTGGGATTTAAATGTTAGGGTTAACATGCAAGTAGTTGTTTCTCGGGCTATATATATGTTTTCTCTCTGTGTAATAGTCTAAACTTGAAGGCTAGATGCATGTATACTAGTAAAATTGGGATATGGAACGAGTTGAACAAGTTCAGTTCAAACAAATGCAGATTTCAGCCCTTGAGTCGACTCACGACTCATCATGAGTCGACTCATCATGTTGAGTCGACCCATGGCTAATCATGAGTCGACTCACGAACTCGTTTCCTGTTGTCATTTATCTTCTGTTGAGTCGACTCGCCAGTATACGAGTCGACCCATGATGTATGAGTCGACTCATAAGAGTGCATGAGTCGACTCATCTGAGTTGTTCCTGTTTTCTTTTGTTTCCTGTTTTATCACTTGCTGTGTACAAACATATAGATTGAACACACATGTTATATATGTAAGAAGACTTGACATGATACAAAGTTTGGACTTGTACGGCAAGGCACGTATAAGAGTTGAATGGACACTCCATTAATAGTAGTAACTTCATGGTTCATGTAAAGTCCTCGTGTTGGACTATAAGCGACTAAAGTCCTCGTGTTGGACTATAAGCGACTAAAGTCCTCGTGTTGGACTATAAGCGACCAAAGTCCTCGTGTTGGACTATAAGCGACTAAAGACCCCGTGTTGGGCAACATTTGCTAAACCTTGAGCATAATACACATTTGGGTTGTGAGCACGACACTTTGATGTAGTTGGACATGATAGTGATTTAAGTGTACAAGACACTTGTTTCGACTATGTATTTTTGGCATAGCTGTGTTTATTGGTAGACATGGGAGTATTATCTTTTCTCGTCTTTATTGTTCATGTATTAGACTTCGGGTTTGGAACTTAGGGATTTTCAATTTGAGATACAAGGTATATACATGAGGGTTTCCTTGTTTGGATTATTTCGCTCGACGTACCTATGCTCGTGTTGAGATTTCCTAAGTACTAAGACCCCTTACTATTAGGACATTGTTTATATATATATTCTGTGATAACTGTATTTTCATATACAACGAGCCCTATCCCTTGGGGTTGGTTGTGATGTTGCTCGCTAGCGCTTTGACGCTCGTTGTCCCTCCCCCTTTCAGGTCACGAGCCAGGAGCACGGAGAGTCGCAGGTTGATAGCGGACTACTTTAGTGTTCAGCTTTATATTTCTCTATGTATTAGTTTCTTTGGGCTCCACTGTAGTGTTGTCAGACATTTGAGAGTTATTCTAGAGTTGTAAAGGCTGTGTTGCCTTAATTTCCTTTACTCAGACTTGCTGTATTTTGAGGCTTGTAAGAACTCCAGTTTATTTCATTTCAGACTTTGATCATGTACTACAGTTTATTTCGTTGATGAGATGTATTGTGTTCTATCATTTCATTTGGTATTGTTGATTCACTTTTCACTTGCTTTGTACCTACACCTGATGTTGACTCCACTAGAGAGATAGTGATTGTGATGGTGAAACGTGTTACTGCACGGTGTGGTGCATGGCAGGTTTGACATCCATGGTTTCACCTCGGACTGCAGCCGTGTGTGAACCCAGGGGCGTCACATATATACCATGTAGCTCAGATTGTAAGTACCTATGTATGAGAGGATTTTAGTATTTAGGAAGTTACAATACAAGCATAGGTACGTCGAGCGAAATAATCTAAATAAGGAAACCCTCATGTATATACCATGTATCTCAAATTGTACATCCCTAAATACCAAACCCAAAATCTAATACAAGAAATATTAATAAAAGAAGGCAAACTCATCTCAGACTTAATTACGGTGTCGTGTTACAACTCGTATAAATGTCGTGTCCAGCCTATGCAAGTATAGATGTTAACTCTCAAGGTCTAAACTGATGTAGTGGATGTCCAACACATGGACTGCATATGTAAATGGTCCAACACATGGACTAAAAGTGATAAGTGTCCAACACATGGACTACTCATCGTAATTGCCCAACACATGGAGTAGATAAGTTATATGAATAGGTGCATATACCCTACTTTCTCTCGTGTCTCGGTGCACAAACCTAATCTCGTGTTCGCATGACATCTCAGATGTAAAGATACATATTATACATAAATTTCTAATACTTGTCATTCGAGGTGACTCCTCGTTCGTATTTAAGCACGCATCAACAATAAACAAACATAAATGATAATCATATTTTATTGCAATTTTATACCCTCATTACTTATTTTATATGAATAAATATACCACTAATAATTGTTTTTATCTTTTAATTGCAGGTTAATGAAGAATAAATCTCAAACTCCCATCTCTTAATAAAAACCCATTGATTAAATGAAGAAATGAAGCAAAGAAGCCAATTGGAAAATCAATTTCCAAATTATCCAAAAGCCCAAGCTAAGAAGAAGAAGTAAAGCCCAAGAAATGCCAAAGCCCAAACCAAATGCATGAAGAAATCAAAGAATTATCAAATAGTCCAAGCCCAAAGCCCACAAGAAGAAAGAAGTTCGGATAGCAACCAGAGAAGAGTTGGCATCGATGCCAGCATCGATGTCCGTATCGATGCCAGCATCGATACCCCTATCGATGCTGGTATCGATACGGGCAGACATGCGGTTACAATCTAAAGGCTGGAATTTATTGTTTTTGGATAAGATTTCAATCCAATGGCTCACATTCACTGATGTTTACTATAAATAGGGGTAGAGAGTGAGTGGTTAGAGGTGTAAAAAATTTTGTAATTCTATTTGGAGAGGAGGACTACTCTTAATTGAGAAGGCCTTCTAAAAATTATAACTTTTGTTACAATTAATAATAATAATTTTTCTCCACTTTAAATTTGTTTTTTTCTCCTCTTTGTTGAATGATGAGGATGGAGATGAAGAGTAATTTGAAGGTTTGTATTTCTTTTATTTTTCTCTTTTATTTCTTTTTAGTAATTTCTTTATTATTACTTATTAGTTAGATTTACATTCATATTTGTAGTGTACGTAGATTTATTTTCTTGTCTTTTTATTTCTTTTTGCACTTTAATTTGTAGAGTAGATTTATTTTCTTGCATTTAATTTTTGTAATATATTTTGTAGTTTATATTTTAATTCTTTGTAGTTAGATTTATTTCTTGTTCATAGTTTAGATTTTATTTTCTTTTTAATTTTGTAAGTAGTTCTTTTTCTTCTTGTTTTTATTTCTTAAGATGAGAAATTAATTCTTGTAGAAATCTTAGAATTGTATGATGCTAATCTAATTTCCTTTATATTATGCAAATTATTCTCTTACACTTAAAATATTCATGTTTAGGATAATCAACTAGTGAACTAATCGGTAGAAGAAGAATTTGATAATCTATGTTTATCTTAAATGGTTTGATAGGTTATGCTTATGAATTCTAGGATTACTATCTTGTTGTTATTTTTATCATGAATAGTAATTTTAACTTAGATGATAATTTGATAGGTACTTTTCTTAAATGGTTTGATAGTCTATGCTTAATATATCTAAGTTGAAATATGATAAAAAGAGAATAGTTTGTATTTTATATTTGAGTTAGTAGTGGATTAAACTCTAGATTTCTCATATCTTAATTGAATCCTCCATCTTGACTTTCTTTTATTTTTCTTTTTATTCTTGATTTTATTTCTTGATTTTATTCATTCTTCTTTCTTGCCTTGTGATTTCATTTATTCTTTGATTCTTATTTCTTTTCTCTAAAATTCAATTTATTGTTACTTGCACATAAATCAAAACAACCACTCATAACATCTCTCTCCACAATCACGCTTATTCTTTAATCTTATTTTGTCACGTACAAAACATAAGAACCAATTCTAATAATCTCTTAAAATCACCTTCCTCGTGGGATCGATAATTTTTTATACTATAACTTGATCAATTGTGCACTTGTAATTTTGGTACATAATTATACCGCATTAATAAACAGTTTCAGTTAAACTGAAATAACTCAAACGGATTCAAAACTGAAGAAATGCAAAAGGAGAAAACTCCTCATTAGTCGACTCAATGGTCGACTCATCAGTCGACTCATAAGTCGACTAAGCAAAACACAAAACTAAAGTTTTCCCCATCGGTCGACTCTTTGGTCGACTCATCAGTCGACTCATAAGTCGACTCATGAGTCGACTCATTGGTCGACTGAGCAGAAAATCTCTAGTTTTCTGCTTTCGATGATTATCTGCAAAAACGTTAACTAAAGTTCTCTTTAATCATGTCCAGTAATATATTTCCGATTCTAACTCATGTGTATCAACAGAAACTAAAGGGATTTGCATGTGATCACTTACATAAAAACCTTAATCATATAACCATGTTTAAAAACATATTGAAAACAGTAAATCACATTGAAACTCATGTTTAAACAAATTTCCAGATCTGGATCTTAATTTACAAATTCGTTTGTGAGCTTTTTATAACTGAAAAATATAGATCTTGCATCTCATAATGTAAAGTATCTATTTTTATGCACAAAATAAGTTTTAGGCTCAAAAATCCGAAATAAAAACTCAAGAAAGCTATACAAATAGTGGGTGTAGGATTGGGTGAGATGTTACTCGCCTCTGATGGGCTGCAACCTTTTGAATCCTTTGAGAGGACGATCCCACTTCGACAGCACCACAAAATCCCGCTGAAAACTCCTCCGAAACTCCTCCAAAATCACCAAGAACGAATCTAGGGTTTGAGGGGAGAGGGAGGCTAGGGTTTTCTCTATGGTCTGATGAGTCTTAGGGTTGGTTTCGGGTAGGAGAGTTTCTTATGAAAGCGGTCAAACCAGAAACAACCAAACCAAACCCGCAAAAGAAAAGAAAAACTTGAAATTAGCCCGTCAGTCGACTTATTGGTCGACTCATCAGTCGACTCATTAGTGGACTCATGAGTCAACTCATAAGTCGACTGAACAGATGCAAATTTCCAGATTCGTGAATGTTTTGTTATTCAGCCAAAACCAATGCACAAAACTCTATGAAACCACACTCATACATGATTAACAACTTGCCATCAAGTATATCCATAAGCTCAAGTCATTTACCACAAATAGAATTATTTATCACTAATAATTCACATATACTCTAATAAAATACGGGGTTTTACATTCTTCCCCCCTTAAAAGAATTTCGTCCTCGTAATTCAGAAAGCATATTCAAACCAAAAGTATTACTCTAGACAAGCATAAAATGACATTTATATTTAACAATCCGGGATGACTATATTCCCACTCAACCCTTAATCAAATGGAACTAGTACGTCGGGCGAAAAATCCTAACAAGGAACCCCCTATTTATATACCATGTGTTCCAAAAGATTAAAAATTGAGCGAAAATATTCTCATCCTAGCGTTAAATCTAAATATAATCACACAAATACCCATGCACATGAATCAATTCACTTCCTCAATAAATGCAGAAAGTAGCGCTACATATATATTTGCGCTCCCGAAAATTATCTCCGATGTCTACACTTAACCATCTAAAACGTAAATATTCCCACTTAACCCCTAACTAAAAGGAACAAGTACATCGAGCGAAAAATCCAAACAAGGAACCCCTCATATATATACCATATGTTCCAAGTACTTAGGAGATAAGTGATAATACTCTCATTTTAGTGTTAAGTATAAACATCGTCATACATGCAATCATAAATCATATATAAGTCATACACAAATTTGTTTTACCTGCTCAAACATGTGTGGGTAGTCGTGACGCATGTCCTCCTCGCGCTCCCAAGAAATCTCCTCAACGCCTCTTCGGTTCCACTAAACTTTCACTAAAGGAATCACTTTGTTTCTAAGCCTCTTGTCCTCCTAGCAAGAATACAAACTGGAATCTCAATAGTAGATAAATCATCCTTAAGCTCAATCTCAGGTGCATCTAATACTCTCTGTTGCTCTTCATCATGCAAGTGCTTCTTGAGTATAGAAACATGAAATACATTGTGTATATTAGACATCAATGCTGGAAGATCTAGTCTGTATGACACAACTCCATTACGCTCCAAAATCCGGAAGGGTCCAATATATGTCAGTGAAAGCTTTCCCCGCCTCCCGAATCGCTGAACGCCTTTCATAGGCAATACCTTCAGCATAACTGCATCTCCAACTTGAAACTCCAGTCTTCGTCTCTTATCTGCATAGCTCTTCTGCCGACTCTGGGCGGCTAGAATCCTCTCTCTGATCAAGGCTACCTTCTCAGTAGTCTGTCTCACTAGCTCTGGTCCAAGCATTAAGCTATCCTCCGGCTTTGCCCAACATATCAGTGATCTACAAGGTCTCCCGTACAATGCCACATAAGGGGCCATACCGATCGTCGCTTGATAACTATTGTTATAATCGAACTCTATTAGTGGAATATGCTCCTCCCAGCTGCCCTTAAAGTCAATAACACAAGTCCGCAACATGTCCTCCAACACCTGGTTCACCATCTCTGTCTGACCATCTGTCTGTGGGTGAAAAACACTGCTGAAAGATAACCGACTGCCGAAAGAATCCTGGAAACTTCTCCAAAAATGTGAAGTGAACACTGAACCTCAATCCGACACAATCGTATCAGGAACTCCATGAAGTCGGACTATCTCCTGTATAAATATCCTCATATACACCTCAGCTGTATATGTAGTCCTCACTAAAATAAAATGTGCTGACTTCGTCAACTGGTCCACGATCACCCAAACAGAATCATTCCCCTTCTTCGACTTCGGCAACCCTACAATGAAGTCCATAGAAATATCCGCCCATTTCCACTCTGGGATGGGTAAAGGCTGAAGTGTTCCTGCTGGTCTCTGATGCTCTGCCTTCACCTGTTGACAGGTAAAACACTTAGCTATATACTCTGCAATCTCTCGACGTATACCACTCCACCATAAGTGTCTCTTCAAGTCCTTATACATCTTAGTGGTCCCTGGGTGTACTGTGTACCTAGTACGATGTGCCTTATCAAATAACTCTCTCTTCAGCTCGGCACTGGATAGCATAACCAGCCTACCCTTCATCTGTAGACCTCTATCTTTTCTAATGGTCTAATCAGCCTTAGGCTCTTTGGAAATCTCCTCCGTTCGGATTTGAATCCAAGAGTCTTCCAGCTGAGCTCTGACTACTCTGGTACTCCATGATGGCTGAACTGACACAGCTCCCAAAAATGCACTGACTCCACCAATCTCGGGTCTGAAATCAAACTGGCTAAAAGTAAGAAGATCTCTATATAATGAACACCTCAAAGCCGTAACCTGATGTCGACGATTCCTGCTTAAAGCATCTGCCATGACATTCGCCTTCCTCGGATGATACTGAATCGCGAACTCGTAATCCTTGATAAACTCAATCTATCTCCTCTGTCTCTGGTTGAGTTCCTTCTGAGAGAAAAGATACTTCAGACTCTGGTGGTCTGTGAACAACTCAAACTGCACTCCATACAAGTAGTGCCTCCACGACTTCAATGTAAAAACCACTGCTGCTAACTCTAAATCATGAGTGGGATAGTTTTGCTCATGCATCCTCAACTACCGTGATATATACGCTACTACTCTCTGAGCCTGCATCAATACACCTCCTAAGCCTGCCAATGATGCATCTGTGTAGACGATGAACGTCCTGTCGCCACTCGGAATAGTCAAAACTAGTGCTGAAGTCAACTTAGTCTTCAAGATATCAAAGGCCTTCTGACACTCCATACTCCAAATGAATTGTACACCCTTCTTCGTAAGGCGTGTAAGTGGTGTCAAAATCTTCGAGAAGTCCTAGAAGAACTTCCTGTAATAGACGGCTAAGCCCAATAAGCTATGAATCTCTGTCACCATCTTCGGTGGTTCCCAGTCAAGAACTGTTGTAACCTTAGCCGAGTCCACTGCTATGCCCTCTCTACTGATGACGTGGCCGAGAAATCTGACTTCTGAAAGCCAAAATTCACACTTGCTGAACTTGGTATATAACTGATACTCCTGCAGAGTCCTCAAAGCTAATCATAGGTGCTCCTCGTGGTCTGCCTCCGATCCCGAAAAATGAGGATGTCGTCCATAAAAACAATCACGAACTGATCTAAGAAGGGACATAAAACCCGGTTCATCAAATCCATGAATACCGTGGGTGCATTGGTCAGTCTGAATGGCATGACCATGAACTCAAAAGATCTATATCAAGTAAGAAAGGCAGTTTTGGGAATATCCATCTCCCGAACCCTCAACTGATGATAACTAGAACGAAGATCAATCTTCGAGAAGAACTATGCTCCTTGCAGCTGGTCGAACAAGTCATCAATCCTAGGCAAAGGGTACCTATTCCGGATAGTGACCTTGTTCAACTCCCTATAATCAATGCACAATCTCATACTACCATCCTTCTTCTTCACGAAGAGGACTGGTGCGCCCCACGGAGAATGACTCCGACGAATAAAACCCTGAGCTAATAACTCGTCCAACTGGGTCTGAAGCTCCCTCATCTCAGCTGGTGCCATGCGATAGGGTGCGCAGGATATCGGGGCTGTGTCTGGCTGCAACTCAATACAAAACTCAACCTCTCTCACAGGAGGTAATCCAAGTATGTCCTGAAAGACATCCTAATACTCTGAGACAACTCTAGTCTCTAATAAATCAACACCCTGATCCCATCGCATCACCTTCTCGATGTACGCCTGAAATGACTCCGCAAAACGGTTGCCCTGAGAGGTTGCCACAATCATCTTGGACCCATCGGACGCCCGCAAATTAACTATCTTCGCAAAGCAGTCAATACTAACATGGTAGGAAGACAACCAATCCATACTAAGGATGACATCGAACTTGGACATATGCAATACTATCAAATCAACCACGAACTCTGACTCATCTAGACTGATAGTACACCTCCTACAAACGCTCTCCAAAAGCGATATCTCACCGAAAGGGGTGGAAACTAATAAATGGATGTCTAATGGCTAAGCTACGAGCTACAGTCTAGACATAAAATCATGCAAAATGAAGGAATGCGAAGCTCCTGAATAAAAGAGAATACGGGCGGGAAAAGAATTCACTGGAAACGTACCCTCCACCACTACTCCGCTAACTCTATGATCACACGGTACTACCGCATATACTCTGCCCGTAGCTGGAGACTGCTTTGCTACTAGTGCTGGAGAATACAGTACTATCTGCCCCTGAGGAACCTCCTGAACTGCCCGAATCTGCCCTTCAGTCCTCTGTGCTGCTGGCGGTGTCTCAAGTCTCACCTGCTGGCCCTGAACTCTGCCCTTCTATCGTTGCTGCTGCTGGTTCGGGCCCTTGCCCTACTGAGCTCCATTTGGTGTGTTGCGACACTCCGATGCCTTATGCCCGACCTTGCGGCAGTTATAGCAAACTCCCTAGAACTTGTGCTGCTGATGCGCTCTCTGATCATGTTGAGGTCCCTTCTTATGAGGACCTTGCTGCTGCTGCTGGGATCCAGAAAAAGGTCTCTTTTTCTTCCCCTTATCCCCGGTCTGTCCTGCCTTGGTCTTCCTTTCCCTATCCTTCTGAAACATGGTAGTCTGGCGGCCTCAGCTATCTCCCGAACTAAATAGAACTTCCTTGAGACGAGGTATCGACGAAGATTAGGGCAGAGCCCTGCTAGGAACATCTAAGCCTGTCGCTCTCCTGTTTGCCACATGCCCGTGAAGTGCAGCAACTCCATAAATCTGCTCTCAAAATCTGCCACTGACATATCCTCCTGAGTCAACCGGGACAATTCAAGCTCCTTCCCAGTCCGTGCGACAGAAGAAATATATTGTCCATCAAAGAAGTAGACGAAGTCCTCCCATGTGAGGGTCATCCAATGCTCTGGAGTGAACTGGAGTCGATACCATCTCCCGGCGTCTCCCTTCAGACTGTCGGACGCTAATCTCTGCTTCTGGACCGAATCCACATTAAGTATATCGAGGATATTACTCACATCATCCTTCCACTTATGGGCTGCAAGTGGATCTGCTGACCCCTAGAACTCGGGTGCTCTCATCTTCTGATACCTCTCAACCATACGGAGCCAAGCCTCCTGCTCTGTGGCTCTATCTGGGACTGCTGGTGGGATAACTGCAGGTGCAGCCTCTGGTGGTCTCTCACTGATAGGAACTGTTGGTATCCCCTGTGGCTGATTTGCTGCTGGTGGTGGTGGTGTCGGTGGCACGATATGACTCGCCACAAGCTCCTCAATTGCTGCCATCCAAGCTACGATGGGAGCCATGAGATCGATAAGATACTAGGAAGCCTGCTGCGGCTCAGGTGGTGCCTGCTGTGGCTCGGGTTGAGCTTGCTGTGGCTTAGGTGGAGCCTGCCGTGACTCTGCCTGTCTAGCTCTCTGAGTACGAGGTCTACCACGTCCTGCCATCTCTCTGATCATAAGAAAACAAGAGTTTATGAGTCCAAATAAACATATACACATACTTAGCATATCACAATATGATTTTCACAACAATTTAGTATTCACCCAAAAACTTTAAGTTTACACAAAATAGTTGTCATAAAAAAAATATATCCTTAATTTTTTTAGATATATGCATATATCGTCCTCACGCATACTAGGGAATCCTTACGGACTCTATACATGAATCCTAAGAAACTCTATCCTAGCTCCACGACTCGACACAAGATGATCCTAAGGATATTGGAACTAGAGCTCTAATACCAACTGTGACGTCCCTGGGTTCACAGAAGGCTGCAGTCCAAGGTGAAACCAAGAATGTCAAACCTGTCATGCACCACACCGTGCAATAACATGTTTCACCATCACAATTACTATCTCTCTAGTAGAGTCAAATAACAGGTGTATGTACAAAAGCAAGTAAAAGATAATACAAGAGTCAACTGATGAAATAATACAGATCAAATTAATATTTCATCATCTAATATACTGAAGTATAAGTCAATGTCTGAAATGAGTAAACTGGAATTTCTCAACAAGTCTCAAATACAAATGTCTGAATAAAAGGAAATAAGGCACACAGCCTTTATAACTTCTAGAAATAAACTCTCAAAATGTCTAAACAAAAGCCTACAGTGGAGCTCAAAAGTAAAATATAACTATAATAGAATAACTGAAGCTAAAGTGCCTCGCCATCAACCTGCGACTCTCCGGGCTCCTGGCTCGTTACCTGAAAGGGAGAGGGACAACAAGCATCAAAGCGCTAGAGAGCAACATCACAACCAACCCCAAGGGAAAAGGGCTCATTGTATACAGAAAATACAGTTATTACATATATATAAAATCACAAATCCTATTTAGGTAATTACAATGTGAGCATATGTACGTCGAGCGAAATAATCCAAACAAGGAAACCCTCATGTATATACCATGTACCTCAGATTGTAAGTACCTATGTATGAGAGGATTTTAGTATTTAGGAAGTTACAACATGAGCATAGGTACGTCGAGCGAAATAATCCAAACAAGGAAACCCTCATGTATATACCATGTATCTCAAATTGTACATCCCTAAATACCAAATCCAAAATCTAATACAAGAAATATTAATAAAAGAAGGCAAACTCATCTCAGACTTAATTACGGTGTCGTGTTACAACTCATATAAATGTCGTGTCCAGCCTATGCAAGTATATGTGTTAACTCTCAAGGTCTAAACTGATGTAGTGGATATCCAACACATGGACTGCATATGTAAATGGTCCAACACATGGACTGAAAGTGATAAGTGTCCAACACATGGACTACTCATCGTAATTGCCCAACACATGGAGTAGATGAGTTATATGAATAGGTGCATATACCCTACTTTCTCTCGTGTCTCGGTGCGCAAACCTAAACTCGTGTTTGCATGACATCTCAGATGTAAAGATACAGATTATACATAAATTTCTAATACCCGTCATTCGAGGCGACTCCTTGTTCGTAATTAAGCACGCAGCAACAATAAACAAACATAAACAATTTTAGTTAAACTGAAATAACTCAAACGGATTCAAAATTGAAGAAATACAAAAGGAGAAAACTCCTCATTAGTCGACTCATTGGTCGACTCATCAGTCGACTCATAAGTCAACCAAGCAAAACACAAAACTAAAGTTTTCCCCATCAGTCGACTCATTGGTCGGCTGAGCAGAAAATCTCTAGTTTTCTGCTTTTGATGATTATCTGCAAAAATGTTAACTAAAGTTCTCTTTAATCATGTCTAGCGATATATTTCCGATTCTAACTCATGTGTACAACACAAACTAAAGGGATTTGCTTGTGATCACTTACATAAAAACCTTAATCATATAAACATGTTTAAAAATGTATTGAAAACAGTAAATCACATTGAAACTCGTGTTTAAACAAATTTCTAGATCTAGATCTTAATTTACAAATTTGTTTGTGAGCTTTTTATAACTGAAAAATATAGATCTTGCATCTCATAATGTAAAGTATCTATTTTTTATGCACAAAATACGTTTTAGGCTCAAAAATCCGAAATAAAAACTCAAGAAAATCTATACAAACAGTGGGTGTAGGATTGGGCAAGATGTTACTTGCCTCTGATGTGCTGCAAACTCCTGAATCCGATGAGAGGACGATCACCCTTCGATAGCACCACAAAATCCCGCTGAAAACTTCTCCGAAACTCCTCCAAAATCACCAAGAACGAATCTACGGTTTGAGGGGAGAGGGAGGCTAGGGTTTTCTCTGGGGTCTGATGAGTCTTGGGGTTGGTTTCGGGTAGGAGAGTTTCTTATGAAAGCGGACAAACCCGAAACAAGCAAACCAAACCCACAAAAGAAAAGAAAAACTTAAAATCAGCCCGTCAGTCGACTTATTGGTCGACTTATCAGTCGACACATTAGTCGACTCATGAGTCAACTCATAAGTCGACTGAACAGATGCAAATTTCCAGATTCGTGCATGTTTTGTTATTCAGCTAAAACCAATGCACGAAACTCTATGAAACCACACTCATATATGGCTAACAACTTGCCATCAAGTATATTCATAAGCTCAAGTCATTTACCATAAATAGAATTATTTATCATTAATAATTCACATATACTCTAATAAAATACGGGGTTTTACAATTTTATTATGAGATATTTAATACATATCATTTCAAAAGATTTAGGCTCTTCACCACTTGTAATTGTTTTGACAAACTTGAATTAGAATAATTACATCTTATCAGAGTAACACTAGCCATTAGACACTAAGAAATAAAGATGAGTCCTGATAGAAGGTGTAACTGAGGCAATTGAGCTAATAAAGTTCAAAATTGCAAGAGTAATCAAATGAAAAGGAGAAGGATCTTCAAATAAATAGGAATCTCATACTCATTAAAACAATTAACATAATTTAAAGACATGAGCAAATCTCCTGTTATATGAAATAGTCAAAGTTAGCTACAATTTTATGTCTCAAAAAATAACAAGTTACTCTACCAAGAAAAACATACATACTAGCATAAAATATATTAATTAATTATTTCATAGCTTGCTTTGACAATCTAGAACATAAACATATAGAGTATGATATTATTACCTTGGAAAAATTCTTATAGTTAAGATCCATGAATATTGGTATATGAACTTTCCTTAGGAATCTATTAGCCTCATGGGATATAACATTAAAGTGAAAATTAATTATTAAAATTATAAAGGGTATAAAATAATATGAATTCATACATATTATAAGATGAAAACATAGGATTGCAATGAGAATGAAATTATTTGCATAAAAGTTATTTTTTTATAAAAGGATCTTGGCATTCATGTACTATTTATTATAAATTGTACTTAATGTGAATTGACCGTGTAATTTTGACATTGGTTATGATAATTTTAATACTTTTGATTAACTATATAGTATATAGATAATAAAGTAATTTATGTTTTCACATGAAGTTAAAAGAAATATTTCACAACTGAGTTAAGTAAGAAAATAGAATAAAAAAAGATAATGAAATTTAACCAAGTGTAATGCACGTGCATCCAATCTAGTAGAAGTAAAAATAAGTAATCTAGTAAGGTCTCGTGACACCGCTAGGCACTTTATAGCTTAGCTATTGGTTGTTGATGCGCAGGCCCATGTATCCACTAATAATAAAAGGGCATTCAACCTATGAAACATGATAGAATATAACAGTCTAACTATTAACTCTCATCATGACTTCAGAGTTTTGGTGTAACAGGAGAGTTCTTCGGCGCGAGATTAAAATAACTCCTAAAACCACTAATGACAACTAAAACCAGGCTTTTCCCCCTAAAATAATACTGCTACATGAGCCAAAGTTTTGGTCATGATAGAGATGCTTGATCAATGGCATGTTAGAATATAAAATTATATTAATGTTATTGATGTACTAATGATCACACAGTCAGTTGTATCTGTGGTTGGATGAGGTTGTTGAGTATTGATGAGGGGCTGCTTTCTTCCTAACTTTATGTCTGGTTCTTGAATTGAGTGGCTGAAAAATCTGCACAAGTAGAAACTTGTAAGAGAACGGGGCTTGGGTCCCCCGTGGTTCCTCTTGTTAGCCTTATTATTTTGATGATGTTTAACAAAAATTTTACTACTAATATTGTTTGTCTAATGTTTGTGTATTTTTATTTATTGTAGACAAGCAACAAGTTGGAGGATGGATGGAATCGAGCATTCACGATCATATCAAATGGAGGTTGGCGAAATTGTGGAGTGAAGCCTATGCAATTCAAATTAAAGATCCAAGTTCTAGCTTCATCCACAAGTGTACCAAGTTGAGCTACATTGAAGATCAATCAAGCTTGGGTATATTTAGTTTAGGTTTTATATTATGTGTGTTAGTACTTTAAGCTCAATCATATATACACACATATTTGGTTTTTATATATATAGTTATATATATACACAAGTTTTGGTTTATAGACTTAACAATCATTGTATATATATTTCATTAAGTCTATAAAATCATTTCATAGGGTTTCAAAACATTATTTATGTCAAAACATCAAATTTCATGTATATCACATTTTCATGTTTTGGACACACTTGCAAAATACATGAGTTTTCACAAATAAGAAATTCAATTTGAGAAATTCTTAACATATTCAATTTCATGTTTATAAATGTTTCCTAAAGTTTTATTAATTTTAGAATTAATTTGTTATGTTTATTTGAATTTACAAAATCAAGTTTTTAATAAGCTCATGTTCGTGCACATGTTCGTGCATGTTTTTACAAAACAGATGTGTTTTCAAAATTGGAAAATATGATTTAAAAATTTCTTTTTTTACATGTTTATCATCATATATACAAACATTTTCCCAAGTTTTACTATTTTTGGAGTTGTTTTGTTATTTTCAATTGAATTTACAAAACCGTATTTTCTGCAGTTTTTTTCCAGAAACTGTATATCTATGTTCAAACATTTGTTTCTCTCAACTGGGAAGAGATATTTTAGAAATTCTTTTTCTAACATGTTTATCTATACATCTAGAACCTTCCCTCAAAGTTTCATAATTTTTGGAATTTATTTGATATTTTTAAATAGTGTTTTAAAATCAGTAAACTGTTTTTAAACCTGAAAATTTTATATATCAGTTCACGGTCGACCGCCACGGTCGACCGCGCCTTTATTTTTCCCTCAGGATGTAGCAGAAACTTTCGCGGTCGACCGCCACGGTCGACCGTCAAGCTAAAAATTCCTACGGTCGACCGTAACGGTCGACCGTCGAACTCTCTGGAAATTTTTTAAGGTTCAAACGTGCCTCGCGGTCGACCACGAGAATTTCACAGTCGACCGCCGATAGCCCAACGGCTATTTTTGGTACAAAATCGTATTCCTGATTTTCTGGTTTGGGGTTTTGGCTGTTGGTTTCTCTTCCTATATAAACCCCTTAACCCCTCTTCTATCAGCAACCAAAGAGAAAGTTTTAAACAAGTTTAAGAGGGTTTTGCAGTTTATTTAGTTTGTTTTTGGGGTTTGCTTTTACAAATAGGAGCTTGCATCATCTGTTGAGGAGTTCCTCTTCAATATCTTCTCATCCTCTCTTTGAGTTTATAGAGAAGTTTTCTAACTCTTTTCTCTAGCAATTTTATTATTGATTTTCATATTCTTATTATTGCTAGTTTGCTATTTGAGTTAGATTTTATTTCACTCATTGTCTACACACACCCACTTGAGCTTCTTATATTTTCATACATAGTATATTTGGGTTGGTGAGAGTTGTAACAATTGAGTATGAGCTTTCATTATGTTCTCATCCATAGTAGAGAACAAACATTTATTATGTTGAGCCTAATTGTGAGGATCACTTTGTAATACACTTGTACACCGAGAGAAGTGTGTGGCGAGAGTCGGGGATCGTCCCAAGAGGAGTGGCGTCAGTTGATGAACCTAGGAAGAGGTTGTATCCGAGCACTTGAGGAAGACACGTCTAGTTCAACACTTGAGAGGGTGTAGAGTGGGATTGCAAGAGTGGTGATTGTAAAGTTTTCGGTTAGCTAGAAAACCGAGTGTGAGGTGTAAACGTTGTTCGGGTAAGCGTAAAAAACCCGGTTATGTTAGTGGATTTCTCCCCGGGAGTGGGGAGCGGAGACGTAGGACGGAAGGTCCGAACTCTGTGATCATTTGATTGTGTTTGTGCGTGCTTTGACGTTCATTTATATTTGTGCTCATTGCTCATATCGCCATTGTCTCATTAGTTAGTTTGTCCACCTCTTTGTTTACATTATTTATCATTGTGTTGTTTATATATCATTGCTCATATATTTGTAATATTTCATTGCTAGGATATATTCATTAGTTCATATTACTCATCTTAGCTCATATATATTGTTGTATTTCATACTTACGAGGATAACTTGTTAATTAGTTTTAATTAGTATAAAATCGGATTAGATTAGCATAAGACCCTAATCACCCCCCCCTCTAGGGTTTAACACCTCTAATGATCAAATCAGCTTGTAAACTTGAGTGGGGAAAGTAATGAACTGCTAGAGTTCTTGTGTGTGTAGTATATCTTCTTAGGGATCAGATTTTAGATTTGTGAGCCTCCATTATGATCGAATAGTACCTGTATTTATACCAAGGGTATAAGGGTAGATTGCTCACTTCAGCTTAGCACAGGATGGCGGTGGCAAAGTGTGAGTTGGCAGCTGAGTTAGCACCTACTTTACAAGTGTCGGTTGGCGACTGGATGAAAGATCACTTTAGCATTAAACGAGAAGTGATTGGTGGTATGACAGTACCTATGTGGTCCGATGAGTCATGAAGGCTACCGGGGCTAGAGGCATGATGATGCCTGCCAAGCATTAAATGTGATACAGACACGTTGCTAGTAGGAGAGGTTCGAGGCAAAAGTTATCCTTTAACTTCGTTGAGAAGTAACGCTTTTCGAGTCGTCCTAGCGAGGCATCCAGCAAACAGTCGAGTGGGCTCGTAGCGAGTCGTCTTCGATAAAAGGGGTGATAAGTACCGTCTTTCGTGTCGACATGAGGGAATATCGACTCAACAACTCAGCTGAGTTGTCGTCCTTACTAGTTCCTGGGCACCAACTTGATTAGGGCATAACATGCAGTACAGCTGTCCATTGCTGGGCTATGAGTTACTTTTTGGCGAATGAGAACACCATAATAATTGGCCTCTTTCGCTTGGAGTCGGCTTGAGCCCGGTCCAAGTGAAATCAAATTAACTTTTGGATGGACGTGAGTGTATATTGAATGAGAAACTAAAAAGTCTCTTCAGATTAGACATGGCTGACGTCACCATACATTCCTTTTGACTACCAAAACTCCCTTTTTTGGTAGATTACAGGTTGTTCGAGGTGAGTGGGCTGCGCCTCGATCTCAGAGAGAGAGCTTCAGGTTCTGAGAATTTATTCTAGCCATCAGACAAGGCTTGATTCGACCGTTTAAATTTCAACGGTTGTACAATCAGCTACCTATATATAGGAATATGGACATAAGGGTGGTGGTTATTGCATTTTGAAATTCTCTTTAGAGAACTCAAAACTTTTCTACTCATCTCTTTTGGCGATCATCTCTGCAATCTTTAATAGCGTCTGAGCCTGCTGATCGATGAGCTCTTCTGGTGGGGATTCACTCTAAGGTGACTCTGGCCCAGAAGAGGATGATCCATAGGAAGTTTGATGTCCCCGAGGAATATGGCCGATGGCCCCGACGAGGTTGGAAGCCATATATGACTATGTGCTAGAGCAGGGTCTGCTCTACTTGAGGCATCTGGAGTTTGGCCTACGGTTGCCTCTGCATCCATTCCTCAAGCAAATATTCATGATGTTAGGGGTATCGCCGGCGCAGATGAAACCGAACACCATTTCTATCCTGGTGGGGTTCATGGTGATCTACCATTGGCTGGGGATAAAGACATCATTGTGGGTATTGGGCCGGTTGGTGGTTGTGATGGTGAACCAGAATGAACCCCACTTCCACTTTCAAATGGTGCAGAAATTCAGGCTTATCACCGGCCTTCCTGACTCACACAAGGACATGAAGGAGAAGTTCATCTGGGTCATGAGGGACGGCCTAGAGCTAGGCTACTCTAACTGGCCCGAGATAAGGAGGGAGGCACTCATGGGGGTTGTCTGCGGGCAAGAGGGAGGTGCTTGACCTAATCAAATTTTACCCCGAGTCTCATCGAGTCGACCATCTGCTAGACAAGTTTGTTTTGCGTGTGTAGGCTTCAAAATTTACCTATAGGTTCCCGCACATAGTTCAAGATGAAGAAAAGATGATGAACATTATTATCCAAGTCAAGGAGGATTATTTGACACCGACAAGTGCATGAAGCGAATCGACGAACTATTAATGACGTAGCAACAAGCCAACATAATAGCACACCAAGTGGCCCGTGCGCTCACCGGCCACCTCCACGTGGCTCGCACACTCATCAGCTACCTCTAAGTGGCTAACACGCTCACTGGCCACCTCCAAATTAACAAAATGCATGAAGCTTATTGGTGAAGCACTCGAGTCAACGTGACACGCAAAACAGTAAAAACTCAACGAGGACACCATGTGTGTCTCACCCACACCATGTGTGGCTTACTTATTGGAAGTTGTAGGTCTCTTTGCCAGTTTTTCAACACATCTTAAATCACCTCATTCCGAGATCGGACGAGAGAGTTAGAGCTAAAATGCCCGATGCGGTACAAACTGGCTCGCACAGTTCCGAGCCACCATGTAGTGGTTCACACAAAAAATTGACATTCCATCTATAATAAGATTTGATTCTAGAGAAACTCAAAAGACAAAGGTTATAGGCCTTTCCATCAACTTTTCAATACATCTTGAATCATCTCATTCTGAGATCAGACGAGAGTGTTAGAGCCAAAATACCCGAGGTAGTACAAACTGGCTCGCACAGTACCGAGCCACCATGTGGTGGCTCACACAAAGAACTGACATTTTGGCCATAATAAGATTTGATTCTATAGAATCTCAAAAGATAAAAGTTGTATCTCTTTTTATCATATTTCCAAAGCATCTTAAATCATCTTATTCTGAGATCGGACGAGAGAGTTAGAGCCAAAATACCCGAGAAAGTACAAACTAGCTCGTACAAATAATTGAGATTTCGGTCATGATACGATTTGATTCTAGAGAAGATTAAAATATAAAAGTTATAGGTATTTCTGTCAGGTTTCCAACACATCTTGAATCATCTTATTCTAAGATCAGACAAGAAAGTTAGAATCAAAATACCTGAGGAAGTACAAACTGGCTTGCTCAAAGAATTGAGATTTCGGCCATGATGCGATTTGATTCCGGAGAAGCTCAAAAGATAAAAGTTGTAGGTCTATTTGTCAGCTTTCTAACACATCTTTAATTATCACATTCTAAGACTAAACAATAGAGTTAAAACTAAAATACCCGAGATGGTACAAACTAGCTCGCCCAAGGCTGAGCCACCATTTGGTGGCTCGCACAGTTCCGAGCCACCAGATGATGGCTCGCACCCAGAAACATCGAAAACACGTTTTTAATGGTTTTTGATGGTTTTTGTGGGATTCTTCTATTCCAGAGCCTCCTAACTATTTTGAAGCTATCCCTAAACATTGTTAAGCGGTTATTAACTACAAATGAGATCAAATCATCAATTTCTATCCTAAAACGCTACAACCGAAGCCTATAAATACAAGCCTAGGGCCTCCATTTTGTAAAGATCTAAAATCAGAGGGCGAGGTGATGTCAAATCGAAGAGTAGAGCATGAATTTTAGAGGAGGACTAGCAGATCTTGGCGAACTTCAGCATAAAGATCAAGCTATTTGAAGGATCTGAGGCCCGTTCCCCCTTTCCTTTGGATCAAACTTGGTTTTGATCTCGAGAAGAGTCGTAATCTTGCTTGGTCGAGATTATCACTTCTGTGATTGTTTCTTTTGTGAAGCAAGAATATTAATTAACTTTTCTATCAACTGGATCTAATCCGCGGTAGTCCACGGACTAACGCGTCCCCTGCACAGGCAAAGATCCCACGTAAAGTAACGTGTGATAAACGTTAGTTGTGTGTGTTTTAAGGAGATTATATTTATTTATTTACTTATTGTGTAGGAAGATCTTATAAAAAGATCGACTTTTCTCTTTTATTGAATTTGTAATCGATAAACGATTGTAACAGATTCAATGATAATGAAGAAATTAATTTCCGACGCAAACACGTCGGCGACCGTAGTAGGAGCTAACAGCCTCTGTGCTGAGGCTATCGTATCGCAACCAAGGATCCAGATCCCGATTGATGTAGAGGTCGAGTATGAGTTCGACCAGGCCGAGTCTGAGGAATACCTCTCCTCACCCTCTTCAAGATCCTCATCGTCCCGCAAGTATAGAGAGATGTCGGCATCAAAGACGGCTCGGGATGACTCTTTCCTAATTGTTGCTGAGGCTTCCCCTCGTAACGCTTCTCCGATACCCAAGGAAGTTGGAATTTCAGATCACAATGACTCCTCTTCAGTCCAGGAGTTGTTTAACGAAGACACGCCAATTTTGACAAAGAGGGCTCGTCAGAGGCAACGCCAACGCCTCGCACGTTAGCTTGCCAAGGCCTTGGAGTCTATTGACGTGATCCGTTATCACACAGATCTGAAGTTTAGAGAGCGCCAAGTGCCGCAACAGCCAGTAAATGGCCCCTCCTTTAAGCCACCAGCTAATGAATGGGTCTATATCAAAAGAACTTATTCAACTCTCGAGGAGCGCATCCAAAAGCGCCACGCGTGTGCCTTAGCACGAAAGGTGCAAGACACGAAGAAGGACAAGGTGTCCAAGAAACCATCAAAACCACGCCAAGAATAGAGGCCAAAATCCAAAACAGCGATTTGGACAAGTGCCGAGACACCCAAAAATCACGAGTCAGCCAACCGTGGCTCGGCCAGGGCCAGGCTAGCCTATGGTGGCTCGACCAAGGCCGAGCTAGTCAATGGTGGTTCGGCCAAGGCCGAGCCAGCAAAGGGTGGCTCGGCCAAGGCCGAGCCACCTCAAGCTGACCCGCACTATAGCCAAGCCAGCTCCACCTGGCCAACACTTGCCTCACCTCCCGTGGCCATTTCCGAGTCCCTGTCCACTTACGTTCCTGTTCAAGTTGATCCAGTACCTTTGGTGAAGTCTCACGGCAACGTGGATCTTTCCTGATTCAAGATGAAAGTCACAGATCACCTTGGTCCTTTGCATGGTGATCGAGGTAAACTTTCGATCAAAGAACGCTTGGGTCCGGCGTATGAATCCCGAGTGGCTATTCAAGCTGGGGGTCGTACACACACTCCCTTCAAATCAAAACCATCCCATGAAGGGAAAATTCTGATAACTGCCCACTTCATGTTACGTGTCGAAGTTCAGGAGCCCGTTAAGATTCCACACTCGTAATGGGGTGGATCTAAACGTGCGACTCCTAAGAACGCCAACAAGGCGTTACATACCCGGAAGGAGATGCATTCGTTACATGACCACGTCATACCTGGGAAATCAAATCAACAGCTGATAGGCTACTCCGGCCATAAAGCTAATGAGTTGTATTATTAGGCTGGGGGTACGAAGAAATCTCGAAAGAAAAGTATCCTAGAATCGAACTCTCATTGTCCTTGTGAGAGGTTAATCAGGGTAGTATTATCAGAGTATAGCTTCCCCAAAACCGCTCCACAGAGGGTCTCAGTATTCAAGAGAATCCCCACCGAAGTGTCCAAATCTAAATCAAGATGCTTCTACAAGAACAAATCTGTCGGTCATGATGATAGAGGAAAATTGACAAGACGTTATAGCCCTGACTCTTTCTCAGAGGCCTCCCAGCACATCACTTGGTTACGATCAGGAACTAGACGACCTAGACCAGATAGAGGACACTCCTCGGAGGAGGAAATGTTAGACGCTAACTCTACAATTGCTTCCGACAATATGATGTCTAGCACAGGACAATCTCGTGAGGCGTTCATGATCAATGCTGAACAAATGGCCAAAATCCTCGAAGACACTCTGGCCAAGAAGAAAGAGAATTTCAAATTCAAAATAGAAATGAATGTGCAACGGATAAGAGAACTGCATGATCAACAGATTCAAGCTTTATCAAATTAGATTGTTGAATCTAGCCATCGCAATGCTACCAATCAAGAAGATAGTGATTCAGACATTGAAAAAATATCAACGCTGATACCCCTCCTGTTAACCAAAATGCTGAGGGTGGTCCCACCGAGGATGATAACACTTAGGCTGGTCTAGTTATTCCTCCCCAAAATCGCCTGAAGAAGAATACGAGCAAGGATGTGATAATGGAAGAGCTGGAGAATAAGGTCAATGCCTTAATATCTGCTCAAGAAGTGAGGAAAACAGGTATTCCATTTCCCTACCCAAGGGAGTAGGAGTCAATCCCATATTCGACGAAGTTCAATCTAATTAACTTCACACCGTTCGAGGGAAAGGGTTCACCCACTCAACACCTAATTTACTTCAAGTTCTACCTGGGTGTGATCTCCGACAATAAACCCATGATGGTCCGGTCATTTGTTGGCACCCTTCGCGAAGCTACCTTTGATTAGTACCACCGTCTCAAGCCAGGAAGTATTAATAGCTGGGACGACATGGAGAGCTCGTTCCTCAATAACTTCTTCAACGATGACACTGAAGTATCGATTGGATCCCTTTTGGACGAAAAGCAAAAGGACGAGAAGCCAGTTGACAGCTTTATTAAATGCTTCCACAACAAAGCGATAAATTGCCGAGATCCGGTCACGGAGGAATTTATCCTCCAAACCTACCATAACAACCTTTCCATTAATGTCCTGAAAGCCCTGGGGGTAGGGGTGCCAAACGGTTCGGATATATCCGAACCGATCCACATCCGTATCTGAACGGTTGCGGATATGATAGGCTAATTTTGAAACCGGGCGGATACGGTAACGGATATGGTTTTGGATTTTTTTTGAATACAGATTTGGTAACGGATATGAGGGTTGCGGATACGGATATCCGTAATGTAATAGTGATTCGGGTAATCGGGTCCTAAATATATAGTTACAAACCCGCATCCGTTCGCCCAAAACTAAAAACGAAAAAACCCTAGGCCCTCACTCAGCCCTCAGGCCGCCTCCACTCTCCTCTCCAGTGCTCTCCATCAACCTCAACGATTCTCCAATCTCCATTCTCTACTTTCCAGTCCACTCCAGTAACGGCGGCGGGATATTTCCGGCGATCTCACAGTCGAAGAGTCGCCACTCGCTCAAACTTCAAAGAGTCGCCAGACTCGCCACTCGCTCAACCTTCTCGCCAGCGAAGAGTCAACGAAGACGCCGAAGAGTCGCCACTCGCTAGGCACAATTCGCCAGCGAAGAGTCGCTACTCGATAGCCACTATTCGCCAGCGAAGAATCGCCACTCGCCAGCCACGATTCGCCAGCCGAAGGTTTCTTTATGCTCTTATTTGCCATTTTCATGCATTTTTCCTACAAATTTCTAGTGGCTACCTTGTTTTAGTTAATACCCACTCAATAATTTTCTTAACAAATCTCATTTAAGTGGTAAAAATTGGATTTTGTTGCTGCTGACTTGCTGAGTGCTGAATTTGCTGATTCTTTTGATCTATTACTGAATGAAGTTAGTTAACTTACACCAATTTATATATATTTTGATTCTTTTGATCTGCGAAGAGGGCTAATTCTTTTGATTCTTTTGATCCGTCGGATCTTGCCCTCAGGCCGTCGCCCTCACCCTTAGGCCGTCGGATTTTATACCCTCGCCGTCTCCCTCACCCTCAGGCCGTCGGATCTCGCCCGCTTCGTCTTTGTCGGATCCGACGTCTTCTACAAAAGATCGAATCGAAACTCTGCTTTAAATTCATTGACAATATATTCTTTTATATGTATATAAGATTTTTGATTAAGTTTTTTTAAATTTAATTGAATAGAAATCATGTCTAATCCTTCGATTCAAGCGTCTAACGAAGAACAAACTGTCGGGCCTAATGTTGAACCTACTATTGAACCCGTGGTTGAGGAATCTTCAAGTAAAATTGATGAAAAACCTGAAAAGAAAAGAAGATATTATTCTGAAGTGTGGAAAGATTTTGATAAAATAGATAAAGTAGAAAAGAAATAGATATTATTCTGAAGTGTGGAAAGATTTTGATAAAATAGATAAAGTAGAAAAGAAAAGAAGATATTATTCTGAAGTGTGGAAAGATTTTGATAAAATAGATAAAGTAGAAAAGAAAATAGTTGATGGGAAAGAGGTTGTCACCAAAATCATTAGAGCCAAATGCAAACAGTGCTCATTGATAATCACATTTTATTATAATTTTATACCATCATTATCTATTTTATATGAATAAATATACTACTAATAATTGTTTTTATCTTTAATTGCAGGTTAATCTCTCAACAAAAACCCCTTGATTTATTGAAGAAATGAAGCCCATGAAAGCAAACAATTTCTTTCAATATTCAATAAAGTGTTGAAGCCCAAATGAAGAAAAAAATGCCAAAGCCCAAAATAAGAAAAAAATACCAAAAGCCCAAGCCCAAAAGCCAAAGAGAAGAGAAGTTGCAGGCTAAAATTGGAGAAAGGTTCACATCGATGCCAACATCGATGCCCGTATCGATGCCAGCATCGATACCCCTATCGATGCTGGCATCGATACCATCGGCTAATTTGTTACGAGTCAAAGGCTAAAATTTGTAGTTTTTGGATAAGATTTCAATCCAATGGCTCTCATTCACTGATGTTTACTATAAATAGGGGTAGAGAGTGAGGGGTTAGGGGGTGAAAAATTTTGTAACTCCATTTGGAGAGGAGTGCTACTCTTAATTGAGAAGGCCTTCCAAAAATTATAACTTTTAGTGCAATTAATAATAATAATTTTTCTCCACTTTAAATTTATCTTTTCTCCTCTTTGTTGAATGATGAGAATGGAGATGAAGAGCAATTTGAAGGTTTGTATTTCTTTTATTTTTCTCTTTTATTTCTTTTTAGTAATTTCTTTATTATTTCTTATTAGTTAGATTTACATTCATGCTTGTAGTGTAGATTTATTTTCTTATCTTTTTATTTCTTTTTTGCACTTTAATTTGTAGAGTAGATTTATTTTCTTGCATTTAATTTTTGTAATTTATTTTGTAGTTTAGATTTTAATTCTTTGTAGTTAGATTTAATTCTTGTTCACAGTTTTGATTTTTCTTTCCTTTTTATTTTTGTAATTAGTTCTTTTTCTTCTTGTTCTTATTTTTTAAGATGTGAAATTAATTCGTGTAGGAATCTTAGAATTGTATGAAACTAATCTAATTTCCTTTATCTTGTATGGATTATTCTCTTACACTTAAAATATTCATGTTTAGGATAATCAACTAGAAAACTAATCGGTAGAAGAAGAATTTGATAATCTATGCTTATCTTAAATGGTTTGATAGGTTATGCTTATGAATTATAGGATTACTATCTTGTTGTTGTTCTTATCATGAATAGTAATTTTAACTTAGATGATAATTTGATAGGTTATACTTTCCTTAAATGGTTTGATAGTCTATGCTTAATAAATCTAAGTTGAAATATCATAAAAAAAGAATAGTTTGTATTTTGTAATTGAGATTAGTTAGTGGATTAAATTCTAGATTTCTCATATCTTAAATTGAATCTTCCATCTTGACTTTCTTTAATTTTCTTTTCATTCTTGATTTTAATTCTTGATTTTATTCATTCTTCTTTCTTACATTGTGATTTCATTTATTCTTTGATTCTTTCTTCTCTCCTCTAAAATTCAATTTATTATGTCTTGCATATATTCACAACAATCACTCATCATAATCACACTTATTCTTTAATCCTATTTTTGTCACGCACACAATATAAGAACATATTCTAATAATCTCTTAAAATCACCTTCCTCGTGAGATCGATAACTTTTTATACTATAACTTGATCAATTATGCACTTGCAATTTTGGTACATAATTATGTCGCATCACCCATTTGAAGCTGATGGACGTAGTATCAGGGGCACTTCCTATCTTAAAAATCACATTGTGAGATGTCCTAAAAAGAAAAAACCCGATATTCGTCAACAATTAGTTCAAGCTACTATGAAAAATAAAGATGGGACTTGTTCACTTAGTAATTTTCAATTTGATAATGAGAAGAGTCAAAATTTGCTTGCAAAGGCAATAATCGTGCATGAATATCCATTTAACATTGTAACACATGAGTTTTTCCTGAAGTATGTGCATTCTCTCCGTCCAAATCATAAGGTTCCAAAACGTACACATATCACAAAGTTGTGTATAAAGATTTATGAAGATTATAAAAAATCTCTATTGGACTTGTTTGTGAAATCTTCTATAAGAATAAGTTTAACAATGGATAAATGGACATCATTGTCACAAAATTTGTCTTATTTGTGCATCACCGCTCACTTTGTTGATGAATCGTGGAAACTACAAAAACGGATCATTGGATTTATCAAAGTTCATAGTTCTATGGGGAAAGACATTTGTAATGTATTAATTTCGTGTTTGCTTGAGTGAAAAATTGATAATAAGATTAATCGATTATGGTGGATAATGATAAAGCTAATGATGTTGCCGTGAAATTGGGAAAAGAACGTCTTAAAAAGTGGCTACCTTGTGGCGGAGTCTTTTTTCATGTAAGATGTGGAGCACATATAATTAATTTTATTGTTCAAGAGGGTTTAAAAGTTATCACTAAAGCTATTGAAAAAGTAAGGCTTAGTGTTAAGTATGTTACATGTTCACCAAAAATAGAGGAGAATTTTTATCATGTTGCTAAACAAGCTAATGTGGAAAAGGAAAAATGTCTTGTTCTAAATTGTTGCACCCGATGGAATTCTACTTATCTAATGTTGATGATTGCTTTAAAGTATAAAGTGGCTTTTAATAGATTTGAGCTTAGAGATGATAAATATCTTCATTGTCCATCGGAGGAAGAATGGAATCATGTTGAAACATTGAGTAAATGTTTAAAACATTTTTATGATACAACAAATCTCCTCTCCGGCACTATTTATCCTACTTGCAATCTTTTGTTTGAAGAATTTTGTGAAATTCATTTGCTTCTTATAGAGTGGTTAAAAGCGATGATGATACAATTGTGGCTATGGCTTTTGCAATAAAAAGAAATTTTGATAAATATTGGGATATGTGCAATAAGATTTTTACGGTTGCTACTTTTCTTGATCCAAGTACAAAATGATTGCAATCAAATATTTCTTTGGCTTGATTTATGGTGTGAATGGTGAAAAGTTTACAAATGATATTTTAGTTGTTATTAAGAAGATGCATGGAGAATATGCATTGAGGAACAAAGAGGAATCTAAAAATGTCGAAAATGTTTCAAGCTCTCAAACAAAAGAAGTGGAAAGAGTTGGTGATAAAAGAAAATCAAGATTTGCACAATTTGTTGAAACAATTGATAAAGAGCCTACGAAAACGGATTTAGATTTATATATGGAGGAGAGCATTATTACCACATGGGATGATGAAAAAATGGGAAATTTTGATATATTGAGTTGGTGGAAAGCAAACTTTGGGAAGTATCCTATACTAGCAAAAGTAGCAAGAGATGTTTTGGGCATACCGGCCTTGATTGTAGCATCCGAGTCCGCATTTAGCACCGGGGGATGTGTAATTCATTGTTATAGAAGCCGAATGATAACAGATACGGTGGAGGCATTGATATGCGCACAAGATTGGATTAAAGCTGAACAACGAGGTAAAAAATAAATTTGTACAAAGTTTATCTTTTTATTTTTGGTTAATGAGCATCTAATGATTATATGTTTTTCTCTATTTTTTTGTGACGCCCCTGGGTTCACACAAGGCTGCAGTCCAAGGTGAAACCAAGAATGTCAAACCTGCCATGCACCACACCGTGCAATAACATGTTTCACCATCACAATTAACATCTATCTAGTAGAATCAATAACAGGTGTAGGTACAAAAGTAGTAAAAGATAATACTCGAATAACTGATGAAATCTAAATGATCAAATAGATATCTCATCATCCAACAATTGGGAATACATGAACAATGTCAGAATAAATAAACTGGGGTACTAAACAAGTCTCAAATACAAATATCTGACGAAAAGGAAATAAGGCACACAACCTTTACAACTTCTAAGAAATAGTCCTCAAATGTCTAATCATCAACTACAGTGGAGCCCAAGATACATAATACATAGTAAAATGTAAAGCTGAACACTAAAGTGATCCGCTATCAACCTGCGACACTCCGTGCTCCTGGCTCGTGACCTGAAAGGGGGAGGGACAACGAGCGTTAAAGCGCTAGCGAGTAACATCACAACCAACCCCAAGGGAAAAGGACTCGTTGTATAAGAAAATACAGATAATATATAATAGATCTAAAACCGTTGATCTCACTAAGGAGGGTTTTAGTATTTAGGAGTTTACAACACGAGAATAGGTACGTCGAGAGAAATAATCCAAACAAGGAAACCCTCATGTATATACCTTATATCTCAAATTTATAAACTCCTAAGTACTAAACCCAAGGTTCTAATACAGTAATAATGATAAAAGAAACACCACAACTACCCGAGCATAAATACAGTGCCGAAACATAGTCAACGTGAATATCACGATGTTAGTCACATGAATATTGTGTCCAAAACTACATAAGCGTCATACCAAATCTACATAATCATCATGTTATGAAAAGTAGTATAATGATCACATACCGGGTTAAGAACCGTGTCCGAAATAAGAACTAACAATCGTAGTTTTCCAAACTCATGGAATAAGTGTCAATTGTCCAACACGAGGACTGAGAGGGATTATAGTCCAACACGAGGACTTCTATGGATTATAGTCCAACACGAGGACTGTGGAAATGATAAAAGAACGCTATAACTCGTGGAGTGAAATCTGCTTATCAATCTCACACCCAAAACTATATATGTATCCCAAAATTTATACCCCAGGCCATTTATCATGCGTGGATACGTAGTGGGGCTAATAATCAAGGTCACATGGTCCAAACAAACCCCCGAGAAGGAATAAAAATACTCAAATACACTAAAACTGGGAGTCTGCAACAGAGAATCGTCGGTCGACCGATCCGGTCGACCGAACTCTGATACAAAAATTTGGCGGTCGCCCGCCAGACACTTCGGTCGACCGAAATTTTGTCGCGGTCGACCGAATTTGAGTCGCGGTCGACCGAATTTGAGTCGCGGTCGACCGAAGAGTTGTCGCGGCCGACCGGAACTCCTACTCGAACTCAGCGGTCGACCGCGTCGGTCGACCGTCGAGCGAACAGAACCCAAACTGGGTTCTGTCAGCTGATAATCCTGGAACAACAAAAATATGAAATCTTGCGATACATTGGTCTTGATGATTATGGGATCATACTGAAAACACCAAACCACATCCAAATCTTGAAATCTACATTCCCAAGGTTTTAAATTCTTGAGAAACTAATCCAAATCGTTTTAATAGCTTTAAAGATGTTTTAAACTCTTTTTAGGCAAAAACTCAGATCTAGATCTCCTTTAATAGAACATGGGTGAGTTTTTAAAACATATAAAGCCCCAGATCCATATTCTATAATGTAGTAAACTATTAGCTAAACAAAATACGAATTTGGCTCCATAAATTCAATGAAAAACTCAGTTCTTGACATTTAAATCAAAAGGGTGGGGGTTGGGCGAGAAATTACTCGCCTTGGGTGCTGAGGGAAGCCCTAGATCCGAAATAGGTTGATCCCCTTGCTGGAAATCCCAGATCCTGCTAAAAAAAATCTCCTAGAATGCTCCCAGATCCCAAATCCAGGTTAGGGTTTTTGAGGAAGAAGAGAGAGAGGCTAGGGTTAACGTTTTTGGGGCTGAGGAGATCTGGGTTGAGTTGGTATAAATACCAACTCCCCAACCCGACCCGAAACCCAATAACCCAACTACTAAAAAAACCCGAAACCAAAACCTGGCAACCCCTCTGATCGCTGATCGGTCGACCGCGCCGGTCGACCGCGCCGGTCGACCGATCAGCACAAAAATGCCTTCTGCTGGCATTTTACATGCTGGCCATTTTTCAATCGATTTCTCTCACTTGTATATACCCGTTGGGTTCCCAAACACTGATAAACATATATATCTTATATTTATATGGTTATTCGCCACAAGTGAATTATTTATTATTAATAATTCACACATGTATATATACATATACACTATAGATATTTTCGGGGTTTTACATTTTTGTAGTTACACAAGTTGAAACTACAAAGGAGGATGTTCTTGATGTGGCTAAGATAGTGGAGGACGATGACTCGGAGATTGCTGAGACCTTTGTAAAAGCATCATTAGGTATGTTATTTGACTCAATATTCAATAAGCACATAACTTGAAATTTTTATTTTTCCATATTTAATATGACAATTGTTCTTCTTTTTTTTACAAGATGACATCATGGAGGTCTACGACTCGGATGATGGGATGATCTTAGGGTAGGAGCTATTGTTTTCATCTTAGATGGTACTAATCAGTCAGCTCCATGTTTTGTGGCATGATCTTGGGGTTTTTAGGCTGTATTTGTTGTGTCTTAAGATTATTTAATGGTTTGGAGATTGTTTAGTGGCAAGAACTTTTTGTTGAATGTTGAATGTTGTGAAATGTTGAATGTTGAATGTTGTCTAAACTTTTTTGCCTTCAATTTTCAATTCATAGACCTTTAAAATTCTGGATATGATTGTTATAGTTTGGTTATAATTCCTGACACTATTGTTTTGGTTGGGTTGTGCTACTGAAGATTTTGGATGAAAATTATATGTCTAATAAATTTGTGCTCAATTTTAGTTTTTAATTGATGGTTTTGTATGAAGATTATATGTCTAATAGATTTATATCAAATATCCGTTTATACCTGTGATCATATCTGATACGATTCTCAAATATCCGAACCGTATCCGTTTCCGATAAATGCGGATATGGTTAAGGTTTTTTCTTACCAAGGGTGATCTGTATCCGTATCTGTATTCGTTTATAAAAAGCGGATATGGATATGGTAAACGTTATATCCGAACCGTATCCGCTCTAATAACACCCCTACCTGGGGGTCGTGCCTTCCACAACATGGAAATAATTAAAACTACACGGGGAACAGGTCAGATGCTTTCTCAAAAGAAAAAAGCTTAAAAGAGGCCAACTAACGATTAAACCCCTGAACTCGAATTTTGCTTCTCGTGGTAAGGGAAAGGTACCTACAGTAGCTATTGATGCTAATCAGATGTCACAACACCAACATCAGAAGCAACGGAGGACCATAGGTTCGAGACTCCATAAAGAGTACTCCTTCAAGGATGAAGAGGTTCCGACTATCTTCAAATACCTTCTTAAAAACAACAAAATCAAGCTGCCACCAATTACGAATCAGAAGGAAGCTAACAACATTTCGGATCTAAAATACTACGCGTACCACATGAGGATCCTTCATCCTACCAAGGCTTACTTCTCTCTTAAAAATAACATTCAAGCTTTGGTTGATGCCGACATCATAACGCCGAAATAAGCCGAATGACAACGGTTTACTTTGAAAAGTATATGATTATAAACTACTCCTTCCCAGACTCCGACAAGTATAAGAGTATAAACTACTTCTCCCTATCCTCCGACAGGTATACGAGATTAAACTGCTTTCCTTATTTCTAATAACAGGAAGTTCTGAGAGAATATTACTCTTAATATTCTTAAGAATAACCCAACAATGTGCGAATACAATTGGATTCAGGTTTACCAAAGAGCTGGGGGTAGGATACCTTAATGTATTCCGAAGGGAAGTTTTGGAAGGATACTACACATGGTATTCTTAAGGATAAACCAAAACCAATTATTCATGATGAAAACCAGTCATCAGAATAATTCATTCCTAATTTTGATTAAGAACCTCCTACTATGGCTATTTAATCATTTCCAAGATAATTAAACCCCCCATCGAGTCTCTTGCTATCATAACATCCTAAAGGAGATCGAGGTGAGTGGGGGGGGGGGGGGGTTAAATCTGGCATTGAATGACAGTGATGACGACGAGTCAGGGGATGCTCCTGAAGAAGGCCCTCTTGCTTCCTCTTCTGCGGCAGCTGCAGCTGAAGCTACTGGCGACTCTGCTGCTATCGTCGAGGACCTCCTAAGCCCTACTCCTAGATCTGGCAGAGAGATCTGATGAATTGTATCTTTTTTATTTTTATTTAATATCAACATGCTTTTTGTACATATTGACATGAATATTGTAATGAAGCTTGTAATAAAGTTTGTAATAAACTTTGAAGTTTGGAATACAGATCGACTTTGCTCTCATATTGGAGTATGATTTCAATTATTCTTTGTTGCTTGTAGCTTTGTTCTGATTGAGTAACTAAGTGTTGATTGAGAGAACCAAGTGTTGGTTGTTTGTGAGTCAGTCGCGTTGTGTTGACTCGAATGTTGAGGGGTCGAGACGACTGGCTCATCTTTTGCCACTTGTGGATGAGATGTCCGGGTCTTTTGTCGACGAGGACTGGCAAGTTAAAGTGCCTAAATCTTTTCTGTCAAAGACGACAGAATAATTGAACTCCATGCCTTAGGTTTACCTATGATGAAACCAAGGGCTTTTTGGCAGAATGACAACCCGGAGGTTGGGTGCCCAGGACTTACTTAGATGCCTGGGGCTTTAACAAAATGACAACTTAGAGGTTGGGTGCCCATGACTTACGTAGACACCTGGGGCTTTGGCCATAATGGTCGAGAGATGAATGTGGGAGTCGACCATATAGTGTGCCTTGGGTTTACCCTGAAAAGGCACCAAGGGCTTTTTGACAGAATGACAACCCTAAGACTGGATGCTTAGGACTTACATAGATGTAAGGGGCTTTAGTAAATTAAAACCTATGAGGTTAGGTGCCCAGGGCTTACGTAGACGCCTGGGGTTTCGATAAATTAACAATGCTGAGGTTGGGTGCCCAAGACTTATGTAGACGCCTACGGCTTTGGCAAAAGGACAACTCGAAGGTTGGGTATCCAGGACTTATGTAAGCACCTGGGACTTAGATAATCCGAAGGCTATGCCTAGGACTTACTAAAGTCGACTAGGTCTTTTACAACCCTGAGACTATGCCTAGGACTTGCAGAAGTCGACTAGGTCTTTCGCCCTACGGAGGGCTGCCCTGATGGCAATTCAACAATATGACAACCTGGGGGTTGGGTGTCCAGGATTTACGTAGACGCCTGGGACTTGGACAACCCGGAGGCTATGTCTAGGACTTACTAAAGTCGACTAGGTCTTTTACAACCCTGAGGCTATGTCTAGAACTTGCAGAAGTTGACTAGGTCTTTCGCCCTACGGAGGGCCGCCCTGATGGCAGTTCGGCAATATGACAACCTAGTGGTTGGGTGCCTAGGACTTACGTAGACACCTAGGACTTGGACAACCCAGAGGTTGTGCCTACGACTTACTGAAGTCGACTAGGTCTTTTACAACCCTGAGGCTGTGCCTAGGACTTGCAGAAGTTGACTAGGTCTTTCGCCCTACGGAGGGCCGCCCTAATGTCAAAATCGCAACATGACAACCCAAAGGTTGAGTATCCAGGACTTACGTAGACACCTAGGGCTTTAATATAGCCATGATGGTTGGAAGGTGATTGTGGGAGTCGACCATATGGTGTGTGCCTTGGGTTTATCCTGATAAGGCACCAAGGGCTTAGGATTCCTGCATAAATTAGGCACTACAGGAGTGCAAAACAGGAATCAAAATCGGTTTCAATAATAATTCCATTAATATTAAATAAAATTCACAAAATTATTGAAAATAATGCTGCAAGTGTTCGACATTCCAAGGATGCTGGGGGACTCTCCCATCTAGGGCCCTTAGACGATAGGTGCCTGCTTGCAGCTCTTCTAGGACTGTGTATAGGCCTTCCCAGTTGGGAGCTAGCTTGCCTTTCCGGGTGTCTTTATTAAAAACAGCTTTACAGAGGATGATGTCACTAGCATTGAATCTCCTTGGTCAGATCTTGCTGTTGTAGTAGCGGGTGCTTCATTACTGATTGGTGGCATGGGTCCGGAGCGTCTTCTCTCGGGTCTCGTCTAGGAGATCAAGCACTACCCAAAGTCCTTCTGAGTTCATGTCCTCGTCGAAGTGTTATAATCGGATGGTCGGCATGCCTACTTCGACAGGAGTGACTGGTTCGGTGCCGTAAGCTAGCTTGAAGGGAGTCTTCCCGGTTGAGTTTTTGTGGGTCGTGTATTACGACCAGATGATACTAGGTAACTCTTCAACCTAGTTCCCTACTGTGGTGTACACCTTCTTCTTCAACGCTTACATGATGCATTTGTTGGCAGTCTCTGCAAGTTCGTTGGATTTGGGATGGACGACGGAGGAGAACTTAAGGTAAATATTGTATTTCTAGTCTTTAGTGAGATTGGGAGTGTAATATCCTTCACCATCTTTAAAATCTAAAGACTCCAAAAAGGAAGCTAGCCAAGCGACAGAGGAGACGTGCTCCTGCTACTCTTGTGATTTGGAGCTAAGGTAGTCAAAGAGAACTAGATGTCCCATGGAAGAAGCTTTGAGAGTGATGGGAGTTCCTTCATCTTGACATGAATGAGATCATACATCCCTTTTTTCGTCTTGATGATCAAATTGATTAGCCTCGCATCCCAAACATTAAAAGTAATCTAGTCGGTTGCTTGACTGCAAGATGAGGAGTCCGAAGGGGACTATTTTTTGTACTCTAGAGGGGAGATGAGTCTCCGATCTTTGGTCTTCATAAGGCGGGGAAGAGCTGAGGTAGCTCGTTGTAGTTGTGGAAGCCGATTGAGAAGTTCACTAGTAAAGGTAGTGAATTGCTCTTGAAGAGACTGAGAAAGCTTCTGACCTGTTTCCTGAAGTTGGGCTCAAGTAACATAGCTCTGAAGTGGTCCTACAGGATGAAATGGATCAGACCAATGCTTAGAACCCGACATGTTTTCTCAAAAAAGAAAGATGCCTCACGGTGGGTGCCAAACTGCTAATGTACTAGTGATCACACAGTCAGTTGTATCCGTGATTGGATGGGGTTGTTGAGTATTGATGAGGGACCGTTTTCTTCCTCGACTATATGTTTGGTTCTTGAATTGAGTGGCTGAAAAATCTGCACAAATAGAAACTTGTAAGAGGACGGGGCTTGGGTCCCCCGTGGTTCCTCCGACGATCAAGTCAGCTGGTGAACTTGAGTGAGAAAAGTAAAGAACTACTAGAGTTCTTGTGTGTGCAGTATATCTGCTTAGGGATCAGATTCTAGATTTGTAAACCTTCGTTATGTTCGAATATTACCTGTATTTATACTAAGGGTATAAGGATTGATTGGTCACTTTAGCCGAGCACAGTATGACGGTGGTAAAGTGTGGGCTGGCAGCTGAGTTAGCACTTACTTTACAGGTGGTCCGATGAGTCATGAAGGCTATCGAGGCTAGAGGCATAATGATGTCTGCCAAACATTAAATGCGATGTAGGCACGTTGCCAGTGAGAGAGGCTTGAGGCAGAAGTTATCTTTTAACTTCGTCGAGAAGTAACGTCTTTGGAGTCGTCCTCGCGAGGCGTCTATCAAACGGTCGAGTGGGCTCGTGGCGAGTCGTCTTCGACAAAAGGGGGTGACAAGTACTACCTTTCGTGTTGAGATGAGGAAATGTCGGCTCGACAAGTCAGTTGAGTTGTCGTCCGTACTGGTTCCTGGGCGACAACTTGATTGGAGCATAGCATGTAGTACACATGTCCGTTGCTGGGCTGTGGGTTGCTTTTTGGCGAATGAGAACACCATAACAAATGTGAAATTTTCTTTCCCCATATTTTGTTCCAACCTACCGAATTTATCTGGAAAATCGATAGTATGGTTGTAATAAAATTTTTATTTCATCATTCATTCTATATTTACATTTATAATTTGAAAGTATTATAATGTTTACATGCAACTAAATCTTTTATTGAGAGTATTGCTTTGTCCTAAACCAGAAGAATGTTACTTTTGTTATTCAAGTGAAAATTTGCTTGCTTCAATGTTTTTTTAAAAGTCAACTATCCAAGCAATCCCAAAAAAACAAACCTACAAGTAACTCGTAAATATATAAATGTGTTTTATTTAGTTTCCATTTTCTATTCCTTTGCCCATTAAATCTAGTTACCTTTAATCCAACACTCAGGCTTAAATTTTCTTTTTTTTTTACGCCAAGCAGTTGGAACTTGGAAAACTGTTTTTCTTTAATTAGCATAACCAAGGGCTTGGAAAGAAAAAATTCTAATTGACTTTGTGCTTTTGGTTTGAGACAATATTGTCTCGATTTTTTTTACTTGTGCTTTCTATTTATTTTAGAATTAACCCCTTTTTTAGAATACACAAATGCCTATGCATATGGATCAAATAACATGCTATATGTAAAAAAATAGTTATGAGATATTAACAATTTTTAGTACAGATATTAAAAATTTTTAGTACAATGCACACTTCCTTTTACAAAACACTAAAACATCATTTTGTGGTATATGATAAATTACACGATCCTCTCATCTATACATTCAATTACACTTATTATCCTTCGACTATTTTATTATCCATTAGAAAAGTAACTGAAGGATAATACCTATTGGGAAGTTATAAGTCAGGACGGTCATGTGCAATCTACCACATTGTACATTCGTGAAGTCCATTTCACATCATAATTGAAATAAGGAAAGTGTATTTATAGCTTAAAAAAATATTTCTGCACAATAACTTTATTAAATTAAATGCGTAAAGGGGAAACTCAGAAAATAACTTACAGAAGTTTACAATTTAAGCTCTAATAACCCATTAAATATCTTTTCGTGGGTGACCCATTAATAAATCCGTATTAACAAGCAATATCTTAATTCTTAATGGGCTGCACAACAAACTTAATAAACCATTTGCTATGGCGGGTCCATCTGCACATATACCCATCAACAGAAGCCCAACCCATGACCTATCTCTCACTCTTTCTCTGTATATGTACGCAGATAAGGATGTAGAGGAAATACACTCAGATAAATTAGAAAAGGAAGGGAAAAAAAAAGAAAAAGAAAAAAAGACATCCAAAATCGTTCCCGGCGTCGCCTCCCTCCTCTCGCCGCCGTACCTTTCGATTTCCGCCGCCGAATCTCGCCGGAGAATCTAGCCGTCCTCGCTTTCTTTCGAGGTACGAGACCACTCAATCTCTCTCTGAATTACCAGTAATATTTTTTTCTCCCTTTTTCTTTTATATTTTAATGGAATTGGACGCGGAGATTGATTTCACGTGTGCAAATTTTTTTCTGAAATTTATTGGTTTTTTTATAAGAATTTTCGCAATAAAATAAATTTGAAACCCTAACTCCCATTTTTGCCCTTGCTTGTCTATCTGTTCGATCTATAACTTGCATATTGTTTTGTAAGTTTCAATCAAAGCTGTTACTTTTGATGTGCATGTTTCATGTCGCCGTTCATAATAAGTTAAATTTGTTTGTCGTTAAATATGCAGTTATTGATAATGCGGCAAATAGTAAGTATTAAATAGCCAGTTAAATGGGGGGAGCATTTACTATTATTGAAGTTCACCAGAATGCAATTTCCATTAAGAATTGTACCCGTTTCAAATTTACTTCATTGCTAAGTGTTTGCATTCGCTCGTGTGGTTTCACTTGGAATCTCTCCAGGATTTTACATTTTCAGCGTCGAATTTTAGTAGGCCTTAATGTATGTTATGATCTTAAATTTTATTTTACCATTCAAACATGTATCTTGCAACCCAATATATATTTGTTTTGAGAGTCCCATTCGAGCTGTGTGCTTCACATGCAAAAAAAAAAAGAAGAAAAAAAGTGGAAAATGATTCTTGGCAGTTCATAAACGGATAGAATTGAATAATGAATGGCTTAATATTACATTAGGCCCATAGTAGGCGTCCTTCAGGGTTTTAAAAATTTTTGACTAAAAAGAAGAAATGGAGAATACATAAGAAACCAAAAACAATAATTTGGAGTATTCATTCATGCCACAAATAAATCTAGGCTTCTTTTGGAATAGCGACGGATAGGTTCTCTCATTTTACTTTGATGATTTCTGGATCATGTTATATTTCTATGACCATTAGCAAATTGTTCTGTTATACTTAATGACAAGCATTTTTAACTTCAAAGTATTAATAACTAGTTTTCCCCGTGCAATGCACGACACATAGTATTACAATTTACAACATTAGTATTACAATTTACAATATTGTTATATCCATTATATTGAGAGAAATTAATCAATCCTAGGACTTATCAAAATCTAGAAGCCCATTTAATTTATTATAAATGAACAAAAGAACTAAAAAAATAAAAGGAAATGAAAAAATTTAAATCCTTTAAAAGTTTTCAAAAAACTAGTAAATATATCAAATCCACATTTCCTAAGAGTTGCTTCTTCCAATCTCCTCAAATTCTCATCATCGTAAAAAGAACAGGACAAAAAACCTAATGAAACAAATCTATGAATTATCCATAAGATATGTAGAAGCACATTAAAAAACAGAAAAAACTTTAAAATGAATCCTGTTGAGGAGAGAGAGAGAGAGAAGATGAGGGTGGAGATTGGAAGGGTGAGAAGGATTTGTAGATTAGGGCAATGTATAGTAATTGTTTGAACTTAATGCCAGGTAACTTGTGTTGGATCTTAAAGAATTGGATTTAATGCAATGATTAGATATAATGGGAGGCTAAGATGTTATATTTTGTGAGCAGAGAAGTTGAGAGGTTCGCAAAAAAGAAATAGAAATTAATAAAAATAAAAGATATATTTTGTGAGCAGAGAAGTTGAGAGGTTCGCAAAAAAGAAATAGAAATTAATAAAAATAAAAGAAAAAAGCCAATGTAACCAAAAGGTGTCAAGTGGTAACCAAAAGGTGTCAAGTGGCAACCAAAAGGCTATTACTTTAGTATATAGTATATAGGTCACAGTGTTATTGTTACTACAAGTCTAACATTAGGATTTTATGATCCAAACTACTGAGTTTTATGACGATTCACAGAAGAATATTTTTCTGACTATCAGAAACACTGTACATGTGAAAATTTTAGCTTATTCTTTCTGCTTAATGAGGTTAGTAATGTTCTGTTTGAAATACACTGCAGGCATATATCATATGCAACCAAAAAGAAATAGAAATTAATAAAAATAATAGAAAAAAAGCCAATGTAACCAAAAGGTGCCAAGTGGCAACCAAAAGGCTATTATTTTAGTATATAGTGTACAGGTCACAGTGTTGTTGTTACTACATGTCTAACATTAGGATTTTATGATCCAAACTACTGAGTTTTATGACGATTCACGGAAGAATATTGTTCTGCAATATTACAAACACTCTACGTGCGAAAATTTTAACTTATTCTTTCTGCTTAATGAGGTTAGTAATGTTCTGTTTGAAATACGCTGCAGGCATACATCATATGCATGTAAAACATGTTAATTTACAGAACCATTCTGATTCTTTTAGTGTTAAGTGGAATTCGATGAAAACATTTTGCTGGTTTAAAACTGGCATTTATCTTGTGTATAACAAGTTGGTAAAAATTTCATTTATTTTTGAATGCATTAGAACTTGAATCTACTGTGGACTGATAATAATAACTATCATTGGTCAACTAAAAGAACAAGTTGATATTAACGCAACATATCTAAGTTGTAAACTTCTAGTTATATAATTCTTTATTTTGCTGTTGCTTCATCAGGACATCTTTTATTTGCAATAACATCCATGCAGGATTGAAGCTTTAAAGGCGAGGAAGAATCAAGCTGATTGTTTAATAGGTGAATCAGGCTATGATAATAAAAGATCATTCTGTATGCCTCTATACATTGCTCGAATGAGAGAATCTGCACCAATACAGGCTTTATGGCTCAACAATCATCTCGTCTTCAGCGGTTACTCACTTTATTGGACAGTATCCTAATGCATTTGCAAGCATATCAAAATTCATGTTTTCTTGGAATAAATTGACTAGAACATTTTTTTATATTTATCATGTAACTTGCAGCTGCCATTTTCTTTTTGTCTTGAAAGGAAAAATGTCTTTAACCAAATATAGCTGGTTCGACTCAAGCAACAAGATTTGCTGCTGCACAGCAGATTGGGGATATCGCAAAATCACATCCTCAAGACTTGAGCTCACTGTGGGAAAAGGTAGCAGCTGACTTAGCCTAGCCATTTCTCTTTTTTTATTCTGTTGAAGACTTTTTTGATGATTGTGAATCTGCTACACATTCTCATTTCTCATGCATACCGTGGATAATGGAAATATATAGTAGCGAACTTGTTGAGTGAAATGGCTTATGTGGTGATTGTTAGTGTCATTGTTTCTTGAATTTCAAAATGATGTGAATTGGGCTTTATTTGAAGAACTAAGGTTTAGGAGGGAACATAGCTTAATCTTGAGACATAATGGCAAGCAAAAGTTACAGTTTCCCTTTAGGAATGAATTTTGAAAAATAAGTGGTCATCTGACCTCAAATATTGTGGATTATCATATTAGAGTTCTAGATAGCAAGATAATGGGATTTGAGGATGTATCATGTAGTAGAACTGCTTAATTTCCGAACATGTACTAAAATTTCCCAGCAAATAAGAAAATGCAGTCCGAGTATATGGAGCACTGTATTATCAAAGTCTTTTCCATCAAAATAAACTATCATTTGCTCCCTCCATAATAAGGAGGTATATAATTTTTACTCAAGAATGACAACAGTTCTTGCGACAGCTTCCCTCTGGGTTGGTTCTTGGGTTATGATTCATGGCTAAAGAAATCTGAGTGTTGGAGGGAGGTTCAAAGATCTACTTATTGATTATGTACCTTAAGCTTATTGAAGTAGGTAGTATATCTTAATTTTTTTTCTAATTTAGACATGTTCTAAAATAAAGTACAAGGATGACAAAACTTCTTTCATGAATTGCAATATTGCATTTATCTTTGAGGCACAAAATACCAGCCAAGCAGCCAAATAAAATCGCTATCTTTTTGTATGGAAATTCATCTTTTTCTTGGTGTATGTGAGTGCATTCGTTGGAGGCATTCTATGTGGGGAGAAAGGATGCCTCATATGGGTAAGAAAACATTTGTAATTGACAATTATATCAATAGTTTAGAGGAGTTTGTTTTTATATATGCATCCTTAGAAAACTTCATATTTGACAATGCTTTATGACCAGTTAAAAGACGTGTAAAAAAATAGATGTATCAGAAATAAGAATGTTACAATAGTCTTATGGTTATACAATAAGGCCATGTTTGTTTTTTGTCATAGGACTAGCGGGCATTATATTTCTCAGACTATAGTACTAGGATTGCATTATCTTGGAACTATTTTAGTTCAATCTAATGTTTATTTTCTCATGGACTAACATTCAGACTAACTTAAAATAGTCGACACTAGTATTTTTTAGGACATTATGACTTTTCTGCCCTGATGTTACTTTCAAAACTTTGTTATTCAAATTTAGTGACCTACAATGCATATGAGCTAAAGTTTCTGTTGCTTTAGATAGACATGTTTCTCCTTACTTATCTTTCTGCCTTAATTTAGTAACCACAAAGTGATGATTGAGACTATAATGATGTGAGATAAACAAGTTCCGAAATACACAAAATTAATTACATGTCTCAAAAATGACTTAAAATTCAATGGATTAAATTAATAATAAAAAGAATCAAAGCAGATTAAAACAACCTATTAAGAAACTATCTTGCCTTATCTCTCTTTTTTTCTGGCTTACATACTAATACAATTAATTTTTTCTACATACAGAACTAGTAGGTGGAAATTAACCATAATCAAATAAAAAATGTTTAATATAAACCCTATACCTAGAAACTGCACAAAAGAAGACTTTGTCATACCAAAACTGAGAGGAAGACGTGAGGCAAACAACAAAGGGTTAAGTTTCCATCTGAGGGTAGCAACAATGTCGAAATCGCAGATGTGAGACAAGCTAAAAGTATTTCAAAATTTTTTCTTTCTTTATTGTGGAGAAAGAGACAGTGGACAAATAAAACCTGCGAAGGGGAAAAATACAGCCTCGAAATAAAATTTCGCCGAAAAATATCCGCTAATAAGAAAAGTTGCGGAGAAAATATTGTAGAAAGAAAAGAATGGTGGAATTAAAAAGTGTACGGGTATTTTTATCAAAATAATCTTAATCATTCTAGATAAATAATACCTATATTATAAAGGTGGGAGTAGGGTGGGTTTATTATGATAGTTCGCATTTTGGGTTAATCATTCCTTAAAAGTAGTACAAACTGGATAAAAAACAAACATGTGCTTAAACAATGGGTCCGGGCTATTCAAAATGGTACCCTCACTATTAAAAAAACAAACATGCCTAATAGATAGATAGGATAAGAAATAAGTGCCTCCGTAGTAAATTAGAGGTTGCTATTGAGGATAAAATGAGTAAATCAATTAAGGTGGTTTGGTCATGTATAACGGAGACCTCTTAATGCATTGGTTAGGAAAAATATTAATATTATTAATGGGGGTAAAGAGATCTAGAGGTAGACCTAAGAGAACTTGGTTAAAACTTAAAAGCAACTAAGAAGGATATGACATAGTTAACTTAACGAAGGAGATGGCTAAAAATCGAACAGAATGGAAGAATAGGGTTTATGTAGCTAATCCCAAACATTTGAGATAAAGGCTTTGTTGTTGTTGTCGTCATCCGTAGTGCATTGTCTAGTCTATATTTGCGATTCTTAAGGCATGCATTTGTTTCCTACAAAAAAAGGAATATATGACTTACAATTTCTTATTTTCTTTTTGATGTTTGAAAGTCATTAAAAAATTTCCCCTAAAATATGAGAAATATAAATCTTAACTAGAGATGACCAGTGTTCTAGTTGGCGGCTTATAAATCTCAACGTCCCTGGCTTGGGTTTCATATCTGTTTTCCATATATTTAGTATATGTTGTTCTTGTCCATAGGTTTCTTAAGTTTGTTAATATACTTTTAGAGGATTAATCATCAGCGCAGGTTTTTGGGTTAGTCTTTAATTGCCTCATGTTTGCTTTATGGTTTCTAGGTATCTCAATACCTTCGTAGTAAGAACTGGGACACAAGAGTAGCTGCTGCTCGCGCAATAGGCTCTATAGCTGCAAACATCAAGCATACATCTTTGAATGAGCTTTTTGAATGTATTGAAACTGAGCTGGTGGAATGTGGCCTTTCTGATGTCTCCAAAGGCATCAGAGCAAGTTGCACAAATTTTCATCCTAATGTTACGACAGGCCTCTCTTTTAGAAGGTTCGTTTCAGTATTATTCATGTGCTTTATGTTCTGGTCACTCTTTTTTGCATGTAGAGATACCTTTTTCTGTGATAGCACAGTGGTAGCATAATATGGTCCATCTTCCATTTATTGATTCTCATATATGCAGATTTACATAAGACCTGATATATCATCGGAAAGCTAACTTCTTCTAATCTGTTTACAGCTTCGACATCAATAAGGTGTTAGATTATGGTTCTCCATTACTGGCTTCAGGGGGACAGGTAATGATGCTTCTTTATAATAAAGCTCGCTACACAGCTTCATTTGCTTGGGAAAATTTTCTTATGCAGTATGAATAAGTCAATATTTCTTTCATTTATTATAAACCAAATATTTTTTGTTTTCTGTTCCATGCACATATATAAAACCTCATAATAAATATCTGGATAATAGAAATAGCAAAGAAATTATGATACTTTGATCTATATGCAGCTTCTCTGGGACTTTTATGATAATAACCAAGGATCAGTGCATCATGCAGGATCCTAAGTTGAAACTAATACTCCTACACGTAATTGTGAGGATAATAACTTTAGCTTCTCCTCGAGATTTTATAGAATGCAAGTCCAAATATAAATGGCAGCTAAAAACATAATACCATACACTTGGCAGAAAATTGTAGTACACACTTGCAGATCCATATGCGTCAAGCTACAACTACATGGATCAATATCATGGATGGGAATGTCTACTTATGCATGTACTAAATTTGTAAAAGCTGATTCCTGATACAATGATAAGCAGCAGTCATACCATTCTTTTAATTAGTGCTTATAGAGCATTCAATATGACAATGTTAGCACTCAGGGTTTTTATGTTAGACCCCGAAGTGAGTTGTATTTTGATATTAGATCTTTGCATTCTTGATTTACACCCTGAAATCCTTATGTTTGACATGCAGGTCTAATTCCACAAATTTTAACTGATGGTGGGTCTAATTCTAATAAGAAAGTTCTGATTTGAAAATAACATAATTTGAGGTCTAATATCAAATGAGGCAAAAAGGGGGCTTATATAAAAATAACCCTAACGCATAAAGAACATAGATTGAATCTACTGCACTAGCTATTGAAGCACAAAATTAACTTTGGTGCTTGACAAATAGACTCACATCTGCATCTCATGAGTCTATATGAGTTCTAATTTTTTTTTCATGAGCATAAAATGATGAATCTAATTTCACTATTAAGAAGAGTCTCAAACTCAAAATCAAGTCATGTGTTTTCCTTTCCTTTTCGTTTCTTTCTCCATCATATTTTCCTGTCCTGTTTTCCTCTTTTTCTCTTTTGCTGCTAGACATATGTTCTTTAAGGCTATTAATGGATGAGAACAGTTAGAACTGGAACATAAGCCCTACTGTGATATATATTTTTGGCGGAGTGATGTGGGATAAGTCGAAAAGTTGGAAGTGAAACTGGACTTACCTTTAGGACTCTTGGTGATGCAGGAAATTTATTTTATTTTGTTTACTATTAATTAAGGTAGAATAATTATTGATGAGTTATGACATGTCTTAGAATAAATAAGTAATATAATAATATTACAGTTGATACTATTAATAAATAATGGTTATTACTAAATTACTATTAATATGACTGTTATAAATAGCGGTAAATAGTCCTGCAACAGCGACGCTAATAGCGTTAGCGGTCCCTTCTCGCGACGCTATCGCCCAATAGCGGTGACATATTGCGGAATATGTTGTTTGTTCGCAAAAGCGGCCAATAGTGTGTCATAACGGTAAATAGTGAGCGATTGCATTCAAAATTTGTTTTTTGACTGCTATTTAAAAGCGGTTTGAGGCTTATTTTTTAAAAATTAAACTCAACCTTTGACCATTGCATTCCACCGTCTCCTGTGATTTTCAGCATACTCCCGTCACCTCTCATAGCCTCTGGCACCTATCTTGATACTTCCTCTCATCTCCTTCACCGTGAGCTCCGCTTAGGGCAGTCCTGTCATCGCTAAGCTCTTCTTCTCGAAGACGAAGATTTTTTGACTCCTCTAGTCATCTTCGGTATTACGTGATGGTTACATGTCTATTTCATCTTTAGGATCTCTTAAAATCATCCAATATGTACTTTTAGATTTCTTAGATTTTTCTTCAATTTTTTTAGTATTTATACATATCTAAATTAGACCGCTATTTGACTTTACGTTTTTTACCGCTATTTTGCCGCAATAGCCCGAAATAGCCTTAGCGATGCCTCACTGCTACGTGACGCTATGCGCTATCGATAAATTTGGATCTGTTCTTAATGAAACCACTCATTTGGATCTGTATTTGAATACTTAGATAAATTTGCATCAGCAATGATGAACAAATATTCATTAATTAGACGAACATTGATTTATAGTATTGTACTATATATTAATGTTAATAACATCTTTTATGGAAAATTTCATATCTTCAGTACTATTATTATTCATTATTAATGGTTTTGTTAATGTTTCTGTTATAGTATATATGAATTTTCTTGTTTTATTATCATAACGGGATTAAATATATATTATAATCAGAATACAAGATTGATTTATTAATAGTGGGATTAAATATATATTATAATCAGAATATAAGATTGATTTATTAACAATTATATTCCACTAATGAGTAATAATATTCATATCTATTTTTATTTTCATAATTACAGTAATAGTTATTATTCATTTATTGGCAGCAGTATTGATAGAAATTTAGTGAGGATGCATCTACGGAGTTACATAAGTGTGAAATATCTGTGTAGGATAATATAAACTAGGGACTTAAATGTTGAGTCTAGGAGCTATACAGCGAACATGACATTTTGTCTTGTCACTTTCACCTTCATTTCTTCTCAGTTTTCTATGTTTCTTCCTCTACTTTTACTTTGTTTCTGCCAGAAGGATCTCCTTGAGGTTCTTACTGCAATCTTTCTCCGTGTAACTGAAAAATTGTCTATTGCCTTAGGGAAACGTCCAAGTGGTAACTATATAAACTGATAATATCTAAATACATTTGAGGTGTACATATTTGATGTGTACTATCAGTTTTCTTGATCTCGGCTGAGCACACATGTTGGGCGTTGATGTTAATATATATATTGTTTGTTTGAATTAATTATAACTGTGTGATTAACAACTATGAAGAAGATCAACTTGCTGTGTGTGAAACCAAAAATTTGGATTTGACAGGATGTTATTTGCTAATCGGCCTGAATGTGATTCTGAAGAGACCTAATCTTTATTATAGTTTCCAAATTTCAAACATAAAATCTAATTTGGTTTGATCCTTAATTCTAGTACTTGATCCATGTGGTTTGATACATGCGAACATAAACAGATCATCAGGTCATGCGCTGATATGGGCCAGCTAGCGGTTACGAACAAAATAATAGTTGCTGAAGGAGCTGTTAGGACTAGCAGTGAAGTAGACATTAACAAACGTGCTGAGGATCTAATGGTGAAAGATTTCGTACACCAAGCAAAGATGAAGTAGGTTGCTGAAATATGACAATAGCTTCTATGGTCTTATAGATGCAATCAAATAAGCATGCAGATGATGATGCAAATACTTAATTAATTAGATAATATTCCTAAGATCTATACAGACTATACTATATAAAAGTTCTAGATAAGTTTCCTAGATGGTCTACGAAATAAGATAATAATCCTATATGCAATGATGAGAGAACATACAAGAATTACAGGCAAATATGAATAAGACCGTAAGTATGTGTAGAACCACTAATAGAAACATAGCCACCATGCAATACATAAAGCCATCAAATATCTGGTGATAATTATAGATGTCATTTTCCAAGCCCTAGGAGCATTAGAGTTTTCTCCTGTATCACACTCTCTAGAAATTCTTTCAGGTCTGGAAATGATCAAATTTCACTGCAAGTGCTATCAGCGATCAGTTCTCAGACTTACAAGGACTGGTTTAATGAGGGACAGCCAGTAAAGGAATCAAACGAGCATTGAACATGCGCTGTTTGGTCTGATTTCACTTTCTTTGATAAATGGTTGTTGGTTGGTTGGTTTGGGTCGGCCTGTTGGGGAGATGGAAGGCAATGATTTGGATGTATGTATGTTTGGGGTTCTTTAGATTGCTCTGGATGTTGTGGTAGCACAAATAAGAAAGGTTTTGGTTGCTGAATTGAGTTGTGGGGTTGTGATTAATTGTTGTGTGGGTAGAACATGAAAGGAATTTGATAAGTGGCAGAACAAGACAAGAATGCACCCCGTGACTTTTCTTGGTGCTTGGATGCGGCTAAAAGTAATTAGAGGGGGGCTTTCAGGGATGGGGGTTGGAAGAAAAAATGTGCCAAGAATTGATTGGGGGAATATATGTAGATGCTGTGGTCCTGTGGTTTTTCTTTGGGCTGTTTGATAGCACACACCAAGAGAAAAAGAGGATAAGTGGTAGCTTCATAGCTTGGAAAGTAGAAGTGGGCAAGGGGACAGAAGCTAGCTAGGGTTAGGTTAGGGTTGGCCTCACAACAATTCAAATCACATGCGAACTCAATTTAAAAATTTCAGCAAATAATTAACCTTTTTGCATTATTCAAATTTGAATACAATATTATATAATATGCCCGTGAACGAGTCTTAATACAAGTAAGAATCAATGAGAGTCCTAACACAACTAGAACTAGAAAGTTCAAATTCCAATTTCAAAGCAAATAACTAATCCTAATTACAGATAAGACCCAAAAAAAATCGACTAAACTAATACATGAGTCAATCAAAACTAACAAAAAATGACTCTAATGACCCAATCATACACATTTGTGTTCTTTCTCCAAGACACTCTTGAATAGGTCTGGAAGGCTTGGATCTCCGTTGTAAATTTACCCTTTAAGAGCTAATTGGAGTAAAGTGCTATTACCCTAGGGATTTGGGATAAAGGGTTTGTTGTTTTCTTGTTGCAATACTTTTGAAAAGACACCTTCTGAGTTAGCGGTTCTTTCGATTTTTTGAATTCGCACATGCTCAACAAAAGGAACTACCTGGAATTTATTTATGGTTTTTACCCAACTTATTGGGTTTTGATGATTGTCATCGTGATTTACTACCTAGATTCTTTGTTATTGTAACTGTCTACTATTATTTTGTTCTATCATTTTAATTGTATAATGTTATATAATGTTTCTAATCTCACTAAGTTCACTCGAACCAGGAATATGATGTTGCATGTGATAACATCAAGAATCCGACAGAGCGGCTTGCTCGTCAGAAGCAAAACATTTCCCGTCGTTTGGGTTAGCTTATCTATGCATTGTTATTTATGCCTTTTCTTAATTGTATTACTTTCTGAAAGTTTCTGCTGCTAGTAGTTTCTATGAAACAATTTTTTATTTCTCCATCCTCTGAGAAGGCATAATATATTTTTTAATGATTGTCTTCTTGAATTCCTGTTTCTCGTAGATTTTGGGATGTTCTAATTGCAGAAATTGTTTATTTGCTTATGCTATTTCATCTATGAATTTTCTTGTTCAAAATAATCACTTCTGAGTAATATTATAATGATCTATCTATGCTTCTCTCTTCTTCTTTCTCATGTAAACAAACTGAGGTATTGTACTATTTGTTCTTATCAACTGCTGCTAAGTTTTGTCATATCTTTTTATTTTAAACAGTGATTGTTATCAATTGCCACTAAACTTTATCTTATCTTATTTTAATTTATTTGAAAGAACTAAATTAGAGAAGATTTTGGTTCTCTTCATAATATAAACTAGATAATAACCATGCCCAATTAAGTGAGGCTGTTTATGAAAAGTAGAGTTGAAGATAAGTATGTTTAAATATAGATATATGATAACATAACCTCTCTTTCTTTTGTCAATATAAACTACTCTTTAGTTATTTTATATTTTCTCAATTTGCAATAATAATGTTTTATAAACATGCATTGCATGCCGAGTTGGATGCTACTGTATGCAGGCATATATCTCCAGACATGTGCCTTTCTTTATGCCTTATGAACCCTTTGGCAGTTCCTTGTAACCCCTGCATAAACAATGTCATACCTCAGTCATCCTCAGACAACCAAAAGGCAGTGGGAGAATATATGATCATAAGAGGTGAAGATGTGGCAGCAGCTGGATAATAGAGTGTGAAGACTAAAGCGGATAATGGAAAAATTACTCAAGAGAAGAAATTTGATGTTTCTGTATAGGCTTCATATTTTCGCTCTAAATTAAAATCTAGAACGGATTTTCTTAGAGTTTTTCCTGTATTTCCAATAACTAACCATTGTTCTATGATTTGACTGTATCATTTACTGCTCTGGGTATATGGTTTATTCCTTTCCCTAGTAGTGGAGTTAATCCACTTTATTTCTTTGATTCTTTCTTCGTTTTGAACATTGTCCAATAAGAGCGAGTTTTGATTTTTGTCATTTCTTTCTGATGCTGTAATGTAGGTCCTTATAAAGTGGGTTTCTGTAGGCTGTCTTAGGATTATAGATGCAGTTGACGTCTATTGTTTTTGGCATGATTAAAATTCTGTTGTCCACTTCTGTAGGAGACATGAATGAGCTTATTTGGACTTTGATTGTTTTACTTTTTTTATAGGTTTTTCTTTTATTACTTTTTTTTAAAAACTTTGTAGGATGTTATTTACTATGTTCGGTTTCTTGTGCTAGTGTTGTCTTCCTACTTTTCGCTTACTGAGGTTTCTATCATAATTTCATCTGAACATTATTGGGGAACAAAAAGAAGAATTTTTAGGCTTTGGATCTTGGACGTAAACTATAACTTTTTTTTTCTGTAGAACTGAATATAAAAGGTGTATATTTTGTTGATGCTGTATCCTATGTTGACAGTTTATTTTGCTAATGACAGGTTTAGATGTTTGTGGGCAGTTTATGGATGTAAGCGAGATGATTAGGGATGAAGATCTTCTTGCCCAGAAGTTTCACCTGAATGTGAACGGATCAAATAATGTATATTATGCATCACGACCAGGACAAAATGTACAGCAACTCGTTGCTAATATGGTTCCTAATTTTCGTCCTAAAAGATTAAGTGCAAGGGAGTTGAATCTGCTTAAAAGAAAAGCCAAGGTAAATGCAAAAGATCATACAAAATGTAGGTCCGAGGATGATAAATTAGATGTACAACATCCCCAAAATCAAGTGACATCTAAAGCAACTTGTTCGGATCCTCTGGGCAACAAAAAGGTATAACTCTACTGCCGGTAGTAATCAGTTCAAGTGTGCATACTTGCAATACAGCATATGAGTGGGAATAAGCATGTTAACTTAATTGATTTATTTTGTTTTGTCCTTCTGAATGTAACTAGAAAGCCTTTGCAAAATAACATTCTTTGACTTCTACTTCCAGTGTAGCAAGTACTCTGATAATGCTTGGTACTGACCATAGGTAAACTGCTGGATCTTCTGTATAAATAGAGAAAACAGGCTAGGTAAGCTATGCAACTGATCTTGACACGCTACCACTTGTCATGCTGATTGGAGACACATTTTATTTAGTGCAACGATTCATATAAGTTTGTTATAAATGTGCTTAACAAACTCTAGATTGTTAACCTTTTAATACCTTGTATGCATGTATTTGATGCACTGCATCTTCAAGATTAGGATCACAGTTGTCTGTTTACCTCAATTGTGCATTGGGGCTTATCCGTTAGCAAGGTTTTAAATGTCAGACATCGGAGAAATATCAGATGACCCAAATTCATATCTGATTGAGGATACATGGTAAATGTTGGAATGCTATAATGGATGTTTGCATATGTAGTGTAATGCTCTAAAATATAATCTCAACATTTGTAATGAAATCTAAGCATACAAAATGTACATAATATATGTTTAGGAACACTAATCACCCTTGTAAAACAAACAAAAGTACAAATCATCGTCACGACATTTGGTTATTTTTTTAGGCCAAAATGTCATTTGATATAATGGGGAAATCATGATATCTCGCCCAAAAATTGCCAAACACGGTATATTATTTTGCGATAAGCCATATAAAAAGATATATCAATCTACATATAAGCTGATATATTGGGGATATATCGCCCAAAAAAGCCAAAAAACGGTAAAGGATATTTAGAGACCACATCGGTTGCGGCAAGCCCTATAAAAGGACATATCGGAGGATATATCTGGCCATGTCGGGGATATTTAAAACAATGTCTGGTTAGTGCAGGCTCTGCCATGCTATATAACTATCACAGTGAGGGAAGCCGGTCAAATACATGAGGTCATTGTTATCGAGGCGCAAGACGCAATGCGGGGCGCAAAGGCCCCTTACGCACACCATGCGCAAGGCACACAACGATGCGTGCGCCTCACTGAATTGAGGCGCACAACTTAAACTAATATTTTCCAACATAAGACAAAGAAGCATATAAGCAATATGTTTATAAATTGTTACATAAAAAAACCAAGAAATATAATTTCACCGACTAAATCACGAAAGAGTCTTAATTAGCATGCATAACATAGAGAAGTTTATAAGTTTTCACAAATCACAATGCAAGATAATCTCCAACATAAGCAAAAGTCTATGAAACAAAACAAGCAAGTAACAAATAAGAAATATGTATTTTCATTTAAAATATGATATATGTATTTTAAGTAACAATTAAGTGATTAAAAAACATGATTGTTCATAATTTTCTAGTTAGCATTCTTAATTGCTATTTGCTAGTTAGCATGAAAAGATAGAGAATAAAGGTAACAATTACATATTACATGTTCATAATTTTCTAGTTAGCATGCTAATTAGAGAAGGAAGTTACAATTAGCAAACAAATATACTAAATTACTAATTATTGTTTTCTTTTTATAGGTTAAATATGAAAAGATGGAGAATGGATTAGTAACTAGCAATAATGAGTCTATTACATGATGTAAATATGTAATATGTAAATTATTAAAAAACAAAAGAAAGAGTCTATTACATGACGTAGGTGTCAAGCGCGTGCGAGGCGCGCGCCACGTGTGCGTGCAACGCCCCGCCTCTGGTGCGGGGCGCAATTACCCCAGCCCGTAGCGCCCGGCGTCCGGGGCGCACGCCTCAATAACAATGCATGAGGTACTAAGCAAATGATAGTTTGATCAAAGAACTCGTATATACGAGAGATTACATGGTCAGAGAAGATCTCCAAAATGAAATTGTGTCTGCTCGTATGATTTGATCTTTCTTTTTTCCCATGCATGCATACTTGCATATTATGGGATATTGAGTCTCGATTATATGCCCTATTTCTTACCTATCGGTTAAATATTCTTTAGTAGTAGTCTAAATTTCTGAATGGAATTGTTTATTTGATCCAGATATAATGTAGAAAGCTGCTTTCAAATAGCTTCATTTGTCCTTTTATGGTGTACATTAATTATGTTGCCCTGTTTCTGACCTGCTGCTTAAATATCCTGTAGTAGCTCCTAAACTTCTGAAGGCAATTGTTAATTGATATAATGTAGACAACTTTTTTAAAATGGCTTCCTTTGCCCTTTTATGGTGTAACATAATCCAGGCTATTGTCTTAAAAAAAAATCATTCTCCCATATTTGGTTTTAATCAGGTTTGTGAACAACTGTTTAAACTTAAGATAATATAGTAAATCTCATTCTCAGTGAGTCCATGTGAATCCCTGCCCTAAAGCTCAAATGGCAGAGGAGAGGAACTGCAAAAGCCTAAAGTCTGAACCTTAAATGAATAGAAAGGTAGCATGAAATGGGTGTGAATAGTGAGGATGGGGAGCCACGTGCAAGAGAGTACTTGGTCCAAGTGCATCTTAGGCTTACTTTTTCACTCTGTGTGTTTGCTACCGTTAATTCTTTGCACAAATGATTGATTAATAGTTGCTATCAACATACAGCTACGTTGTTAATATATCTGCAAAATATGAATATCCAATATCAATGAGCTGAAGGGTAAATTAAATATTTCACTTTCATATTTCAATATTTGTTTTATCCTAACCTTATTTTGGGAAGGCCAAACTACTCAAATATAACTAATTGCAGAAAACTATAAACCAGGGCCTTTAACTTATTTATTTGTTTATTATTGGCAATAATAGCCTAGGCATAACTCTACAGATACATGTTTATTAGGCTTTGGAGTATGTAACTCCAAATGATCTTATTATAGAATAGTTGAATTTTGTTTTTTCTTGTTTTATTCAAGAAATGAATTAATGCTAAAGATCAAACTTATTTTCATCCCAATTTTTTGGTCTAATCTAGTGTTCAGCAACATCTGGTCCATGTCAATATTCTGTTTTAATCCTTATTCGATCTTGATATATGAACCTTTTTTCATATTAAATGTCTATCAGCATAACACCTCTGTGCAAATTCATTAAGACGCACATCTGCAATATATACTTATGTAGCAATTGGTCTTTATTGATCAAAGATGATGGGTAAATGGGTTTTAGGGTTAAAGGCTAACCCGCTTAGCTGCAAGGTTTTAAATATCTGTTATCAAAAATATATCGGATGACCAAAATTCATATTGGATCCCGGTTATCGGGGATATATTGGGGATAAGTAGTAAAAATGGGTCCTATCGGATGATGAACATATATAATACATTGTCCTAAACTGTAATCTAAGTACATTTAATTTAATATCAAGAGAGGGTCTTCGAGAGAGGTCATCAAAAGAGGCCTTTGAGTGAGAAATTTGCGAGTGATTTGGGGGAGAGGATAGTGGAGGCGGAGAGAATTAGGGTATGTGAAATAGAATAGGATAACATGGTTTTTGTTTAGTGGATGCAGGTCAAGTATGGAAAAAGGAGGTTTTTGCCTTCAAACCTAAACTGGTTCACTTAGAATGTAAATTGTAGAAAATTGAGCGATTTTTAAGCCACGAGAAATTAGCAGCTTTTTAGGATTTACACTGATATATAAGACAAATTGGCCAAGAATGATATGTGATAACTTTTTGTAAAAATCGTATCGGCCATGGCCCAAACCATATATATCGACGATAACTCGATAAAATCGGCCTATTTTTAAAACAATTCTTAGCTGTTGATATGAAACATGTAGAACTTAAATTGAACAGGTCAGATCTTCAAAACTGAAATCAGAAAACTTATATGCACCACTCGTTCTCAACAACTTGTCCATGTAAGTTCTTAAATGTTTATCATTCTTCTTAACACCATGTTTGATGAATTTCATTCATTAACTTTAGGAAGTCGTCATAAGTTCAACTTCTTATTTCAGATTTCCGTCATATTGTAAAACTCTAAAGTTCAATATAAATCTCTATTTTATTACAAAATGTAAGCGGCACTTGGAATGACTCTTTAACTTTTCTCTAATCGTCTGTACTGCCAAAGCCAGAACACGAGAAAGGGACAGAATATATAAAAAGCTAAAGATTTCTTAAATCTTGAATATATTTGCACTTGCCCTTTTACTATCACACATGTATTCAAGCATGCCTGTTTCTGTATGTCTGAATAGCTTCTGACTCTACTGCCTGATAATACTCCTCTCCTCAGGATTTTGTTGATGCAGTTGAAGATGAAGACAGTGTGGAGCATGAGGGGAATGGAAAATGGCCCTTTCGGTGTTTCGCTGAGCAACTGCTTCATGATATGTTTGATCCAGGTGAGTTTTTTGTTTCCCTTAACTAAGTAATCTTAATGATCTCCACCCTATTGATTAGTATTACATATTCTACAACATGCCCCATTTATTGTGTTGATTTACAGTTTGGGAAGTGCGCCATGGTACTATTATGGCTTTAAGAGAAATTTTGACTCATCAAGGCTCCTGTGCTGGAGTTCTTTTTCCAGACTTGAGCTCAGAAAGACCCCGGTTCATTGATTCGGATGAGAAAAATTTCACAGACTCAACGAAAAGAGGTAGAGATATTGACCTAAATGTACAATTTGAGGCAAATCAGCATGAACCAACCTCTAAAAGACAAAAAAATTGTGAGGAGTCAGTTCTCCCTGCAAATATTACATATTCGTTGGATTTGGAGACAAATCACACTGCAGATGTTAAATTTGATGGTATCCCATGTAATTCAAGCCCCACATTTGTTAATGGTGGCCTTGGTACTGCTCATATAAAGGTGGAATCAGATGTTTCTACAGATGGTTTTAGTCCTCGAGGGAAGATCGAGGATGTTGCTTCTCTTGAATCTTTTATTGAATATGAGAGCTCAATCTCAAATATAAATCTTCCTGTGGATCGTCCTCAAAGTTCCAAACTTATTAAGTTGATGACATTAGCCAGGCACTCATGGATCAAGAATTGGAACTTTTTGCAAGATTGCGCCATTCGATTCCTTTGCATACTCTCTTTAGATCGGTATGTTTGTCACTTTTTCTGACAGATATTTGTATCTTTACGTGCTACACATTAAGCTGAATTTTGTTACCTTCTAATATTGTTTGGTTCGTTTTTCTCTGTTTGATGTTTTTGAAGCTCTTTGAAATGTGTTTTTCTCCTGTTTATGGTTTCTTCTATTTTCTTGTAGTTTCGGGGATTATGTTTCTGATCAGGTTGTTGCCCCTGTTCGTGAAACTTGTGCACAAGCTCTTGGTGCTGTGCTTAAGTACATGCACCCTTCACTAGTACATGACACTTTAAAAGTTCTACTGCAGATGCAGGTAGTGTAGGTTACGGGTGTTCTTTTCTCATTTGAAACAAAGTACAATTGCTCTGTACTGATCTGCATCTTTTTCTATTGCTCTATGCTGATCTGCATTCCTTGTTATTATCTTGCTTTTTCAGTACAGACAAGAATGGGAAATTCGTCATGGATGCCTTTTGGGAATTAAATACTTGGTTGCTGTCAGACCTGTATGGTTTTTTCCTTTCCTTAATTTCTACATATTTTCATCCTATTTTGTTTGTCTTTTAAGTAGATAGTTAACCTAATGATTAGTTTCATCTTTAATCAACTGACATTGTAATTAATGGTATCAGATAACTAATAACCTTTTGATTTGACTGGTTGGTTGTCTTTTTTTTGGTTCTTCCAGGAATTGCTCCAGGATCTTCTAGTATATGTACTGCCTGCATGCAAAGCCGGGCTCGAAGATCCAGATGATGATGTTAGAGCGGTTGCGGCTGAGGCCTTAATACCCACAGCTGCTTCGATAGTTTCTCTGGATGATAAAATGTTGCATTCAATTGTTATGTTACTTTGGGATATCCTGCTTGATTTAGATGACCTTAGCCCATCCACTAGCAGGTAGTGCTCCTTCACTGCTATCGCCTTTGGACCAATAATACTTAACCAATAAAAGCTTTGTTGTTTATTACAATTCATCATTATATTCTCAAACTTCTTCACTTAGTTTGCTATAAAATATGTTGGTCTGGCTTTTGGAGAAACGATGAAAGTTGATATAACCAAATCTTAAAAATTATTCATTTTTTAGCTTGTGCAAAATTCCACAGCCCATTCCAGTTCTATATAGAAACGGCTTAAATAGTTAGGCGCAACTTATATTTGGTGCTATGTGTTATTCGAGGTACGTATAGCATTACAAGATTATGTACTACAGAAATGGATAGGCAAAAGCAATAATCCAGAAAATGTTTGTTTCCATGGCATCTTAAGCGAGAGTTTGAGATTAAGAAAGATGTATTGATTGAATTAAATCGGATGGTTTGAAGTAGAGAAGTGCTTTTAGACTTTTATTCGATTCTAGAATACCCATGAAGCTGAAGAAACAATTCTATGGGATAGTTATAACACTAACCTACATTTTACTTGACAATTGAGAAATACACCAATAAAATGAGTGTAGCATAGACGGGGATGTTTGGAAATTTATTAAGGGATAGGATAAAAGATGAGTGCATCCATAAGGAGGTAGAATTGACCTATTACAAATAAAATGCAGAAGAACAAGGAGGTGACTTACCAGCTAGAAGTGATAACTATTACTATTATTTAAGAGAAGCCTTTTCTTGGTGTTCTACCCTTATGAGTCATGAATTCAAATAAATCCATCAAATATCCTCATAATTTACACATAGTTCAATAGTCATGAAAAGGATAAACTTTGAAAACTCAAAAGACTACCATTTTAACTCCATCCATCCTATGTTCTCCATAACTATCCCTAGTAAGCACCACTAACTATTTTAAATACCCCACTTACTTAACCATCCATCCAACTACTCATCATTTTTTAACGTAAAGATTGAATTATGTATGCACGTATCACAAGCACGAGAAATAGTACTATTAATTAATGGACCAGTATGGAGTTAAGCCGAGTCTGAGAAACTTGGATAGAGACAATTAAGCTGGATTTGATACTGATTTAATTAATGAAGGATATAACCCTTAAATAGAAATGAATGAGGAAAAGTTTTCATGTAAGCTATCAATTTTTTCTGAATATCGGTTTTTTTTGTCATTACCTCCATGGTGACGATGCTGGAGCTTCGCTATGACTGTTGCCACACCGCCTGGTGCTGACAGAGTGAAGCATAATAACTTGGAGGGCAGATACCAATTATGTAAACCTCTTTTTTTTTGTGGGGGGGGGGGGGGGGGGGGGGGGGGGGGGGTTGAATTTTTTTTACAGATCAAACACGTTCAAAACCTTATCGTGAAAAATGACTTGCTTTCTCATGGCCTCTGACTGAGGGTTACTTTTCCTAGTCTGCTGCGTATTAGGTTGCAGTAGTTTGCAAACATTTGGCCGCTGAGATGGGTCTTAATATTACAGTGTCAACGATTTCAGTGACTTGGTATCCTGACCTTGTCATTTAGTATCATATTGGGCTGCACAGTGCTCATCTCCACTGATGTGATGAACACCTAGGTCTGGCTCGTAAAAGTCACTTTGGTCATAATTGGAGGGCTACTTTTGCTAGTCTGCTGCCTATTAGGTTGCAGTAGTTTGCAAACATTTGGCCGCTGAGATGGGTCTTAATATTACAATGTCAATGATTTCAGTGACTTGGTATCCTGACCTTGTCATTTAGTATCATACCGGGCTGCGTAGGGCTCAGCTCCACTGACGTGATGAACACCTATGTCTGGCTTGTAAAAGTCAGATTGGTCATAAATGGAGGGCTACTTTTCCTAGTCGGCTGCCTATTATGTCGCAGTAGTTTGCGAACATTTGGCCACTGAGATGGGTCTTAATATTACAATGTCAACGATTTCAGTGACTTGGTATCCTGACCTTGTCATTTAGTATCATATCTGGTTTCTACCCATTATAGTAGTTGCCATGGGCAGAAGTTGCAAACTTGAGGAGGTCTTTCATTGGGTTGAGGTTCACTGAATGTCAACTTGAAATTAAATTTGTTTGTTCCCAATGTTGTATTGTTCTCAAGCTTTATGAGTTATTATCTTGTTCGGTTTATATGGATCTTATGGTTTAATTTCAATCTTACAACATATTCAACTTTGTGCAAATCAATACGAGTGAAGTTGGCTACTTTATTTTTTTTATTTACTTTTGTTTATAGAATCCCTTTTGATAATTAAGCACTTTGCTTGCTTGTCATATCACTTTAGTCTTAAAACCTGAATAACACTTGGGTAGACGTCTGCTTCCTTCCCATTAAAAAAAAAAGAAAAAAATCATTTCTTATTATCAAACCTCTTTAAACTTAAAGATAATGTTTCTTGTGCAACTTTCATTCTTTATGCTTTGCAATCTTCATTCAAAGAGCATTTAATGTTTTTGGCATGTTTCCTTCAAGCATTCCATATTATAGTTGATTAACATTAGTGGAGATGTGAAGTTGTTCCCAGTGATAAATTGCCAAAGCTACACAACCAACCATGTAGAAGCTGGACCATCCTATAATATCCAGCATCCATAGCAAATTTTTGTGTTAATTCCTATTGTACTTTCCCTTAAAATGATTCTCTAAATATATGCTTTCATTCTATAATATTTCCTATTTTTAGTTATTGAATTAATTTTCTTGTATTGATCGTGTAAGTATTGATGGCTTTCTTGTTTCCTACACCGAATGGTACCACCATAAGGCAACCAGATTTTTGGCTTTGGTTGAGGGCAGTACCAGCTTAGGAAGTTCTAATACAAAATTGTATAGACAGTTTTCTCCTTATGCGTGGTAAACCAACTATTGGGAATAAAAAGATATATATTGGCAGTAAGTGGTAAATTCACTGGCTTAGTCAATGCGACGACATTGCTTTCATATGAATGCTATGCCATCAACTTTTCTGATTGATAACGTATAAGATGGTATGGTAGAATGTAAATAATGAAACTAAGATGCATGCTATACATATATGATCCCATCAACTGTGCGTCACCTGTATTCCATCTATTTCTGTACAAGGAATGAATGAATATGAACAGGGAGCAAAGAGCTTCTTGTATTGTCAAGTTTGACTTTAAAAACTATATGAATGCTTTACCTATCCATACAACCGCCCTGTGTTTATTCTACCTCCTTGGTTTCATACTCAAGATATACTTGAAGTAATGAAATGTATTATATTAAAATTTTATTTTCCAATTCAGAAGAGTTCATAAGAATAAATTGCTTATGCTCAGACCAATACTCTCATTAATAAACAACTTGCAAAATTATTTCTTCCCGGAGATGTCATCCTCATTGTGGTTCTAAGTAGTGCTCGCCTAGGTGCTTAGCAGTTCAAAAATTAATCCCTATTTCGAAGCTACTTCACTAAAAAGAAAAACAGCCATGCTTCTGAATGTCTAATCTAGGTGCTTTTTCAACCGCTTAAGAGGCCAGGTACTGTAGTTTCATTGTTATCCAAAACTGTAAAACATTAGATTATGCTGCTGCAACTCAGCACGCAATGACCTCTTTAATGGATGCCCTGGAACTTACTTTTGGTGTTTTGTTTTGAGATTCACGTTGTTTGTTCGAAACAAATGTTTGATTTGTTAATGGAATTATAATGGTTTTGGTTAATTCTTGTTGGTCTCTGTGTAGTGACTTATTATCTCTACCTTTTGAGACACAAACACGCACATTCTACAGGTTAAGTTCGTGTTGTGGCTGAGGGTCAAATTGTTAACAACATGATTATTTTGCTTCGTTTTAATTTATAGGTGCTAGATTGCTAGTCAATCTATCGATTTCTCTGATTACTGCATTTCCTTTGTTTTGGTGGACTTCTGAACAACTCTTTCAGTCTGCAACTGTAGCTTGGCCTTGGTCCTACAACTTCCTTAGCTAATTAGGTAGTTGAATATATTTCGCGGAGGATAAGTTACATTTATGCATGTTGACGGTCAGCATACCAAATGTCTTGGAGGTAGAATGGCAAGCAAAATGAATGGTCATAGTAACACAAGTCTCTAGTCATGGAGAAAGTTCAGTAAATGAAGTTATTAGTTTATTACAAACTTTAAGTCCCATTTGGAGTAGCTGTTGGATCATAGTTAATGAAGTAAGGACGAGTAATAAACCTAAAAGAACATGCATAGAGGAAATTAAGGTTATATAGTTACTTATTTAACAAAGGAGGTGGCCCTTGACAGAGTTGAATGGGTGAAAAAATCCATGTAACTGAAAATATCCTGAATCCTGGAAGGTTTGATGTAATACATTTCTCTTCTGTTTATCTATTGAGATATAAATTTCATTCATGTTATGTCCTGAGTTTAGAATTACAAAAGCAAATATTGTGCATCAGTAGATTTTCCGTGTTTGACTGTTTTGAGATATCTTCATCTCATTTTAAGTTACCAATAAGTGAAATGAAATTATTGTTTAAGGTTATTACCTGTGTACCTATTTCTGATCTTGTTTCAGTGTGATGAATTTGTTGTCCGAGATTTACTCTCAGCCTGCAATGGTCCCAAAAATGCTGGAGACACTGAAGTCTGCTGAGAAAGAAGAATTAGATCTTAACCAAGTATCTCATGCTGAGGAATATAGGGAGGAGGTTAAAGATTTGGACAATCCTTATATTTTATCCTCTTTAACACCTCGATTATGGCCATTTATGAGACACAGCATTGCATCAGTTCGTCATTCTGCTATAAGAACTTTGGTAAACATTTCTTCCCTGTGCGGTTCATTGTTTTATGTTTAGTTTTAATATTTTGATTTAATGGATGTTTGATTCCTCTAGATTAATGGTTAATGCATTGTGCATGTGGAGAATCACATTGCAGTTTTAGTTTTTATTCATTTATTCATTCTTTCTTTTATCTTTTTCACCTTGTTTTCTTCTTGGTCTTCTATCTAGCCGTTGTGCAGCTAAGTACTCCAGTTAATATCATTATCTCAATGTTATGCAGGAGCGGCTTCTTGAAGTAGGATATAGAAAAAGCTGTTTTGACTCCACAGCTGGTAGATTTTGGCCTGCTTCTATTCTCGGTGATGCACTAAGGATTGTTTTCCAGAATCTACTATTAGAATCAAATGATGACATTATTCAATCTTCAAAGAGAGTGTGGAGTCTCCTGCTTGAGGTTATTTTTTTTCCACTTACAGTGTCAGGTTACCTTTTGACTTGATTCAGCAGTGGCATTTTAGGGCTTGTGACATTATTCTGACAGAAGAATTTGTTCAGTGTCCTGTGCAGGATTTAGAAGTTGTCGCAGTGTCATACTTTCGTTCATGGTTACAGCTTGCAGCTACTGCATATGGTTCTCCTTTAGATACCACAAAGATGTTTTGGCCTGTAGCACTTCCTCGGAAAAGCCGATTCAGAGCTGCTGCCAAGATGAGAGCTGTAAAGCTTGAAAGCGAATATGATAGGAAGTTTACTTCTGATCCTGCGCGAGAAAGCGTTTTGCAGGAAAAGAATTTTGATGTTTCCACACCTTGTGGAAAAATAATTGTCGGCGCAGATAGTGAAAAATCTGTTACTCATACTCGAGTTGCTACTGCAGACGCTTTAGGTGTTTTTGCCTCTAGATTACCCGTTGGTTCTCTGCATGTTGTGATTGATCCACTATGGAATGATCTCATCTCATTATCAGGAGTCCAGAGACAGGTGAATTTTCCTTTTTTTTTTCCCACTTGTTAATATGGTCTATGTATTGGATGTTACAATCAAGTTTATGTTTATCCTGACATTCTCTGACTGAATAGAGGGCATGTTGTTCCAGGTTGCTGCTATGGTTCTTGTTTCTTGGTTCAAAGAGCTCAGAAATGCGGACCACTCTAGAGACCATGAGAATTTGCTTGCCCTTCTGGAGCATATAAGGAAGTGGCTTTTAGATTTATTAGCATGTTCGGATCCTGCATTTCCTACGAAGGATTCTATTCTTCCTTATGCGGAACTTTCAAGAACTTACGCTAAGATGCGCAATGAAGCTAACCTTCTTCTCCAGTCAGCTGGTTCTTCTGGCTTATTTCAGCCTTTGATTTCAAGTATTAATATAAATTTGGATACACTAAGCATTGATGATGCCGTGAACTTCACTTCAAAGCTTTCAATACCCAGTGACTCTGCTAGCAGTGCTACTTTAGGGACACACTTTGTGGATGATGTACAAGCATTAAAAGAACGTCTTTTGTCTACAGCAGGATACTTGAAATGCGTTCAGGTATATTTTCACGCGACATGTTTATACCAGAGATTTTTACTTTTTGTAGGTATTGTATGTCTATGTAATGCATGCCCACACATAGATTAATGATACAGTTAGATGATGGTACGACTCTTGAGATTTCAACTATGAGATTGCCTAATAGGTTATGCAAACTGTCATTGTGACCTTGACCAATATTCGGCGTCTTTTAGGCCTATATGTATTAAAAAAATTATACATGATATTTAGATCTTGAAACCTGTACTTTTCTTCAGACAGTTTAAAGATCGGTTAGAAGTAATCCATTTTGAAATCTTGATAGTTGCACATTGGGGAAAGACCCTCAAAAGCCATTTGAACTGTTTTCATATAGATTATGGTCAAAGATGCTGATAGATACTTTATATCATAGCGAATAATGCCAAACTTTCTCGATTACCTACAGCTTTATTCTCACTATAGGAATCCCTTCATCATATTTTATCCTCTCTCTCTCTCTCATATATATATATGTGTGTGTGTGTGTGTACACACACACACACACACACACACACACACACACACACACATATATATATATATATATATATAAGTTTCTATAAAACTGGAGCTCTTGTCCACCAACTTTTTTATCCTTTGATTTTGCTTTGAGATTCGTGCTACGCATTAAGGGTATCTTTGAGATGTGTGCATTGATCTATATCACATGCTAGCATAAATCTCAAAGTGAAATCAATGGATACCAAAATAGGTGGACAAACAAGCTCCTGTCCGCTTAAGTCTATAGTAGCTTTACTCATATATGTGCGCGCGCACGTGCAGGGGCGGATCTGTTCACATTCTAGAGGTGCAGTTGCATGCGTTTACAAATTTGCATGTACACATGCAAAATTTTACATCTGCTCCCCCCCCCCCTCCAAAAAAAAAAACATAAATTATAGAAATTGCATCCCAAAGCCCAAAAAACCATATAAATTAATAACAATTAATTCATTGGAAAGTAGAATCTCATTTAGCAAAAGGTTTATTGAGTGCGTTCCCATTGTGTATTATAGTTTTATAATGTTATGTTTTTATTTCTAGTTAAGTAGACACTTGTTGGCCCCCCATCCGGCCCAAAAAAAAAAGGAAAAAAAAGGAAAATTTCCTGCATCTGCCACTCTGTGTACGTGTGCGTGTGTAAAAGTGGACATTGATGGTACCATGGAAAATTACATGTGCTAGTAATCCAAAAGGCCAATTAAGCAGGGATGAATTTCCCTTTTCATCATGATCTCTATACCAGTGGTTTTTAAACTTTAGAGAATCGAGTGATCCTCTTTGTTTTATGAAGAAAACCCATTAAATTGAGCTTATGGGTGACCGGTCCAACTTGTGATTTTTACCTGACAAATGAATGATTTGACTCAACCAATGGCATTGTCCGCTATATATGCTGAATCAGGAGCAAGTACATCCTCTGTTAGCAGCTGGTATTCCCCCCCCCCCCCCCCCACCCCCCCCCCCCCACACACACACAAAAAAAAAAAACAGACCTCTCTAACTCTATCCATCTATAGATACATACTTATGTTTAGCCTGTATCTTTATCTCTTACTTTATATATATACACACACACATATCACGCGTGCGCGCATTTATGGACATATGTAGTCACACATGAGGAGAGGGTAGAGAGGAGAGGGAGACTTAGTTCCTACTAAAAGAATTTGTCATTTGAAAATGAACCTCCCATTTAAATCAATAAGGACTATTTGAATTGCAAGTTTACACAGTATCTTGTTATCTCTCTCACATTCATCCCGATCTGCAAAATTCATAACAAACTACTGGCCTAAGATGGATTGATTGAGTTTCCTTGAAGCTTCAATGACATGGACACCCTAGAGTTCCAAGTTGTATGGATATATGATTGGGGCATGTATTTTCTGATCTAGCCATTTATTAACATATCAACAATGTTAACTTTTATACGTTAATTTTTTAGGGCTTAAACTGTTCCTTAATCCACCAGAGGAGAGTCTGTTCCGTCTAGTCTGCACAAAAATGGATATGGGAAGGGCTGCAAATCTTCTTTGAGTGCAAGAACCCCCTTTTCTTGCTTCCTGTATATATCTATAATTCTATATATACATCTGCATGCGTGTACATATGTACATATATACATACTTGCATACACATATATGTATTCATATGTATATATGTATAAATATACATACATATGCATACATCCACGCTCTTTTTCTTGCTCCCTGTACAAATGGAGGCATATGGACACATGCATATAGTTAGAGAGAGATTAGGCTACTCTGGGGAGGATTTCGAGCCAAATACTTGCCATTCGAAATGATTTTTGGTCATTTATATGAATGAACCATTCTGTTAAAGTGGACCTTCAGTATCTACACTAAAAATTAATGGAATGTTTCATCCCATGCATTTAGGAGATGAATGTGGACATTCTAACTAGCAACTAGATTTGTTTAACGGTGTAGAAAACTTGGGACCTAACAAGAGTTGGCATATGAAGGTTTTATTTGTTTAGATTAGGACTGAATATTTGGAACAAGATTTTTAGAACCTTTTTCCACTGTACATTTTCTACCTATTTAAGATGTGGAGAAAAGTAAAAATACTTGATTATGTGCTTTTAGAGACTTTCAATGATATTAATCAACTTCAAAGGATTAGATGATGCAAAGGAACTCTCCACTATGAAATTCCCATCAAAAGGACTATTTATGCCCATGCTCGCACGGATTCTTTTGATTTATATATGTTGGTTTTATACACCCTTCGAAAACATTAAATTACAAGTTCCCCTAGTGTAATGAAAGAGATGATTGATTATATTTCTTTGTAGACTATATGTTACAGATCATATTAATTTATGGTTAAATTACACTAAATCCCTAGCGTTTTGGAGTAAATCCCCAATAACTTTCAAAATCACTCTAAACAATCCAAGAATTTTCAAAAATCATACTAAATTCTCCAGAATTTTCGAAAACACAGTAATCCTGCGGTAACTTTTGCAAAAAACGCCCAAAGTTAATACTATTACATCTAACGTGGCACATGCAACCGACATGACTTGAAAAGAGCAAAATGCTACTTAAATTATTTAAAAATAACCTTTTTTGCCTTTTTATATTTTCAACCCTAAAATCAGAAGTCGCTTGTTTATGTCATTCGTTTTCCTATTGCTCGCTTCCAGGCTAGGATTGCAAATCGTTGTTTTTTTAATTTTTAATTTTGTTTAAATTGTCCTTCAAAATACCTTTTTATGTTGTTATTTTTCTAATTTATGGGGGCTTATGTCCAAAATGTGCAAACTTATTGGGGTTTTAATTATTTCTGAAAGTCTTTTTTTGTGGTTTAGTGTGATTTAAAAGTTATTGGTGGTTTAGTATGACTTTTGAAAGTTATTGGGGGCTTACGACAAAATGTTGAAAAGTTCATGACACGTGGCGATGTTTTGTGCACTTAGGTGGCGATGTTTTGTGCACTTAGGTGGCGATGTTTTGTGCCTTTACGAGTAGTTCACCAATCTCATTATATATAATGGAGGGTTTGAGTCCCAATCCTCTGAAAAGGAGTCGTGTTTATGTTAGTGTGCGCGCGCATTGAATTTCTGCGAAAAAGTGATTACAATAATGGAATATGTTTTCTTAATGCTCTCGTTCTTATGATAATTCTATCCATAGCTTTAAGGCTTTTTTCCCCTTCCTTTTTCTTGTAAATCAAAGTGAGTTAGCTTTAAGGCGGGGTTTTGAGTTAGTATTGGATTGTCTAGATTGACGTCTTTAGCTTGTTTGTCTTGCCCCTTATGTTTGGTTTCTTGTGGCTATATCTTGTGTCAATTGGTGCTTTGCTTGAACTCGTGCTGAACCTGGACTAGTTTCAAGAATAACGTAAAGCCTTCAGATAAGGTTAGTATCATTCATAAATTCCATCCCTGGTTACAAAATTTTTTTGGATACCTAGAAGGAAATTTTGAAGAATTTTAGTCATAAGCTTGCACCTTTTGCCTGTTATTGTATCTTGATGCATCAACAAGATGTCTTAAAATTATTCAAAATTTGGTGCATCCTACTTTAAATATTGTGGATTAAGATTAACATAAGGGATTCGCAATTTGAGTGGCTCTTTGTTGAATATAAAGTGGATGGATCTTGCTTCGAAACCTTTCTGGAAGGAGCCAAGAATACGCCAACGATTAATGCAACACAACCTTAATACATGCTGATATTTACGTGAACCTTTTGTCCTGTTGAACAACACGTGTAAGTGTAGAACATAATTACCTGTGTAGTTATATACTTTACCCTTCAATTCTTTTGGCAGCCGATATTCACGTAGTTTTTTAGAAGAAGTTTCTGGGCTAATTTCCCTGATTTAATGCAATGAACAATATCATATGATAAATGATATTTGTCGGATAGTTTGTGTTCACTCATTGTTTTTATTGTGCATAGGTGTGGACAAAACTCTCGCTTTCTATTCTTCGTTTCTTATAACTACATTCCATAAATTCTGTCTTTATCCTATGTTTCTGTATCCTTTAAATTCAAAATCTCCACCCCCGCTAGAAAAAAACGAAAATGAAAAAAAAAAAAATTAAGACCGAAATACATGCGTGCATGTACTTTTTTTTTTTGTCTGTGTACATATATTCTAGGGAGTTCTTGTTAATCCGAAGATAGGATTTCACAAACCCTTGCCCTTGTGAGTTCATTCTGAATGGTAATGGTCAATCTTTATGGATTTTAAAGCAAATGAAGTAGTCTCTTGTAATAATGACCGTGGTGGGATGTCAGAAAGTTTTTATTACTATTCCTGAAGTTGACTTATAGACTGTTGTGTATGCAATATGCACACCCTTTCATGCACAGATGTTCAGAGATATATGTTTATATTATATGCATGCATTTATCTGGATTTATTCCATTTTGGACAACAGTCAAATCCAGGACAACAGTCAAATCCAGCGCTTAGCTATAAAATTGAAAATCAACAACGTTCAAATTTATGTGCATGATTTAAGAAGATTTCCCCAATCATAGATCTAAGAAACATGCTAGTCTTCACCTTTTATTTTATGCTCAAGGGAAGCATGATTAAAATCAAAATTATGATCTTGTCCAGTCTTGTTCTCTAACAGCCTGGGTTTTGACCTTTGTGATATGAAACTGGGGTCAAATTTTGATTGACTGGACCCTTAATGTTTTGCTAGGGTAGGTGGAAAAAGAAAGGGTTTGGGATAAATTACTGTTCTTTCTAGTTTTCCCGTGTGCCAAAGGTTGGGAGGGACTTCCCTTTTTCTTCTCTTTTCTCCTTTTTCCTTATTGGCATCTTACACTCTTCTCTTTGTGGAGGTAGGAGTACCATACAACTTTTTCTCAAATTTACCGAGTGGTTAGATATTTAAGTCTGATATGGATATTGTATTCTTTGGGTCAGATCAAAGTAAACCTGGAAGCTGATAAATAATATGTAAATATACTTAATATGCATTTAAATGGTTCTTCTCTTATTCTCAGACACATACTTTATTTGTTGAGGGGCAAAAAAAATTGGAAAGGAAATAATGTGAAATGTGGAATGATAAAGAAATAGTACAACATGATAGGAGAAGATATTTTCTAGTTCTCTATTTCTTTCCTTCAATGTTTTCTCTTCTTTTAGGTCATAATAATGGACAGCCCATGTAGAACTCATATGATATACTACAATTGAATATCATGGCATTCCGTCAATTCCATAATCAGCATTAGGAGGTGCAAAGTAGCATCAATCTCATACAAATGAATAGTTACCAACTTTTAAAAACAAGATACTTAATTGAAAAAGTTTTAGCGTATAAGAAATAAAATAACTCATCCGTCATTAGCATTAAAATAAATTGTCTTACGTATTTAACATATATTAAAATGATCTAATGTTCAGTGCTGAGAGAAACATATCTCAAACATTAGCTTATATGAAAATGATCTCCTAATTAGTGCAAAAATAAGATTACTTAAAGTTTTAGGTGCTCTGAAAATTGAAATATTTCACAGTAAGTTATTTTCAGTAAATATATTATTTATCGAGTTTATTTGGCACAAAATACTTATGTAAGTTAGAATATTAGTTCAAAATTGACATCATTTTGTTAGTAAATACAACATTAGATTTCATCTACGTGTTATTAGTTCGTCAGCTATGGAAACTACTTCACATTCATTTCCCTAAATGGACATTTTTCTAATATATCTATATGTAATCTGTTGTATCAGATATTTTGTTAGGTGATATTTCATTAAATCTAACCTAATTTTAACTTGTAGAAAAACTGCAACTTGTCTTCACTATTGCCTTTAAATATTAGGGCTGATGGTTATGATCTGATATTTTTAATCTAAAGGAATGAAACTCCTGAAATACCAATACCAGGAAATAAAACTCAAAACCAAACATGGAGGTTTCTGAACTAGCTAATATCATTGATTGTTTGTTGCCACTCTAAATGATGTGATCAATTATAACGAAGTGCATTATCATTTGGCTGGCTATCATTGCATTATTATTTGAATGGCTATCATATGAATTTGAATGGGCTATCATATGAATTTGAATGGCAAGTATTTGTTTCCATTTCTTGGAAGTTGCCAATCACTGCCCCTCCCTCTTTATTTTTCATTAATACACTCGGATGGCTGTGTTTGTGCAACTCATTCCACCTTTGCATATGTGCCGTGTGCAGATATAAATATTCAAACTTTGATTATCACATTTTGTATCCTGTAGTTTTCATTTCTTACCTAAAATCTATGTGCAGAACAATTTACATGTTACTGTCTCGGCCTCAGTTGCTTCTTCTGTTGTCTGGATGTCAGAGCTTCCGGCCAAACTTAACCCAGTAATTTTGCCCTTGATGGCTGCTGTCAAGAGGGAGCAGGTCAGGATCTGAAGCTGTGCAGTAGTTATCTATATTTTCTCTTTGTAGTCTTTTAAGTTAACTTTCCACATTCAGGAAGAAGTGTTGCAACTAAAGGCTGCAGAAGCACTTGCTGATCTGATTTTTCACTGTGTTGGACGCAAGCCTAGCCCAAATGACAAGTTAATTAGGAACCTATGTAGCTTGACATGCTCTGATTTTAATGAAACACCTCAAGCAGCACTTGTCACGTCAATGGATGTAATTGAAGATCAAAATTTGTTGTCTCTCAGAAGAGCATCAGGCATTCAGAAAACAAAAGTTAAAGTTCAATCGGTTGATGAAGATAGGTCAAGGATAGAAGGCTTCATAAGCAGACGTGGTTCGGAACTAGCGTTGGAGCATCTTTGTAAGAGGTTCGGGTCTTCATTGTTTGACAGACTTCCAAAGCTTTGGGACTGCCTTACTGAGATTTTCAAAGCCATAAATCCTCAAGATCAACCTCTTACAGATGACCGAACAATATTAGAAATTGGAGACAGTTTAAACCGCAAGGATCCACAAGCTCTGATAAACAATATCCAGGTTTGTTTTCCTGTACTATCAATTTTGATTGAATCTTGCTATCATTTTACAGAATATTACTTTTCGCTTGAATGTTGAATTTTCTTCTTGTTGTCAATGATTTTAGTTATTAGGTCTCCGTGAATCTATGTTGCAGGGACACTTCTATGATAAAGCCATACTTATCCCATACCCATGCCCAACACTCCTTGCGCGTTCATTGAATATATGCGCGTTCATTGAATATATGCATATATTATTCAGACGTGTACTCAATTAGATAATACATTACTTAATTTAAAACACTCAATTATATAATACATAATAAATGAAACATAAAAATGTTACAGAAATTTTGATTCTCGTTTCATGTCAATAAAAAAACAATATTTGATCTGATGTAAATTATTAAATTTCAATGTATATACAGTCGTGTCCCTGTCCCCTACTTCTATAAATTTGCTGTGTCCCATACGCGTGCCCGTACCCGTACCCATGCAACATAGCCGTGGATCTTACAAAGCCATGTCCAGACTTTTAACTCATGCTTAAGCATTTAGGCTTTTCTGTGCACTGTCTGTTCTGTTGGTTATCTGTGGAAACTCAATGGGTTGATGTCTTACTGCTATAATGATTTTACTGTAGATTTAGTTCAGTTTCTTCTGGTCTTTACATTTATTAAGAATCACAATCTTGTTTTTTCTTTGGAAGATTCAAGGTGTGATCTCACATATAATGTTAGTGAAGCGTTAATTTGTTTAGAATTGATGTCCATGGTCTTGAGCTTTTTTAAGAACTAGTCTTTTGCCCGTGCGAAGCACGCGCTGACTTTCCTCTCTATTTGTGTAATTCACTCCTGTACACCCCACTGTTATTATGCCTACCCCACTGTTCAACATAAAAGGTATATTCCTTGCAAAACGAATCAAAAAGATGATAGTCACAAGGAATGAAACGCATCGTGACAGTTTACACAAAAACCATAACAACCCCTTAACTTCATATAAAATTAATGTCCTTTCATTTAATTGCATTTACTTTTCTATCTATCTCCCTCCAAAGCAAGTAAAACCTTTCAAGTTTTCTTGATATACTTGTAAAAGGACTTGGCTACTCTCACTATCAGAAGGTAGTGGGGATATTACTACTATAACAACCATTTATGTACTTAGTGGATCCTTCCAAAAAAAAATGGAGCCTTCCTTTCCATCCACAATCTATTTACTTAAGCAAAGTAAAAGAACACAATGTAAAGCATGATATCACATTAACTAATGTGTTGTGAGGATACAAAAGACATCCTCCGCTTCAGTTTACTATTTTCAAATTTCAAAACAACAGCCGATGATATTGTTCGAAAGAAGTATGCTATGATGCACGGATACGGATACGGGACATGGATACGACACGGACACGGATATGGGATACAGCAAAATCCAAAAAAATAGGATACGGAGATACGACAAGGATTTTTTTAAAATTATTATTATATATAGAAAATTTTATAAAATTCAACTAACAATCTAAAATATGAATCTATAACAAAATAACAATCTAAAATATATTATTTGTAACTCTCTCCATCAGATTTATGATAATAATATGACGCTGGGCTGCTGCTCGAACTCAAAAACCGGAGGAGATGATGATGACAGTGGTGGTGATTGTGCTGGACGGGGAGGAGCAATGTAGGGTGAACTTGAGGAGTCGGAGGAAGGAGGAGTCGGTCGACGGGATCGGGTCGGAACAGCGGAGCGGTCGGCGGGATCGGGTCGGAACAGCGAAGGTGATCGAATTGAACGGGAGTGAGCTGAGAGATTGAGAGAGAGGGTTAGGGTTAGGGTTTTTTTCTTTTTTTCTTTCGTTTGAATCAGTTGAGGATCGAATTGAATGGGAGATTTGAGAAATAAGGATGAGTTTTTTAATCGTACGATTCGGGTTGGATTTTAACCAAACCCGCAACCCGAATGAATCGGCCTTTGGCGAATCCGAGCCGTGTCCGAGCTCATTTGACCGTGTCCGAGCCTAGTTTGACCGTTGACCCGTGTCGGACACGGATTGACCGTGTCCGACACATGTCGTGCACGTGTCGTGACGGATTCGTATCCGATTCGAGTCGGACACAGATTCGTGGCCTCCGGGGGCGAATCTGTGCTTCAGAGGAAGTATGTGAAATTTAAAATACATGAACCTGAAGTAGTAGTGTCCTTTTGCAAACTTGTTTTTTCTTCGTAAGATTCAAGGTGTGATCTCACATATAGTGAAAGCTTTAACTTGTTTAGAATTGATATCCATTGTCTTGAACTTTTTTAAGAACGTGTCTCATTTCTACTTAGTCTTTACTGGTTTTTCTTCTCAATCTTATGTGAACTAGACTCCATGCATGTGCAAAATTCATGTCAGGACTTGATTTCCTTTTTTCTCTTTTAAAAGATAAATTTAGATATGAAATAAGTTTGAAAGGCAGCTAGGATTATTGTCCTTTATTTCTGAATTAGTTTATTTTCGAATGAAGATGAATTAAAGATCTTACTAGTTGGTACCAATTTACCATAGTCCAATCTAGGAGCAGCAGCTGTTTCAGTTAAATTGATTTGTCATTTTTGTTTTGTTATACTTTCTAGTTGTTTTTTCTTTTTGTCCAGAGGAGGTGCATATAAAATTTGGTCTATTGCCTTCCAAATATGTAAATCTGTAATTCATCCTTTCTTTCCTTGATGTATATGCATATACATACACATACACATATATACATATACATACACAGATATATATTCTTCTCTAGGTTTAAGGGTTGGTAATACATGTAATGGTGTGAAGGATGACTGCCAGTAGCATCCTTACTAGTTAACTGCATGGTAGTTAATGTTCTGTTTATTTACATGTTTCGATATGATTACATTATAAATCATTATCCTGTCCAAGTTTCGTCTGATTTTCTGTATCTAACTTGCAATTTAAGATCATTGCATACTTTTTGTTAGCTTTCCGTGGTGTGCGTTATGTGTTTAGTCGGCTTCTGTTTTCCCTATCTTTTTTTTCCTCATCGCTTTTATCTTCTGCTTTATTTTCATACGTTCATCAGGTGGTACGCTCAATTAGTTATATGGTGGATCAGACATTACAACCCAAATTCCTCTCTCTTCTTCCATGCATACTTGGGTGCTTGCGTCACTGCCATGTTGCTGTTAGGTTAGCGGCTTCGAGGTGTATAACCTCCATGGCCAAGTCTATGACAGCTTTTGTAATGGGAGCTGTTATTGGTAAGGTTATACCAATGTTATCAGATTCAACTTCAGTTCAAGCAAGACAGGGAGCAGGAATGCTTGTGACCTTGTTAGTTCAGGGTTTAAGCTCGGAGCTGGTGCCTTATGCTCGTTTACTTGTTGTTCCTCTTCTGAAGTGTATGAGCGACTGTGATCTTGCTGTCAGACAGAGTGTAACGCATAGCTTTGCTGCTCTTGTGCCTCTTCTGCCACTAGCTAGAGGACTTCCTCCTCCAATTGGATTAAATGATAGTTTATCTAGAAATACTGAAGATGCACAGTTTTTGGAACAGCTTCTCGACAACTCCAGTATTGCTGATTACAAGCTCCCCGTTGACCTTAAAGTGTCATTAAGGAGGTATGAAATATCCAAATTCGCTATGTATGTCCATTCAGTTGTTTATATACTTAGGCATATCAATTCTTACTTATAATGTGAAGTCAGGTCATCTAACGTTGTTGCGAAAATAAATAAATAAATATGACTTTCCTTCCATGATGTCCACAAACTGTTATGCATTAATAAATTTTTTTTTTCAAGAATTTTAACTTTTTCAATATTAAAATGATGCTCTCCTAGAGTTTTACGGACTGTAAGCTGATTTATAATCATGTTTTATAAGATTATAAGGACAATTTTATTAACTCTTTATTTTTTGGAGTTGGATCTTTAATGGTTTCATTGAGCTGCATAAATGTAAAACACGATTAATGATTTAGCTGTTAGAATGATACTATAGATGACTTGCTGTTAGGTACAGATGTAACTCTATCATGGGCTGCAATGCTCATGCAATGGCAAAGGTTTACGGTATCTGGTTTCTCTCAGGAGTTATTTTGTTGCATAGTGCTGCCTTTTTTTTAAATTTACATTTGATTATTGTTCTCATCTGTAGGTACCAGCAAGAAGGAGTTAACTGGTTATCCTTTTTGAGACGATTTAAGTTGCATGGAATATTGTGTGATGATATGGGACTTGGGAAAACTCTTCAAGCATCAGCAATAGTAGCTACTGACATTGTAGAGCAACGTGCTTGTAATAATGGGAAGGACCCTTCATCTTTGATTATCTGTCCTTCGACATTGGTTGGGCATTGGGCTTATGAGATTGAAAAGTTTATAGACAAATCTGTGATTATCACTCTTCAATATGCTGGTTCTGTTCAAGAAAGGACGTCACTTCAAGAACAATTTGACAAGTGCAATGTCGTCATAACATCGTATGATGTTGTCCGTAAAGATATTGACTATCTTGGGAGGCTTACCTGGAAATATTGTATTTTAGATGAGGGACACATCATCAAGAACCCAAAATCTAAAATCACTTGTGCAGTAAAACAGTTGAAAGCTGAGCACCGCCTTATCTTGAGCGGTACCCCTATCCAGGTTGGGTTTAGCTCCTATGACAGTTATTTAATCAGTATATTTTGTTGACTTCTGAGCAACACTTCTCTATTTTTATAACTATATCATGATTTCACTTGTACTGCAGAATAATGTCTTGGAGCTGTGGTCTCTTTTTGATTTTTTAATGCCTGGGTTCCTTGGTACAGAGAGACAGGTAAGTTTACATCCTCAAGAGTTGCAGATAGTTCTTTCTTGTTAAGATGCAGATGTTGAATTAGTCTCGTTGTTACTAATCTTGAATCTGCTTATGAGCTCTGCTGCCTCTCTAGATTATTATACTGTCTAATATTACAGAGCTGGAGATAAAATTTTCTTTTGAATGTTGTTTGTTAGCTGACTTACTTGAAAGGCTGATCATATGTTTTGGGTTAAGGCTTACTGTTCATACTAATTCTAAAAGCAGATGTGCGGCAACAAACACACTTTTTTACATTGATATCTCTTGAAATGCATTCTGCAGTAAATATACCACATAGTGATGAGTGAAATGTATTTATTTGTTCAAATTACTAGGAGGAATAACTGGGTGTGTAAGTTAGTTTGTCATGTTTTGCTGATCATGTTCAAGTAATACATCTCATATCTGTACATGGGAATCAGGGACTAATCCGGAATTTTTTTTCCTTTGGTGGATACATATACATTTAATCATATAAATTGATAAGTTATATAATGTAACCTCTACCAATAGAAAAACTTATACAATGATCACGAAGATCTTATAAATAATGTTTTTTCATTATCATGCTCATATCACTACATGATCATTTTAATTATCATAAACAAATTAATAAAATACTAAGTTTCAACAATAATCCATCACAACTGTTCTCTATGTGGGGCACCACATAAATATTTTATGAGGGTAGCTATGTAATTTATAGGTAAATTTCTCACAAAAATTGGGACATGTGGGGACATGTGCCCCCACACCATACATGATAGATCTGTCCTTGATGGGAGCTAATATCTGACGTTGTGCACTTGATGTTGCAATCCTTCACTGCATCTTGAGTCTTGAGTAATGACTTCTATATTTTTGTGTCTTTTCTATCAATTGGATTTTGATTAATTTCTTATTTTGTGTGCTATTAACTCATTTTCATTCGTGGATCTCCTATAACAATTTTGTACTTTATCCGTTACTTTCTGCTATCGACTTTAAAAAATAGTCCGTTGATCTGTATTGAAAATAATGTTTTTAGACTTGCATTTTGATTTTTTTCACATTCTTTAGGGATTTACTTACAGGGTGCCTTATATTTTTCCTTTATTATGTGATTCAACAATCAGTTTATGTCTATTACCAATAATTTCCCAAGTTCTTCCTTTTTTATTACTGTTCCTACTTGCGTGTTTACCTTGTCACAGGGATTGCAGTTCCAATTATCTAGAAAAGTTCTGCTTCTAATTATAAAGTTTTGTACGCATACACCCATTTATTTTGTTGTTCCATCCTAGGATTGGTTGATCAGTTATAAAAGACAGCTGTGAGTATACGTAAGGTGCTTGAAGGCAAAGAAAACCTTCCCATGGCATTATTAAGTGATCATGAACCCGTTCTCAAATATTTGGTGCTACATTTATCGGACTGGAAGGGAAAGAAAACTAATCTACTAGGGAAAGGAGGGTCTCATTTTATTAATAGCTATCATTTTATTTATAGGTTATTGTATAGTTGATGCTATTTGATGTGTTATACGCTACCTTAAGTTGCCCTTTTAAGTTGGGTTGTTTAGTCTTATTTATAATTATGTGCATATTACTTTCTTTTCCTCCATGAGAATACCTTCTGCAGTGAAACACTTGTAGGTTTAGAGCTTCGACAACTTTGATAGAGAATTCTGGGCATGTTACTGGTGCTTAGATGGAAATTACTTTCTGTTGGATTCTGACGTCATATGGGTTTTGCTGATTCCATAAGTTTGATTGATTTGGCATAAACAAAATTTGTCTCCTTCAATATATATCCTTGTTGTTCTACATGATGGGGTTTCTTATGCAGTTCCAGGCCACCTATGGGAAACCGCTTTCGACAGCCAAGGATTCAAAATGCTCTGCTAAGGATGCTGAAGCAGGGGTTCTTGCTATGGAAGCATTGCATAAGCAGGTAAGCTTCAAACAACCCC
>BQKN01000642.1:149790-166987 GCA_022839385.1 Asparagus kiusianus | reverse complement strand
CAACCCAAAAAAAAAAAAAACACACACACAAGAACACACAAATAAACCGTTTCGTTGCCTCTGATGCACTGTATTTTTTGGTTTGACTTTAGTGTTTTTTTTTTGAACTCAGGTCATGCCATTCCTCCTCCGTCGAACAAAAGATGAAGTTTTATCTGATCTTCCTGAGAAAATTATTCAGGACAGATATTGTGACCTAAGTGCTGTACAGCTTAAACTTTATGAACAGTTTTCTAGTTCAAACACGAAAAGAGAAATTTCAACTTTAGTGAAGGCACATGACACCATAAGTACAGCAGTAGAAGCTACATCATCAAAAGCAACTTCACATGTTTTCCAGGTATTTGGTCATACATGCTCATGCAAACCTACTGGTTTAGTGCTGCTTCTAACTAGTCATTTTTGAAATACAGGCACTACAATATTTGCTCAAACTTTGTAGTCATCCGTTGCTTGCAATTGGTGATAAGCCTCCAGAATCCCTTAATGATCTTATTTTAGAAGTTATCCCAGGATGCACTGATCTTCTCACTGAGCTCCATGGACTACACCACTCTCCTAAATTGGTTGCTCTTCAGGAAATTCTAGAAGAGTGCGGAATCGGCTTAGATGCTTCAAGTTTTGACGGCCCCCTTTCAGTTGGACAGCATAGAGTTTTAATTTTTGCTCAACACAGGGTACATATTTGCTTTAATCAGTTAATTTGTTGCTTAATACAAATACTTCTTGCTCGGTTACTTTATAATTTTGTTGATCTTCTCCTGCAGTCTCTGCTTGATATAATTGAGAGGGACCTTTTCCAAGCTCACATGAAGAGGTTAGTTGTCACTTACAAATGCTTTTACCACATAATGATAGTGTTGGAATGTTGTTTGAATATATATTTAGAAAAAGGTTCCGAGTTATAGTTACCCATGCATCAAGTGATTGTAAAATTAATAGTTTTACGGCAATACAACTAAAGAGACTTATTTTATGAGGAATGGAATGGGTCATCCATTGGAATAGTCTAATCCGTGTTTAAGAGGTGCATACTTATCTCCTTCCTTCTACTGGTTCCGATTGTTGTCCCTTCCAATGCCATATTACCCCTAAACCCCACGCACTCCCACCCCCAAAACTTGAATTCCCCCCCCCCCCACCAAAAGAAATCCCAACATAAGGGATACCTAACCAACCACGAACTTAAGAACCAAATTTAAATATTATCCTCTCATTTAATTGCATTCCATTTTGGTAGCCCTCACCATCCCCCACACTTCTACCCTCCACTCCACTCCACTCCCAGTGAGCTTCACTTGACGGAGATAAGGATGGAGGTGCTATCACCATCGGTTGGGGGGAGGGCGGTGGTGTAGGTAGGGGTGGCTATGGTCGGGAGTGGTCGAGCTTGGGGAAAGGGATGGTGGTGGGGGTGACCGTGGTTGGAGGAGGGAGGGTGCAGCTCGAATGGCGAGGAGGCTGGAGGGTAGGGCGGTGTGGAGCTTCGATGTTACGGTGGGGGGGGGGGGGGAGCTAAGGGAAGCACCAGCGAACTGAAGGGGTGGGGGGAGAAATTTCTTTTATTATGTTGAGAGAGAGAGAGGAGGTCCCACCCCCTAGGGAGAGAGAGGGGAGAGGAGGTCCCACTCCCTTTTGAGTTATTGCTCATATGAGATAATACATGTGATCTAGGGCTGAGATTCAGCTAACAAGACGCATCCTTAGATTTCTATCTAAGGTGGCTCCTTAGAAACATATTTCCATAGAAACATATTCTATTATATATATATGGGTATGCTTGGTAGCATGCACAAAATTGGTGCTTGTTAGTGATGTGACCTCTTCTCGTACCTCATTTAATGAGTGAATAATCAAGTGGGGATCATTTTTAAATGGGCATTGTGTGGATGATAAGTATCCACGCTACTACCAATCACTAATTATGTGATTGGTATATATATAGATATAGATATAGAGAAAAGCATGGGGTACAACTAGCTTAGCTATACCGACCTTCAAAATTATGTTAGATGGAATCTGTTTGCTTGATCCACTCCGTTTATCTTGATCTATAGGTTTTGGATGGTATACAAAAAAAAAAAGACACATTGAATTATAGTTACTCATGCATTAAGTGATTATAGGGTTTTATGACAATACAATTATATAGAGTTTTACAAAAAAAAAGACACATTGAATTATAGTTACTCATGCATTATGTGTAGGAAGTATTGTAACATCATGATTTTTTGTTTATAGATGTTTTGAGTCATTTACTTTATGGTGAATGGAGTGAATCGTCCATTGAAATAGCCTAATCCATGCATAAGGAGGTTCCTCTTGTTGTATTGTTAGGAAGCCGTTAATTTTTGTGGCCACTCAATGCATGTGTAATATATGCTCGAAGCACATGATTTTTTATTTCTAGATATTTGAAGAGGTATAGATTAGGATGAACATAGCCGATCGTCCAATTTCATTGCATAGTACTCATTCTTGCAAGTCTACATAACTAAGCTAGTTATGCCCTATGAACAAATAAACCTTCCCATATACACCCACACACACACAAACGCACGTATGTATAGGGAAAGGGTGCTGGCATGTCACACCAATCCCTTGGCTAGAGTGGCGCTGAGGTGGTGCTGAGGTGGCGCATATCCAGCCCCCATAGTTTAGATATAGAATTAAAATATGCCAAAAAAAACCCTAAATAACTAATGCTTCTATTTTTGGAATAAAATAGAATATCTAAAACGTCTCCTGTAATCAAATAGCCTGCTGCCTCTTTCCCTTCCCAAGAAAGCCAAGATTCTGTTGCTTCACGTGTGCCCTCTTCTCTCTCCAAAAAAAACTTCATCTTTTTCCTTCTTCCTCTTGAAGTCGACCCATTAAAATCTCCATAGATTTATTCATCTTCTTCCCTCTATTGTTTGGATCATCTCCATTAAAATCATCTTCTTCATTTTGATTCTGAAGTGTGTTTACAGGAATAACCCAAAGGTTCTTCACTTCCTTCCTCTGCCTCTCTTCTAGTTGGTACCAAAGGATGATCATCTTTAGGGTAATAAATTTCAATGTAGTTAAAATTGTATTGATATATTTTAATAACCAAGTAATTTATTCCAGTCCAATAAAAACTAAATCTCAACCTAATAATGCTAACAATACCACACCATTCTTGCAACGATAGCATTATTTGATACATTACAATCTTCTTCTACTAACAAATTTGATACATTTGAATTCTGTACACAAGAAAACTCATTAAGAATATTACAATGCCATTATCCTACTTGTAGTTGTCTATTAATAATAATACATATGCCAAAGCTCAATATGCAGGAGTTGATTTAGTTTCAGTACTATATTCAATTGTTGTCTTGTACAACTAACAAAAATTCCCACAAGTATCATCCACCATCTTGCCCTGTTTCAAATTAGTCTAGACAGTCCTCTACATCGATGAGTGCAGAGTACATAAAAAGCTATGAGAAAACACCAGAAATTGGACACTTTGAGATATTTTAATGGGAAGTGGACAAGAGAAGGTTGAAGATGATAGGCTGACAACATGACAGAGAAGGAATTTAAATGCAGAGAGTTGATGCGTTTTGGTTTATTTGGTATGAGAAAAGGTAGCCACATGACTAAAGTTGGAACAGAGACTTTATTCTTGGGATTTGGTTATCATGTGGGTTCTCTCCCTTTTTTTTGGTTTTTTGGGGGGAGGGGTGGTTTTTTTTTGGGGTGGGGGTGGGGGTGCTTGTTATCTTATTTAGGCTGCATTACATTTTCTTTCATGTTTAGTTAACTTTTTTTTATTTATGGAAACATCTCTTTTTAATTGTCATTACTTTGATTAATGTAATAATGTTAGTTCTTGATTTAATAGTGTTACATATCTGCGGCTGGATGGTTCTGTAGAGCAGTCGAGACGTTTTGACATTGTGAAAACATTCAATTCTGATCCTACTATCGATGTTCTGCTTCTCACAACAAATGGTAAGGCTTGATGTGTTAAGGTAGTTCTCGTTCCTTGAAAATTCACTAAGCTATCGTATATGCAGTTGGTGGGCTTGGCTTGAATTTGACTTCTGCTGATACGCTGGTTTTCATGGAACATGACTGGAATCCGATGAAAGATCTTCAAGTATGTTTCATTGTGCAGTATATTTGAACTTTAAACAAAATTTAGACTTTAGTATTTTGCGCTTTGTCATCAATATTGTCCTGTTGATCAATTTATTTACCCTATGATATGAAGTTAAAGTCCCACTTTAGACAATTATAGATACCCTCATCTCAGTGGTTCTACATTTCATGTAAGCTGAGTTGATTCTTTAATTGACATGCTTGATACAAATGTTGGGACGCGGAAAGGTTCAGTAACCTAGTGGATCTGGTTAGAGATATTTTATTTACTCCCATCCACAAATTGGTGGGTACATTAGCAAATATGAAAATTTTTAGGTCAATTTAAGAACATGACAGAGCTTTTTGAAGACTCTTATTTGTGTTTTTCTTTTGGTTATGAAGCATAAGTGCATAACTGATGCTAATCTCAAAAAGTTATTTCCAATATACTGACGCAGCATAGACCAATGTGAAGGAGGTGATATCAGGTCTGAGACTTAGTAAAATGCCATTTCTTCCAACTGCAAGTCTAGAGTTGATTGTTTTCCGTGGAAAATGAGGAAGATATGATCTTTCTCGAAGGTTGGAAACGAACAGAGAGTGATCAAAACTCTGGTTTGAAGGGAGCTTTGATTTTTTCGAGGGTGACATGAACCCTTCAAGGAGAAAATATGAACTCCAATGAGGAGTTGGTAGAGTCTAATGGGTGATATGAACCTTGTAGACAATGTTATCTCATGAAGGAGATGGATGATCTCACGAAGGAGATGATGAATATCACGAAGGAGATGGTACGACAAAAGCCAAGACTAAGCAAGAGAACTAATGGAGAGGCAGGAGAGCTGCCGAAATTTCAAGAAATGAGCCTTGAGCAGGACTTGGAGCCGAAGTGGTGTCATTTGCATGTCGATGGAGGGTCTCTATTTGTAGACTTCACAATCTGCCTTATGCGGGGCTAATCCTGCCAAATCTGTTGTGTATGTTGTACTGGTGATCAGAGCTGTACAGTCCTTTATCAGAAACTGCAGTTTACATGGCTCTAGGACTGACAGTTTATTAAATGCTATGCAGTTTTGTAGCCCCGCTTCATCTGAATTGTGGGCACCACGTCAGCTCTGCTTAACTAGATTGTGGGCGCAGGGGATCAGAACTGCCAGAATTCGTAGAACTGCTGCGTTTTCTAGTCTCGAGTCACCCAAAATTGTGGGTGTGGGGGACAAAATCTGATGATTAGGTGATAAAATTGTTCTTTTTGTAGCCCAGCGTAAGCATATTGCAGGTGCACACCTCTCCATTAAATACAGCTGCCCTATATGCAGAGTAGTGGCTGTCGGAGTTGTTATCAGGTTGACTTAGTATGACTCCAGTCTCTCATAAACGTGAGGCTAGCTAACCTCACAATCGCGAAGCTGTGCTTAAGCCTGTGTAGACAATGTTTTGGCTGATTCGAGCAGTGTTTAAGGCTGATTCTTTTCTCGCTTTGACCGAGGGTTTTTCTGTTTGTATCCTTAGCTGTGGACTTAGATGACTTTGATGAGTCCATTGGTCATGTTACACGACCATTTTTCCCTTGGTGGGTTCCACATAGCGTTTAAGCTATTTGATCAACGGACGTTATTTTTGACCATCTCCATGTTGGACCCTAGAGGGGGGTGATTAAGGTTAAGAGGCTATAATAGTGCAATAAAAATAAGATAAGCAAACCACAGAAATTTGATGCAAACAAAATAGAGGAGAAAGGGTTAGGAATTGTTATCCTGTAACGCGCGATATGTTAACGAGGTTCGGTCCGCTGACCTACGTCCCCGCTCCCCACTCTCGAGGAGAAATCCAAATACACAATTCGGTTTGAAAGTCGGAACTTCGTCTACACAGCGATCCCCTCACGATCTCACACTACACAGATAGATCTACACAAGATCACACTCCCACACAGTTGATCTACACAACACTCTCCCAAGACAGTAGAAATGGTGCAAGACTCTCTTTACAACGTCCCTATGACAAAGAGAAAGAACACACTGAAGCTGGGAAGTGAACACACAAAAACACAGAAGAAACAGGTTTGAAATTGAAACTCAGTAAAACAGCGTCTCTGGTTTTTGCAAAAACTGGGACACTGAGGAAGAAGCAGAGATAGGGTTTAAATAGAAGAAACAGCTATTTTAAACCCATCCCTTAATCCCCCAAAATCCGGAACAGAAACGTCGCTGAGATCTGTACTGAGCGGTGCCACAAAAGGACAACTTTTTACTGTTTGAAAAATATGGCGGTCGACCGGCGGAAATTTCGGTCGACCGACAGAAACGTTCGGTCGACCGACGAAAATTTCGGTCGATCGCTATCCAGCTCAAAAACAATAAAAACAAGCAGAGACTTATCCGGTCGACCGGTGCGGTCGATCGAAGGAAGCTATCGGTCGATCGGTGCGGTCGACCGACAAACTCTCTGCTGCCCAGTGAGGAATGAACATAGGTGAGGTCGACCGGTACGGTCGATCGTATTTTGATACATCTCAAACACTGTTTTTGACTCAACTAAAATATTTGAAAAATATTTATTTGACCTCTGAAAATTATGAATTTGTAAAACGTTTTTAATGCTAAAGACAAACTGTTTGGAAAAGGAATTTTGCAGATAGGTCCTCATACTTTTGAAAGATAGTATTTTGTGAAAAACGTTTAAAAACATAAGTATGAAAACGTGTGTGTGATATCCCAATAGCTTCAAGTGACGTCAATAACTCATTGTCTACATTCTAGCACTAGAGAGAAAAATAAAAGATAGCTAATATCCTCATATAGAATGCAATGCTTGAGTCTTGATATAGCTTGAATTTGATGAAGCTTCTATTTGAATTTGTTCTTAAAATAACGTTGCTTCATCACTATGCCTCCTCCTCCTTTTGATATCTTCGTTGTAGCGTATATTTCATCCAATCCTCCATAAATGGCACTAACAAGCTTGATAAATGAGTTCACTATATTTGCACTCAAATAGCCATTAGTACCGATAATGGTGGTTGTAAAACATCATCAAAACATAAGGGCTAACAATTTTCCTATTTTTGATGATAATAACCAATCATTATATAAGAGCAAAAATAAATATAGCTTATAGATAGGTGCTCCTTCTATCTATGAGCTCCCCCTAAGTATATGCAACAAATGAGGAGGTTTCTCTCCCTCTTTGTCACCATCAAAAATGGGATAAAAAAATGTAAAATGCATGATAACAAGCAAGCAATGTAGAACATTCACATAGTGCATAAGCCCAAACCATTTCTTATGCGATAAAAATCTTCCTCTCCAAGAGGCTTAGAGAATATATCCGCTAGTTAAGATTTTGTGTCAACAAATACTAGGGATACATTTTACCGCTCTACATGATCGCGTAAGAAATGATGGCGCACATCAATATGCTTGGTTCTAGAATGCAAAACCGAATTTTTAGAAATATTTATAGCACTAGTGTTATCACAAAAGATTTTTATATTTTGAAAATTCAAATCAGTCAACTAAGTTTTCTTTCATCCATAAAACTTGAGCACAACATAAACCGGCGGCAATGTATTCCGTTTTCGTAGTGGACAATGCAACACAATTTTGCTTCTTGGAAGCCCAAGAAACAAGTAAATTTCCTAAGAATTGGCATGTTCCACTCGTACTCTTACGATCTACCTTACACCCAGCAAAGTCGGCATCACAAAAACCATATAAATCAAAAGAAGTGTTTTTTGGATAAAATAAACCAAGATTAAAAGTACCATTAACATACTTAATGATCCTTTTAACCGCAATTAGATGAGATGCTTTAGGAGAAGCTTGAAAACGTGCACATGTACATACACTAAACATAATGTCGGGTCTACTAGCGGTAAGATAAAGAAGACTACCTATCATACCTCGGTATAGTTTTTGGTCCACATCTTTACCACTCTCATCCGCATCAAGCTTAACACTAGTACTCATGAGAGTAGACGCATGCTTAGAGTTCTCCAAATTGAATTTCTTCACCAATTTCTTAGCATATTTGCTTTGAGAAATAAATATCCCATCCTTAGTTTGCTTGACTTGGAGCCCGAGAAAGAATGTAAGCTCTTCCATCATACTCATCTCAAAATGTTCCTGCATAACCTTAGAAAATTCCTTGCACAAGGATTCATTAATAGCACCGAAAATGATATCATCAACATATATTTGAACTAAAATAAAATCATTTTTTTTTCTCACAAAAAGGGTGTTATTAATTGTTCCTTTTGAAATACCATTTTTAACAAGAAAACTAGAGAGGTGAGCATACCAAGCTCTAGGAGCTTGTTTCAACCCATATAAAGTTTTTTGAACCCGGTAAACATGATTAGAAAAAACATGATTAATAAAATCGGGGGGTTGCTCAACATATACTTCCTCTTCTATAAAACCATTTAAGAAGGTATTTTTAATATCCATTTGAAATAATTTAAAGTTTTTGAAGCTAGCAAATGCCAAAAACATCCTAATAGATTCCAACCTTGCAACCGGTACAAAGGTTTCATCATAGTCTATGTCCTCCTCTTGATTGTATCCTTGGGCAACCAAACGAGCTTTATTTCTAGTAACAATATCATGTTCATCAAGTTTGTTTCTAAAAACCCATTTAGTACCAATTATACTAGCATTGTTAGGTCTAGGAACTGGTTTTCAAACATCATTTCTTGTAAAGTTGTTTAGTTCTTCATGCATAGCCAAAACCTAAAATTCATCATTTAAAGCATCATTAATCTTTTTAGATTCTAGTTGAGATAGGAATGTAACATTACCACACTCACTCAAGGTTTTTGAGCGAGTAACAACTCATTTTGAAGGGCTCCCAATTATTTGTTCCTTTGGATGGTTTGATGCGAATTTTCAAGCTTTAGGAAGTTTGACTTGTTCATGAGCATTGGAGCTATCCACATCCTTTTGAGCTTCTATAGAGTGAGTATTATTGATTTGTAAAAAGTCCAATCCTCCCTCAACATCATCATCATCTTTCCTAGGTAAAACAACTTGAGAGCCAACATTAGTCTCATCAAAAGTAACGTTTATAGATTCTTCAACAACGAGACTTCGTTTATTGAAGACCCTATAAGCCTTACTTCGAGGTGCATAACCCAAAAAAATGCCAACATCAATTTTAGAATCAAATTTGTCATGATGATCTTTTGTATTTAAAATAAAATATTTGCAACCAAAGATACGAAAATAACCAATAAAAGGAGTTTTTCCATAATAAAGTTCATAAGGAGTTTTCTTAAGCTTTGGTCTAATCAAAACACGATTTAAAACATGGCAAGCCGTATTGACGGCCTCCGCCCAAAAATATTTTGGCAAATCAAAAGAATTTAGCATAGTACGTGCCATCTCTTGTATGGTGTGATTTTTCAGTTCAACAACATCATTTTGTTATGGTGTTCTAGGAGCGGAAAACATGTGAGTTATACCATGATGAGCACAAAATTCATAGAAGTAATCATTTTGGAATTCACCTCCATGATCACTTCTAATTTTCACAACTTTTAAATCTTTTTTATTTTCAATTCTTTTAACATGATTAGAAAATTCTTCAAAACAATCATTTTTATTTGCAAGAAATATTGTCCATGTAAAACGCAAAAAATCATCAATAATCCCTAAAACATAGTGTTTCCCTCCAAGAGAGGTAACACGCATAGGACCAAACAAATCAAGATGAAGTAATTGTAAAAGTTTAGAAGTAGCTACCTCAGTGATGGAATTGAAAGAGGATTTAGTTTGTTTACCTTTGGCACAATCCTCACATGTGTTATCTTTGATAAAGTGTAAATTTGGTAACCCTTTTATAAGATTTCTCTTAGACAACTTTGATATCAAATCCATATTTGCATGTCCAAGTCTCTTATGCCAAATCCAAGGGTTTTCATCAATTGCCGCAATGCACTTCACATCTTGATTCACTAGTTCATTCATCTCAAAAATATATACATTAGATTTGAGATTAGCAATAAAAATAATTTTTTCATTCATACTAATGATGTATTTCTCCGGTTTAAATGAAATATCAAAACCTTTATCATTTAATTGGCTAATACTAAGAAGATTGTGATTCAAACCATTTACCAAATAAACATCTTCAATAACGGGTGAGGGTTGCTTACCAATAGAACCAACACCAATGATTTTACCTTTCTCACCACCACCGAAGGAGACGCTACCTCCTTCAATCCTTGATAGGGTTGCAAATAACTCTTTGTTGCCCGTCATGTGATGTGAGCAACCACTATCAAGGTACCACATCTCCTTACGTCGTTGCCGTGATGTTCCCTACAAGAGATGAAGATGAAGATGTAGCTTTAGGTACCCAAGTCTTGGGTCCTTGGTGGTTAGTAGTCTTGGTACCTTTGGGTACCCATGTCAATCCATAAAATTCAAAGTTATCTTTAATTCTACAATGAGTAGGAATATGACCATGTTTCATGCAATATGTGCACACAATTTTTTTTGTATGTATGAGCACGAGAACCATGAAATCTATTTCTACCATGGTGATGATGGTTAACATAAGCATGAGTGGGTCTAATCCTACCACTCTCAATTTCAAGTCTCTCAATCTTAGATCTTAATTGTTTGTTTTTAAAATCAAGATCTCCAAGCAATTCATCTTTTAATGCAAGAGAGGTTTGTAATTGTTCAAGCTTAATATCACAAGAGGCATGTAACTTTTTAAAAGAAAAAAATTCTTTTGACATTCTTTTAAATTCAAAGTTCAATTCTTCTAGAGCGGTAGTTAGATCACATTGCATGTAAAATGATTCACTCTCGGTGTCGGATATTACCTCATGATCAAGAGCCATGAAGCAAACGTTGGGATCATGAAGAGCAAGTTTAGCTCCATCTTCATTGCTATCCGAGTCGCTTGGTTCGGATTCCTCCCATCCGGCATACATGACCTTCTTCTTCTTGTATTTCATGTACTTCTCCTTGAGCCTCGGGCAATCCTTAGCGATATGGCCCGGTTCATTGCATTCAAAGCATTTTCCTATACGAGAAGGAAATTTATTGTTAGATCGTGGGTTAAATTTTTTGTTTATTTTTATGAGTCTAGAAATTCTTCTAGAGAGATGAGCCACTTCTCTAGAAAAATCAACTTCACTATCCGATGACGGAGAGGAGTAATCACTAGCTCCTTTGAGAGCTATCTTTAATTTTGGTGATGGCTCCTCAACTTCTCGCGAGGGCACTTTCTCCTTCTTTCCCTTGAGCTTCTTCTCATGGACCTTGAGCTTTCCGATGAGCCCATCAAGAGGCAAAGTGGTAAGGTCATGAGCTTTTTCTATTGCCGTTGCCTTGGGTTCCCATATCGGAGTCAATGAACGAAGAATCTTGTAGTTTGTCTCTTGAATAGTCAATTTCTTGTCAAGACCATGCAATTCATTGATAATGTTAGTGAAGCGAGAAAACATAGCATCAATAGATTCATTTGGAAGTATTTAAAATAACTCATATCCATGCATAAGTCCGCTAATCTTGGATTCTTTAACTTGTGGGGTTCCTTCATGTGTGATACACAATTTCATCCATATTTCGTATGCGGTTGCACACGTTAAAACTCTATTGTATTCATTTGGGGAAAGTCCACAAATCAAGGCGTTCATAGCTTTAGCATTGAGATTAGCTTGGTGCCTCTCTCCATCGGTCATAGTTCCAACTTTGGACTTCTCTACGTATTTTTTCTCTATGAGTTCTAGGATGTCAAGGTCAATGCAACGAAGGTAAATTTTCATCCTAGCCTTCCAATAAGCAAAGTTACTATCGGTGAAGAGTGGTGGTCTAGTGGTGGATTGTCCCTCTAGCATATGCACATTCATTGAAGCCTCCATTAGATTTTTTTTCTAAGGTGATTAAACCAAAAACTAATATAGAGACCAAGCTCTGATACCAATTGTTAGACCCTAGAGGGGGGTGATTAGGGTCAAGAGGTTATAATAGTACAATAAAAATAAGATAAGCAAACCATAGAAATTTGATGCAAACAAAATAGAGGAGAAAGGGTTAGGAATTGTTATCCTGTGACGCGCGATATGTTAACGAGGTTCGGTCCGCTGACCTACGTCCCCGCTCCCCACTCTCAAGGAGAAATTCACTACACAATCCGGTTTGGAAGCCGGAACTTCGTCTACACAGCGATCCCCTCACGATCTCACACTACACAGATAGATCCACACAAGATCACACTCCCACACAGTTGATCAACACAAGATCACTCTCTCAAGACAGTAGAAATGGTGTAAGACTCTCTCTTTACAACGTCCTTATGGCAAAGAGAAAGCACACTGAAGCTGGGAAGTGAACACACAAAAACACAGAAGAAACAGGTTTGAAATTGAAACTCAGTAAAACAACGTCTCTGGTTTTTGCAAAAACTGGGACACTGAGGAAGAAGAAGAGATAGGGTTTAAATAGAAGAAACAGCTGTTAACCCATCCCTTAATCCCCCAAAATCTGGAACAGAAACATCGCTGAGATCTGTACTGAGCGGCGCCACATAAGGATAACTTTTTACCGTTTGAAAAATACGGCGGTCGACCGGCGGAAATTTTGATCGACCGACAGAAACGTTCGGTCGACCGCTATCCAGCTCAAAAACAAGAAAAACAAGCAGAGACTTATCCGGTCGACCGGTGCAGTCAACCGAAGGAAGCTATCGGTCGACCGGTGCGGTCGACCGACAAACTCTCTGCTGCCCAGTGAGGAATGAACATAGATGCGGTCGACCGGTGCGGTCGACCGCATTCTGATACATCCCAAACACTGTTTTTGACTCAACTAAAATATTTGGAAAATAATTATTTGACCTCTGAAAATTATGAAACTTTGTAAAACGTTTTTAATGCTAAAGACAAACTGTTTGGAAAAGGAATTTTGCAGATAGGTCCTCATACTTTTGAAAGATAGTATTTTGTGAAAAACGTTTAAAAACATAAGTATGAAAACGTGTGTGTGATATCCCAATAGCTTCAAGTGACGTCAATAACTCATTGTCTACATTCTAGCACTATAGAGAAAAATAAAAGATAGCTAATATCCTCATATAGAATGCAATGCTTGAGTCTTGATATAGCTTGAATTTGATGAAGCTTCTATTTGAATTTGTTGTTCTTGAAATAACGTTGCTTCATCACTATGCCTCCTCCTCCTTTTGATATCTTCGTTGTAGCGCATATTCCATCCAATCCTCCATAAATGGCACTAACAAGCTTGATAAATGAGTTCACTACATTTGCACTCAAATAGCCATTAGTACCGATAATGGTAGTTGTAAAACATCATCAAAACATAAGGGCTAACACTACATTGATGAATTAAACTTTTAACACATGAAATAATCCCAGAAAAGTTCCATTTAGGGGTGTTAGTCAATTGGGACATTTTCATGCAAAATGGGATAATTGTTAAAGTGGAACAGTTTTTCGCTAGTGGGATATTTTAGTAGGATAAATAGGAACAATTTTGATGAAGCGGGATATTTTGTTAAAATAACGTGGGATAATTTTTTATAATCATGAAATATATATTTATACATTTTGAAGATATAAATACTATTTATGTATTTTAACCTTACTATTATTGATTGATAATTGCTTACAAGAATGTTCTTTACTATTAAATAACTTTTGGTTAGATTATAAGATATTGACAATTATTATTATAATAATGGTCTAATGATGGTGAAGGTGATAACCATAATAGGAAAGAAGTAAAGGAAAAAAAAGAAATAAAAAAAATAAAAAAATAACAAAATAAATATGAGTTCTAGTTTTTTACCATCTAGTTCCAAGCTAAAACTTGGAATAATTTGAGAGGCTAGAATTATCATTTTTGTATAGAAAAATAAAAAAAGTGGGATAATTTTGTACAATTATCCCGATTCTAGTTTTGTTAGAGTTCTACTTGACTAACACTGTAAAATTTTGTTCTAGTTTTAGTTCTATGTGACTAACACCTTAAAAATTTATCCCACAGATTATCCCAGTTCTAATTTTAAGAACCCCACCTTTGTTGGGTGGCAGGGAGTATAGTATAGGCTTATTTATGTTTTTGCTTTACCATTAGCTCATCTTATCAATAATAAAAATAGATCTCATTTTGTAATATGAATTTACGAATGTGTTTTTGGTATAGTGCTCTCGCAAGCCTCCACCTAGACGTCTAAGGCGGCTCAGACATTTCGCGTTGTCAATTAAGCAATGAATTATTACCACCTCTTAATTCCTTAAATTTTATTGGCCTTGGTCCTTGAGACGTTAGGTGATCACACTAAAATGATATTCATTAAGCAGGGATACTAATAACAATTTGGTTACCGCTACAATTCTAATTAACTAACTTACAGTCATCATCGTCCTCATCTCTACCTTTCCAGTGGGTGCTTTGACAAAAGCTGAACTCCATGATACATTTGCGAAAGTATTTTGACCAACCGTCAATATGATGTGAATTTTTCATAGTTACCGTTAATACCTCAACAACTAAACTATGAGGAAAGGAGGGACTTTCCATGCTCCTAAGGACCAGCATTAATCTTCCATTTCTCCAGCCTTGTGAAAAGGGACAGAGAAAGGGGAAAGATGTCAGGTTTGCTGATATGTATTGCATTAATGCTTAGGCATAGATAAAGTGAATAGCCAATAAGTAGGTTTCTTGCTTTTTCATTTCCTTACACCAGGTCATTGTTATTTCATTACAATCCTAAATGCATTCAGTGTTGATTCTTAGTTTCTTGATGTTCATTCGCACTGGTACATTTTTATCAATTATTATTTGGATTCATACTGATTGCTGATCAACATTGATATTACATGTTAAAGTATTATCTTTATTGGCCTTGTTATAAATGTTTCTTTAGCTTGTTAGTGCTAGATTTTTCTGATTATTGTTTGCAAGTTTGAAGATTAAATTGGATTACTACCTACCTGAGAAGGTCGCTGATGGAATTTCAGAAATATTACAATATGCTGACCTCATTTCAGCATTCTTGCTTTTCCCCTTTGTGGGTGATCAAGCATGAGCCATTCTAGAGAGCTGTTGGTATTAAAAAAGACATTAATTTCCGGGTCTTGATATTTGCATATTTGGCCTATTAGTTGTTTCAAACTTAAAGAATCATTGCTGTTGACGAACTTATGCTTGCGATACAGTTGTTGCTAGGCATCACGCTGATATCTGGCTAGCATATCACGCAGATTGGTAATAGAATTTAGCTATTGGAATTTTTTGTACCATTTCTATATCTTTATGATCGATACAAGAAAAATTCTTTTATAAAGAGATGACATGACATGATTGCAAATAAGGTTCAACTTGATAATGTTTCAAAAAACCTACTCTTCATGCCAGTTTGAGTTGTCTATATGCATGTGTGCAATTTGTTGTGTAGTTGTGGTTAATTATGGTTATTTTAATAAGCCTGCAAATGAACCTCCTCATATATTTGTTTTCATTCTTTTTGCTATTCATTCGTTCTCATATATGGCCATACATCACCTGCAAATCGTATAGGAAGCTACAATTTCCCATATCTCCGCGTCATCTCTGTTGGTTCTTGCAGGCAATGGACAGAGCACACAGGTTGGGTCAGCGTAAAGTTGTCAATGTCCATCGCCTCATAATGCGTGGTACCTTGGAAGAGAAAGTCATGAGTCTGCAGAAGTTCAAGGTGTCAGTTGCCAATGCTGTCATCAATTCAGAAAACGCCAGTCTGAAAACCATGAACACAGACCAATTGCTCGACCTGTTCACTCCGGCACCAAACACCAAATTGGTAATGTTAACCATACCTTTCACACCAAAGTTCTGTGTTTCTCGCTTCAAATAGTATATGTGCTTAAGTATGTTTCATATTATCACTTCTTTGCTATTCAATTAAAACTAGATTTATTTTACCCATTTTAAAAGAATAGGGTGAATTTACAAAATTCTCCAGGGCCTTTATAAATCATTGAAAACCCACCTGAACTTGTCTCATCTAAGTACCCGGACTGTGCAATTATTTTATCACACATGACTACTCTTGGATAAAATTCCCCCCCTATATATTACTTTTATACAACCTGTTACATGTAAGTGTAGGTATTGCTTCATGTAATCGCGATATGCTATTATTAAAAGAAGAGTTTTTATTTATACTCATTGTTTAAAATGCAGAGATAATAACATGTTTAATAACCTCACCTTTGTTATTTTCCAACTATCAAGCAGGCTTCCTCTTCCAACGAGAATCCAGCCGAAGATTCAGGCATCGGTGTTGGTGGAAAGGCTGGAAGCATCATCAAAGGACTCGGAGAGCTTTGGGATCAATCACAATATGATGAAGAGTACAATCTCAAGGAATTCTTAGCAAAGCTTAACAGCTGAGTGTAATCCTCTCAGCGGTGTACAGTGTATATTAGACAGTATATTGGCCCCAGATTTTGACCGTTAAATACATTGTCTTTTCTTTTTTCTAATGTTCATTGTATATGTTTATTGATCTGCAAGAAGCTGGCTAACCAAAGTGGGGGCCGATATGGAGGGTAGGAACCTGACAGAGGGTATAGGTCACCAATTTGCGAGGGCAAAGGCAAAGGTGTAAATTTTGAGTTGTATAGACCGTCAGTGTCTTATTATATATTTATAGTACTTACAGATGTGATTGTGTTCCTCAATTTGCTGGTTTTGGTTTGTTACTGCGTTGTACTTGTGCTTGCTAAAGAGATCATGAAAGAAGATACTTATCTTCTCGTTTTGATTACGAATAAAACCATAGGAGAAGAGTAAATTTGTGAGAAGATCAATCAGTTTCGGGCAACTTAGGGATAAACGAGGATGACGAGCAGGATGAAATCAAAGCCAAATTTCAAAAAAAAAAAAAATGTAGATTTGTCTCTTGAGTTTCTTGGTGTTCGTTTGTATGAAAGTGACTCTTAGAAGTGTGAAAGTGAACTCGTTTTTAGCCACTTACGGTGTTTGTTTCATTGAAAACTTCCACCCTGACCTAGTATTACAGCATTTTAGTAACATAGTAGTGCAACATTTTTGTA
>BQKN01000642.1:120819-133936 GCA_022839385.1 Asparagus kiusianus | reverse complement strand
GTTTCGGACTTGTTTTGCTTGGCCAATTCAAGTCTTCTGGTATATTGGGGCGATTTTATGTTGTCTTACACTTTGTAGGTCGGTGTATGTTACCACGTTGTTTACGTGATGATGCATACCGTTCTTCTAGTGTAGGACATTCAGAATTATCTCTCCAATTGCCCCGTGGATGATCTTATCTCGCTCTCTCGTGAGATGGATTTAATGTAATTCATGGATAACTTTCTAACTCTACCCTTATTTTGTTGCAGTTGAATTCCCTGCGGATAGTCTTCCCCCTCATGCTATTAGTGGTTGCGGTGGAGAGATTTTTGCTTCTGTTGTTGATACACAGGCCATCGGTCTGACCCCTCAGGAGAACTCCTACAAGAGGAGGATAGAGAGACCCGAAATCATCGTAATATCTGACGATGAGGAGAACGAAGAGCCCATTGCGACAATTATGCCTGGCCAAGAATCTGTCCTTCCGGTCTCCGGATCTGTACAGGGTATCCTCCAAAAGTTAGAGAAAACTATACAACAAACGGCCACCGCTATTAGTTTTGGGCGGTGAAGATTCTATGATTTGCTCCCTTTCATAGCGAGTAGTCTTAAGGACATTCAGCGTGTAGGCGGTATCCAGCTAGCTAGGCGATGTAATTTAAAACTGACTTGCTTAGAGGAACTCATGTATCGCTTAGAAGAACTATTATACTCCGACTCACATGATGAAGCCACGCCGCTCATGATCGATGCTTGGATTCAGAGGATGCACGAGCGTAAAGCCCGAGTGAAACTCATATCAGGGCAAGAAATTATCGTCGCGAACTTGTACGAACGGCAACATCATCTACGGACTAAGATGGATGCTTATAACAACATTGCTGATGGTACGGGGATCAGGACCGTCCAAGGGGAGAAGAATCTAAAGGACTTTGAGCTCGAGAGCACCAGAGTTCAAAGTATTTATAGAGGGGAATTGGAGGCTCTCCATGAACTGTATCAAGAAGACGTGGCTGCCGACGCTGCCGTCGTTCTTGCTAATGCCAAGCTTTAGAAGGAAGAGGAGGAGAAGTTTTGAGCGGAACGTGTAGAGAAGCTGGCCGCTGTTAAGGCTAAAATTGCTTCCTTCAGTTTGTTAAGTCTGATTTGAGACATCTTCTTTGACCTGATTTTATTAATGAAAGAAAGTCTTTTCCTTAGCGCATTCCTTCTTTTATCGTAATGTTTCTTTGTTGGCTGTGAACCCAGTGGACATAATGCTTGTAGAATTTTTGGCAAATCCTCAGCCCTCAACGGGTTTGATGTGCCTTTACCGACTACCGTTTGAATCGGGCTAGCATGTGAATTATTAAAACCCGTTTCACATGTAACGTTGCGCTAAGAGAATTACTTCTCTTAGACTTAGTGCTATGATTTTGAATACATAGACTTTACCATTTTTTACGAGAATATGGCGCTCGGCAACGCGTATTAGGCGTTGACTTATCCCTACTTAGGATTCGGGATAAAATTCCCCAGAATTAAACTCTGGTATCTTTTTCAATCGGTGAAAGACTAAACCGGAAACGTGTGTTAGGCGTAGGCTTATCTCTATTTCGGAGTCGAGATAAAATTCCCCGTGCATAAAGTGTGTGGATTGGAAGTCGAGAATTGTGTCTTTTCTTAAGGTAAAGACAAACCCAAAGTTGGAGCAGAAGAATTTTATATTCTTGGCCCCAGGTCTTGTTTAGGGTAAAGACGGACCGAAAGGTAGGAGAGGAAGAATTTTATATTCTATCTCCCAACACCGAAGAGGAAGAATTTTATATTCTATCTTCAGTTGGAAAGGAAACTCGAGGTGGGATCTCCACCCCCAGAATCCGGAGAGATGAGACTAGGAGTGGGATCCCCACTCCGAGAATCGGAAAGATTCAAACAACCCTAATTTTTATAGGATTGGTTGCCTAATCCAAGAAAAGAGTTCCTCATTTATTAAGGGGAAATTTCGATTTCAACCCTAACTTTTATAGGTTTGGTTAAAAAGGAAGAGGTGGAAGTCTTTCGTTTATCGAAAGGGATAACTCAATCTTAAAAGGGAGTGGAGTACAAGTGGCAGTAGAAATACTGGTTTGTACTAGCCACTCGATGGAGGATTTTGATGTTAAGTGATCAGGACTTAACACGTCAAGCTTTGAAAATTGCCATGAATTGGCGGATAAAAATTTTAGTGGACCCACCGTCAATTGACTTGATCAGTGGGGGATTTTGTGAGGAAAGATTAATCTGTCAAAAGGATCGAATCTCGTCTCAACAAGATAACTCATGAGAATTAGTGAATTTGATAACAATAATGGGAAACATTCTGACATTTAGAGTTTAAATATGGATGTTTTACTTATCACTTTTATAGTAGTTGGGTTATCCCTAAGAATATCACCCGTGGTATTCTTCTAGGAACTTCCCGATACATGAATCTTCCACCCTCAGCTTTCCTTGCGGAACTAGGTCCGACATTGTACTCAGTTACATGACCAGGTTATCCTCAAGAATATTACATAAAAAATCCTCCAGGAACTTCCCGTGAAAGAAATGAAACAGTTTAGACTCATATACATGTTAGAGTATCAGGGAGCAGTTTAACCTCTTATACCGGTTGGAGGATTGAGAAGCAGTTTATACTCTTATACTTGTCGGAGTGTCATGATCGTTTTCATTCGGTTTGTTCTGCCACTGAGATGCCGACTTCGACTAAGGCTTGTATTGTATTTTTGAGAGTGATACAAGTCTTGGTGGGATGATGGACCCTCCTGTGGTACTCATAATATTTTAGGTCTGAACTCCCGTTAACTTCCTCCTGGTTTTTAATAGGTGGGAGCTTGATTTTGTCATTTTTAGGAGGTATTTGAGGATAGCTGGAACCTCATCATCCTTGAAAGAGTATCATTGCATTTGAAGCGACTGTTGTGGCGATTTCTCTTGTGGTTGTCGCTGTGATGTTTGATTAATATCAACAACAAATCTGGGTATGAACTCCGGTTGGATTCCCTCAACTTTCTTTCTTTTGGGATAACGCCTGATGGGGGTGGTGACAGACTCGACCTCCCTATGTTTCTTGTCTTCATCTTCATCTCTCCTCGAGCGATGTCGAGAAGAAGGAATTAGGCCACCCTCAGTGTCATTGAGGGGTTCAATCGTACTACCCCCAGTATTATCGAGGGGTGAATCAGTCTTGATGACCATATTCAGGTTTGGGTTATTGTTACTTGTCCTATTTTGAACAGGAAAACCTGGCATAGTGTAACAACTAGACTCCACTTGATGACCGGATTTAGGAAATTGATATTTTTGAGCCTGCAACTCTCTTATTTGTTGCATGGCCAACTCCATCTTAGCCTCAAATTCTTCTTTCTGCTTGATTAATGCTTCTTGAACAATTTGGGTGAGATGGTCAGGAGTGATCGTGAACGCCTCTCTAGTGTTTTTAGAAAGACGTGATAACTCGTGTAGAGTTACTTTCACTAGGATGTTAGCCAATTGGGTCATAACATCGAAGTAGTATGAAGTGTTTGAATTTCCCGGTTTATCTCTTCCAATTGGTCGATTGAAATGAGACTGCCTCGGGTTTTGAATATCTTGGTGCAGGGGCTCTTGTTGGGTCTTCTCAGCAGGTGCGAGGGGAGTTGTAATCACCCCTACCTCAGCTAGTCGATCAGAGGCTCTTGGATATTTGAATCTATACTCGTTCCCATTTCTGATGGTGAGGACTGGTTCTCCGGTGGTTAAAAAAGTTTGATGTTCATTGTCGGAAAATGAGAAAGTAGGAATTGCTTCGTCGTCTTCCTCTGGAATAGCAGAGGCTCCGCAACAAGACTTAGACCTTTTGTTAGAAGAGGATCCGGTCCATTATTCATCTCCAATTAGATCGGGGTGAACCCAACGAATCTCACCATTTGGGGCTGTGTGCGGTACTAGTCCTTTCTGGCGTTGTTGGTGAGGATCATCGTTCACCGTCTTCACCGTCGTGTTTATTACTGGTTCAGACTGAAACCGGTTTAAGGGAATGGATCCGAAACTTATCGACACTGCATTCGCGCCCACCTTCTTCTCTTTAGGCTATTTCATAGTGATGACCCTGACATCTATTAAAGCTTGGATCTTGTCCTTGAGGGCGTAGCATGCCTTGGTAGGATGATGCACCGCTCTATGGAACACGCAGTACTTTGGATCGTCAACTCTTTTAGCATCTTCCTTATCCTGGACCGGAGACAACTTGATCTTGTTATTCTCTACAAGGTATTTGAAAATACCGGGGATTTCATCCTCTTTGAACGAATAGACCTTCGGGAATTTTGGCTCCGAAGTTTTCTGCTTCTGAGGCTGTTGTTGCCACCGTTGCGATTGTGCTTGCACTTCGAATGTTTGGTTCGTGTCCACTGCATTCGTTTGTGCCTTTCCTTTTCCCTTAGGGGCAAAATTCTATTGTGGAGGATTATTCACTGCCTAACCCATTTCGGGCTTTTTCCTTTTAAGGAATCGTTCGGCTCGTTCGCCTCGCACCTTCAAATCTTTCCAGGTCTTTGGTGGTGCCATTCCCATAGCTTCGAGGATGTCCAATGAAAGATTATTATGACAAGTCTCGAGGATAAAGTTTTCACTGACCAGATCTCTGCAGTTCATTGCTTTGTTCAGAAATCTCTTGACGAAGTTTTCAACCGTCTCTCCGTTCTTCTGCTTTTCGTCAAATAGTGTACCAATCGAAATCTCGGTATCGTCATCGAAGAAGTTCATCAAAAACATATCCTCTATGGCATCCCAACTGTTGATACTCCCTGGCTTAAGACGGTGATACCAATCGAAGGCCGCTCCTCGAAGAGTGCCAACAAATGACCGCACCATTAGAGGTTCATTCCCGGAGATTATTCCTAAGTGAGACTTAAAATATATTAAGTACTGGGTAAGGGAACCCTTTCCATCAAACGGCGTGAAATTGATCAAATTGAATTTCGTCGGTTATGGAATTGATTCCCATTCCCTTGGGTATGGACACGGTATTCCGAACCTTTTTACTTCTTGAGCATTTATCAATGCGTTGATTTTGCTCTCCAAGTCCCTCATTTTCTTTTCCTCACTCGTATCTGTCTTCGAGTGATTTCGGGGAGAAGTAACGTGATCCTCCTTTGTGTTGTTATCATCCGAAGGGCCACCCCCATTATTGTTATTGACGGGAGGAATGTTCATGTTAACATTCTCATCCACTTCCCGTTCGTTATCACCCTGGTTAGGATTATTGCGACGGCTAGATTCTCCTTGATGAGTTATTAGCGTCGCGATCTGCTGGTCATACATTTCTCTCATCTGCTGCATGGCCATTTTCATTTCAAATTTGAAATTTTCTTTTTGCTTAGCCAAAGCGTCCTCAAGAATCTTAGCCACTTGTTCGACGCCGATCATGAATGATTCGTAGGGTTGTCCTGCACTCGATGCGGTATCATCGGAAGCCATCACTGAGCAAGTATCCGAGCAAGCATCCGAGCAAACCTCTGAAGTTTCATCATCCGAAGGGAGTCCCTTCTGCATCCTTTGGTAATTCTTTCGCCTACTGGTCCCTGATCGCAACCGAGTCATACGCTGGGATACCGTGGCAAACTGATCCAGACTAAAGCGTCGTGTTGACTTCCCTCTCCCGGTCATATTGACGGACACTTCTGGAAATTCATCATCTTGACGGATAGGTTTCCTCCTTCGGAAATGTCTTGGTTTGGTCTCGAACGTTCTGGTAGAGATTCTCTCAAACACCGAAACTCTTCTTGGGGCTTTAGAACAGCAGCATTCTGATAATACTGCCTTGATTATGTTGGCATACGGACAATGAGAATCCGTGTCTCGAACATTTCTTTTTTGGGACTTATTCGTACCCCCAGCCCTATAGTACAACTCGTCAGTTTGATGACTGGAGCAACCTATAGAGTGTTGGCACAACCTCCCAGGCATAACATCATCATCGTCAGACAAATGTGTTTCCCTCTGGGGATACGACGCTTTATTAGCGTCTCCAAAAGTCACTTGTTCAGGTTTACACTTTTGCGAGCGTAAAAACCTAACGGGCTCTTGAACTTCAACCCGCAATCCAATGCGGTCGGTAACAGGGGCTTCCCCTTTATTATCTTTCTTAGGGGGATTGGTACGACCCCCAGTCTTGATTGTTGTTTGGGAACCTTTCAACGGTCCTAATCACTCCTTGACGGGTGTTTACCTCGATCTCCAGGTAGAGGACCGAGATGACCTTTCAAAGGAACTCTGGATTTGGTGAGATCCACGCTACCACCCGGCTCCATCGGAGATGTGGGGAGAGGGGAAACGGGATCTGGCTCATTCACTTTTGCCGTAGGCGCTGGCTTTGCCTTTGGCCTCCACACCTGTTTGTGCTTGGGCGGTTTCTCGACTGCTTCTTCCTTCTGCATTTCTTTCACTTTCTGCAAAAGGGCTTGGGCATGCGCAAGCAATGCGCGACGCTTCTTGATTCGCTCTTCAAGGGTAGAGCGAGTCCTCTTGACACGAACCCATTCGTTCGTTTCTGTCTTGGAGGAGGGGTTGGTCGTTCGCCGTTGTTGTTCTCGGCGCTGCCTGGATTTCAGATCCTCATTATGGCGGATCCCGTCCATCGACTCCGAAGCCTTGGCCAATTGACACGCAAGGCGTTGATGTCGTCTTTGGCAAAATTGGAGCGCTTTCACCAGCTATTTTCACGGCGGAGGAGGAATATGGATCTACAGCTTCGGCCTCCTTGGACGCCACAGGGACGTCGCGGGGCATGGATGCAGCGGCGGCGAGGGGATCCTGGATCTTCAAGCCTGAAATCCCGCGGGTTTTTCTGGAAGAGGAAGCCTTCCTGTGCCTGTTTGGAGAGGCGGATCTGGGGGAGGAGGAAGAGAGGTACTCTTCAAATTTCTGTTGATCGAACTCATATTCGATCTCTTCATTCACCCGGATCTTGAATGTCGGTTGCGTCATGATAGCCTTGGCAGCGAGGCTGTTGGCTCCCACTATGGTCACCAGTTTGTTTTCGGTAAAAGTTATCTTCATTGTTGAATTCATTATAATATGGATTGCTTATAAAGAATTCAAAATATTCAATAAAAAGAATAAGAAATGAAAGATTACAACTTTTCGAAAATAACACAAGACCCGTTCGTCGTTTCTTGCTTGCGTGGGTCTTTAGCCTGTGACGGGGACGTCGATATCCGTGGACTATCTAACAATCAGATCAGATCCGGAACTCCGTCGATCCGCGAAGGAATCTAGAAGCAGAAGCGCTTATCTCGGCAACGGCGAGATAATTGCTCTTCTTAGGATTATCGCAACGGGATAACCCTAAGGAACGGATGCGGGTGATGCAGATATAAAGAATCTCTCTCTTGCATTGAAGAACTCGATCATTCTTCAGTCCGGTAGGGCTTCGTCAATTTATAGGCTCAGGGGGAGTTCCGGACGGTTAAACCGCACAACGGCCGTTTTTAGGGGCTGGAGACACCCTTGGGTGTCTCAACTTGGGCCGAGACACCCTTGGATGTCTCGGCCTTGGCCAAAACACCCTAGGATGTCTCGGCCTTGGCTGAGACACCTTAGGGTGTCTCGTTTGTGCCGAGACACCTCGGGGTGTCTCAACTCAGGCTGAGACATTCCGTTTTGCATATTCGTCCGTTTCCACCGTAACTTTTTCATCCGAACTCGGATTTGAGCAATTTAAAGTACGCTGGAAAGCCAACGAGGAGTTCTATAAGCTCCAATGATTAGATCATCTATGGAATAAATGAGACACGAAGGGTATTTCGCCGTTTGTGAATGACACGGGGTTCCCGATCAGTTCGTATCCTTGTTATTCTGAAATTTCGTAGTTCGTTGATTCACTTCAAGCGTTCACCGACATCAATCAAGCTTTTGTGAACTAGATAGTGACGTTCATCGTCTTTTCTTAACGCTGAGCTGTTCGTGGAGACCTATTGGCAATTTTCAATGCCTACAATTTGGTTAACCGGGTGCCTGGAAGAGTTGGGTCTGAAGCAGGGGAACAAAGTTCTTTATTGTGATAGCCAGAGTGCTATACACCTTTCTAAGAACCTAGTATTTCATGCTAGAACGAAGCACATCGAGTTATGCTACTACTTCATACACTCGATGATTGAGGATGTGAAGTTATAGTTGGAGAAGATTTTAGGGAGCTAAAATCCTACAGATATGTTGACTAAAACTATGATCATTCAGAAACTAGAGTTGTGCGTAACTTTAGTCGGCCTTCATATGTAAGAGATGAGGGCGGAGCCACACTGGAGAAGATATTTGTAAAGAGAGCTTGCTTACGGCGGTTTGGTCTCCAAGTAGGAGATTGTTAGAAAATGGGATGTAGCCCAAACCTGGTTGGTGACGAGCTCCTCCGGTGAGCTTCAGGTGACCCCGACGAAGCTCAGGCTAGCTCGAAGAAGACCCACAGGTGAGACGACTTCAGGCGAGGTTGGTTGCGGGTGAGTTCGAGGTAGGTGCTGTCTGGCTAGATCTGAAGTCGAGTGCAGGCGGACTCGACTAGTTGCAGGCGAGCTCAAGGATGAGGTCTTACAGGCGAAGTCGATGTCACAGACTTCAGGCAATGTCGAGATCTTATGGTGAGCGCGGAAGGTCAACAGGCGGGGTCTCTCTTTTGGCAGGCTGTAAAACCCCAAACAATTTTAATATTTTGTGATAAATAATAATAAATATGTTATATATTTATAAATAATATATTATGATGTTTGAGTATGTTAGGAATTGATTTGAGATCAATTTAATGTATATATGTATATATAAGAGCAAATGCACAAATCATGCTCGATGTGTAAATTTGGAAATTTATGATCAGTGGAGAGATTTTGTATTTTACACAATGATACATTGTGAATATGGAAAAAATTAAAGACCAAAGTTGTAGATATCTTCAGCATATTTCCAACAAATCTTTAATCACCTCATTCCGAGGTCGGATGCGAAAGTTACAGCCAAAATACCAAAGAGTATGTTTCTAGCCAGACTGGGTTTTTCAGTTTTAGGTTTTGGGTTTTGCGCTGTAGTTCTTCTTGGATTAGTTTGTGATTTTTTTATCGATGATATTCTCATTTATTTGAGATTGGAGGCAGAACACGAGCAACACCTACGTTTGGCTTTGTAGACCTTGCGAGAGCATCAGCTATATGCTAAGTTTAGCAAGTGCGAGTTTTGAATTTCTAAGGTCAGATTTCTTGGCCATGTGGTCAGCAGAGAGGGTATAGCAGTGGATCCAGTTAAGGTTTTAGCAGTGCTTGATTGGGATCGTCGAAGACGGTTACCAAAATTTATAACTTTTTGGGGTTAGCCGGCTATTATAGAAAGTTCATCCAGGACTTCTCGAAGATTTCAACGTCACTTACACACCTTACGAAGAAGGGTGTACAGTTTATTTGGAGCATGGAGTGTCAGAAGGCCTTTGATACCTTGAAGGCTAAGTTGACTACAGCGCCAGTTTTAACTATTCCGAGCAGCAATAGGATATTTGTGGTCTACACAGATACATTATTGGCAGGTTTAGGAGGCGTACTGATGCAGACTCAGAGGGTAGTAGCGTAAATCTCACGACAGTTGTGGGTACACGAGCAGAACTATCCCATTCATGATTTGGTGTTAACAGCAGTGGTATTTGTACTAAAGTCATGGAGACATTATTTGTATGGAGTGTAGTTTGAGTTGTTCACAGACCATCAGAGTCTGAAGTATCTTTTTTCTAGAAGGAACTTAACCAGAGACAACAACGGTGGATTGAGAGTATCAAGGACTATGAGTTCGTGATTCGGTATCATCCGGGGAAGGCTGGACAACAAAGATGTATAAGGACCTGAAGAGATACTTCAGGTGGAGTGGTATGCGTAGAGAGATTGCAGAGTATGTGGCTAAGTGTTTTACCTATCAGCAAGTGAAGGCAAAACATCAGAGATCGGTAGGAATACTTCAGCCTTTACCCATTCCAGAATGGAAGTGGGCGGATATTTATATGGACTTTATTGTAGGGTTGTCGAAGTCAAAGAAAGAGAATGATTCTATTTGGATGATAGTGGATAGACTAACAAAGCCAGCACATTTTTATTCCAGTGAAGACCACCTATACAGCTGAGACATACGTGAGAACATTTATTCGAGGAATAGTTCGACTTTATGGAGTTCCAGACACGATTGTATCAGATCAAGGTTCCGTATTAACTTTGCACTTTTGGAGAAATTTCCAGGATTCATTTAGCAGCAAACTATCATACAACAGCGTATTCCTCCCTACAGACGGATGGTCAGACGGAGAGAGTGAACCAGGTGTTGGAGGACATTCTACGGGCCTTTATCATTAACTTTCATGGTAGCTCGGAAGATCATATTCCACTGATAGAGTTTGCTTATAACAATAGCTATCAAGCAATAATCGGTATGGCCCCGTATGAGACATTATACGGGAGACATTGTAGATCACCGATATGTTGGGCAGAGCCGGAGGATAGCTTAATGCTTGGACCAGAGCTTGTGAGATAGACTACTGAGAAGATAGCATCGATTAGAGAGAGAATTCTAGCCGCTCAGAGTCAGCAAAAGAGCTATGCAAATAAGAGACGAAGACCTTTAGAGTTTCAGGTTGGAGATTCAGTTATGCTGAAGGTATAGCCTATGGAAGGCGTTCAGCGATTCGGAAGACGGGGAAGCTTGCATCAAGGTATATTGGACCTTTCTAGATGTTGGAGCGCATTGGAGCTGTGTCATACGGACTAGATTTTCCAGCATCAATGTCTAGTATACATAATGTATTTCATGTTTCTATGCTCAAGAAGCACTTATATGATGAGGAGCAACAACGAGTGTTGGTTGCACCAGAGATTAAGATTTAGGATGATTTGACTATTATTGAGATTTCAGTTGGTATACTTGCCAGAGAGGACAAGAGACTTAGAAATAAGGTAATTCATTTGGTGAAAGTTCAGTGGAATCGAAGAGGCGTTGAGGAGATTTCTTGGGAGCGTGAAGAGGACATGCGTCGCGACTACCCACACATGTTTGTACATGTAAATTAAATTTTTGTATGACTTATATATGACTTATGGATTACATGTATGATGATGTTTATACTTAACACTAAAATGAGGGTATTAACACTTAACTCCTAAATACTCTGAGCACATGATATATATATGAGGGATTCCTTGTTTGGATTTTTTGCTCGATGTACTTGTTCCATTTAGTTAAGGGTTAAGTGGGGCTATTTACATTTTAGATGGTTAAGTGTAGACATCGAGGATGATTCTCGGGAGCGCGAAGATGTTATGCAGCGCGACTACCTGCACCTATTGAGGAAGTGGATTGATTTATGTGCATGATTATTTGCATAGTTATATTTAGATTTAACGCTAGAATGAGGATATTTCTGCTTAATTCTTAATTTTTTGGAATATATGGTATATATATGGGGGTTCCTTGTTTGGATTTTTCGCCCGATGTACTAGTTCCATTTGATTAAGGGTTAAGTGGGAATATAGTCATTTTGGATTGTTAAGTATAAATATCTCTATATGCTTATCAAGAGTTTAATATTACGAGAGGTGTATGTGCGGGTTGGATTTCATCCTCGACATGCTTTCTAATACTATCTTTCAGTTAAGTATGATTTCTGAATTTTGAGGACGAAATTCTTTTAAGAGGGGAAGAATGTAAAACCCTAAAAAATTTGAATATTTTATGATAAATAATAATAAATATTTTATATATTTATAAATAATATATTATGATGTTTGAGTATGCTAGGAATTGATTTAAGATCAAATCAATGTATATATGTATATATATAAGAGCAAATGCACAAATCATGCTCGATGTGTAAATCTGGAAATTTATGACCAGTGGAGAGATTTTGTATTTTACACACTGATATTTTATGAATATGGAAAAACTTAAAAGCTCAAAGTTGTATATATTTTTAGCAACTTTCCAACAAATCTTTAATCAATTCATTCCGAGGTCGGATGCAAAAGTTACAGCCAAAATACCGAAGAGTATGTTTCTAGTCAGACTGGGTTTTCTAGTTTCGGGTTTTTGGCTGTAGTTTTTCGGGTTTGCTATCATATATACACATATTTAAACATGAAAAATACCTCTTTTCTCCTGTGTTCCAAACCCTAGCAGCCCCTCTCCTCCTCTCTCAAACCCTAGCCCTAAACTTGTGTTCTCGGGGAAGTTTCATAAGGCGAAAGCGAAGAGAAGGCGAGATTTGCGGCGTTTGGCATCAAGGGATCATTTTTATATGTTTTTGGGAGTTCATCAACACCTCTCAGGCGAGTAACATCTCATCCAGCCCTACCCCATGTTCTTAAAAGTTTTCTAATGATTTTAATGGGTTTTTGTTGAGCCTAAAACGTATATTTGAGTATAAAAAAAGATATTCTTTATAGCATATGATGCGAAAATCTTGTGTTTCAGTTTATCAAAAATCCACCAAAGTTTTGGGTAATAAAGATCTAGAGCTGAAATTAATTAATCATGAATTAATCACAAGTTTTTTTGCTTTTAAAACATTTAAACATGTGTATATAAATGTTTAGGGTTTCGACGATATATTTACATGCTAATATTTCGTTTCATATTGTTTCATATATGTTGATATCAGTAATATTATGCTTGGAAAATAATGATGTCACTTCTAGATTTGTTTCGAAGCAGACAGAAACCTGTGAAGGGTTTCTACCTGTTTCGGTTGATCGCTGGCACAGTTTGTGCATGTTTACTTTTGTTGTGTGTTTTATTGTGAACGAGGAGTCGCCTCGAATATTTGGCGTTAGAAATTATTGTTTATTATGTATCTTCATATGTGAGATGGCTTACGGACATGAGTTTAGAGTTGCACACCGAGACACGTGAAATTAGTGTATATGCATCCTTTTCATATATCTCATCGATATTCTACACATTTTATTCAGTCCATGTGTTGGAAAATTATTATATGCAGTCCATATGTTGGACATTCATCATATTCACTCCATGTGTTGGACATTCATTATATTCAGTCCATGTGTTGGACAATCTGAAAGTACCCTAATGCCACTAGGAAGGAACCCTAGAGGGGGGGTGA
>BQKN01000642.1:26681-114195 GCA_022839385.1 Asparagus kiusianus | reverse complement strand
AATTGCATAATATTTTCACTCTTAAAGTGGTGCTGTAAATTATAAATATTATGTACAAAACCAGTAAGCTAATATGATTTTCAGAATTGAGATCTAAAATGAGATGTGTGACGTCACTTTCGTAAGAGATAAGATCATTTTATTATATGTGAAAGATAATCTCTTTATTAATCATACTCCCTTTAAAAGTGAGAGTTTGAAAAAAACTTTTTATGAACAACAATAACCTTGATTCTTTTAGATATTATGTTATTATTCTATCATTCTTATCCTAATTAACTCTAATTAATAAGTATAAGCTTCAATTATCCTATCATATCCTAATTAATATGTATATAAGCTAATATTTGATTAAGTGTATTAAAATTATATATTTTTTGAAATTATATAAAAAAATTATATTAATTTATGGATAATTGTTCAACCTCCACATTAAGCCACTTCTCTCGAAATTATAAAATATCATACTCTCTTTAAAGGTAGGAGTTTGGTAGAAACTATTCATAGATAAAAGTACCCTTGTTCCTTTTAGATATAACATTATTGTTATATCATTCTTATCCTAATTAACTCTAATTAACAAATATAGGCTTCAATTATCCTATCATATCCTAATTAATATGTATATAAGCTAAGATTTGATTTAAGTATATTAAATATTATATTTTTTAAAATTATATTAAGTTATAAATAAATGTTCATCCTCCACATTCAGCCACTTGTCTAGAAATTACAAAATAAAAAATCTACGAACTTACAAGATTTATTTACAATTTTTTTTCCAGGAAACCACCCATAATTTAGATCTTACTTCACATTAGTACTCTTAATTACTCAAGTTTCGCAAACCCACCCCTAACTATTACTTCACTAACATAGAACCATGCGCACCCTTTTCCACCTAATTTTCTATCCATAAATTAATATTTGACAGTTTACCCCTATAGGTTTAATTTTTTAAATTGGGGTATCAAAATTAAACTTTGTTAAACTTTGGATATCGAAGTTAGTTTTTTAAAATTTTATCAATCAAAATTATATTTTATTTTAATTTTTTATAGCAAGATCAAATTTTATTGAATTTGTAACAAAGTTAAATTTTGTTAAATTTTGTGAATTAAAATTGAATTATATTGGGCGATTTTTTGAATATTGAGTAATTAAGAGGGGTAATGTGAAATAGGGCCTATGTTAAGGGTGGTTACCTTAAAAAAATATCATTTATTTACTAGAAAAAATAGAGAAGGATTTAAAACTTTGACAATCTATGTATTTAAACTTGGTGCCTAACATATATAAAAAGTAGAACTTTTTATTTTATCATTTATTACTTTATATTTAAATTCTAAAATAAAAATAAAAATTAGATGCTATTATAAAATATTCTAACATCCTAAATTATTTTCATAATCAAGGAGACAAATATTAATTATGTGTGAGTGACCAAGCTAGAAAACATCCAAAATCTATAGAATTCTTACAACTCGTAGAAATACTCAAAAAGTATAATTTGAATATTTACAAGAAAATCAATTTACAAAATTAGTAGAAATACCTAAAATACTTTTAGAACTTGTATATTTAGATTAAAACCCAGAAGACTTCAAAGTATTAAAAATTTTATAGAAAAATTCTATATTTTACAAAATATGTAGAAAAGTTATAGATTTTACAAAATTTGGAAAAAAATCCAAAAGAGTTTCATACATGTAAAATTATTCTAATGAGTAGAAATATCTTTAACAGGATTTCACTATGATCAAGCTCTAATTAATTAAAATATCATACTCCTTTATAAGAGGGAGTATGGATACGCCTAAACCTTATTTATATTTTACATTCTAAACCTAATTAAATTGAACTAAATTAAATTAATAAAATTAAGTACTCATTATTTTGTAACCTTTGCCGGTTCATCTCAACATCCACTATTCGTCAAAATCTCTTTCTCTTCTCTTTCAACGCTTAATCCACTTACCTTTTTATCTAAAAAAAATTCAAATATGACTCCTCTCTCCACACCTGGAGCTGACTATAAAGAGCTCCTACTCTCAAATCCTAACAACATGTCAATGATTTCTTTGATAGTACATCAATTTGTATCAAGCACATTGTTCCCATCCATTTTCTTCTTTAGTGTGGGTTTAATAGTAAGTTTCAAATTTTCTTATATTTTTGGGAGATGTAAGATAAGTGAGATTTTATGATCTCTCGGTTTCCCATTTTAGAACTACATATAGACGCAGCAAGACACCAAGATATTTTAGAACCCACCAAATTTTTTTGAATACTTTTAATTTTTTGGGATAGTATAATTTGCAAATGACCAGACTATATATAATTTATATATAATTATTAATTATTATGTACATGTCATATATAGTTATTTAATTTTTCACACTATATTAAATATTTTTCTGAGCTTATATGTACATGGATTACATGTGCTATTATATGGATTACATGTGCTATTATATTAGGAATCCTTCTGCACAATTGATTTTCTTTTTTTGGGAAATTCTTAATAGCATTCATGATCTTGCTTGATTTTAAAGAACACTGTTTACAAAATTTAGGTAATCCTATAAATTCTACAAAATTTGTTTTGAAACCAAAATATAGAGTTTAATAAAAATCGCATTTTTAGATTTAGTATTTAATCCCTATTTCCGTCTATATTCTTTTTCAGTTAGAAAATCCAGGAAGTTACTAGGAATAATTATTCATCTCGTTGAAGTACAAAATTCATGTATGTTGTATAATTATGGGATTGGTTGATGGTTAAGCTAATGGGAGTATATTTCTCCAAACAATTGAGATATATTATTAAAGTGAGTAAATTTTGTCTTGTTACTTATTATAAATATATAATATAACTTTGTGTCAATTATATATAATACTAAAAAGTATTGGATTAATTAGATTGTAGAATATCCATTCATGTAACTGTAAGTTCTACACATTCTTGTCCTCATAATTTAATAACAACAAATTGATCAAATGACTATTCATTCTAATTTATTTGGATTCATTTAATAGTTTCTACTAATTTCACTTTTAATTTGAATACAAACATCATAAACACTCAAACCTCTCGCTAAATATCAATCCCAAACTAAGAATAAATAATAAAGGAAAGCAATACAAGAAAGTAAAGTTACCATAATATCATAAATGAACATATAATTCGCACTACCCATGGGTAGATAATATGAAATTACAAATATAAAATTCTGTGAAATTCGCTAATGCGAAGTACTCTGGACATAATATATCTTAGCGACGAATCATGTTTATAAATGGCTTTCGTCAATGACTCAGGCTATCAGATATACTGCAATGTGAATTCTCACAAAGTTTATAATTCATTGCATTATCATGTGGAACCGAATACTAATTCAGACATTCTAAATATGTGCACGGCTCATTAGTTTAATCGCATCACCGTGTGGGACAGATTACCAAATCAAGTATCCTAGGAATACGGCTTACAAGCCTCATCGCATCACCATGCGGACGGACTACCAAAACAGGTATCTTAGGAATACGGCTCACAAGCCTCATCGTATCACCATGCGGAATGGACTACCTCTTCGAGTATTTTTCTAGGTACGGCTCACTAGCCTCATCGCAACATCGTGTGGAACAGACTACCTCGTCGGGTATCCTATAGGTACGACTCACTAGCCTCATTGTATTACCATGCGGAACAGACTGTCTCCTCAGACATCCTCATCGCATCACCATGCAGAACAAACTACCTATTTAGACATCCTACAATTATGCTAAATGGCATAATTTAACGGTATACCGACGCACTACCTTACGTAGTACTGAGCTGTGCCCATCAACGGTATCCATGCTCACACATTTATTCTAACTAATCGTCCCCCCATTGTGGTCATAACAATACACGCAACTATCCCCTTCCTGGAAGTTCGTGTGTGTCATGCCTCCATAGGTGTATGTCTATAGTCGTACGTAAAAATCATTGTATGTCTCGAACCCCGTGTTCAAGAACAAATGTGCAAGAAGTATCATCACAAACAAGACATGATATTGGTTGACTTCCCTAGGGCATCGGTCGACCGACAACCAATTCACATAAACATGCATAGAAACAAGCTTCGATCAGTCGACTGGTCATCCAAATTGGTCAACTGACCGAAAAAACAGACAAACTTAAGGTGGAATCGGTCGACCGATGCACAGGGTTCGGTCGACCGATCCGAGTTTAGAACTCAGGTTTGAGTTTTTTTGTAAAGTTAAGAAATTTTTTACTAAAAGAAAGTATGGACATCATTATGGGGTATAAATACATGTTTAAACCTTGTATTTTACTTACTAGGGTTTGACTAAATAATTATTTATCATCATAACATGACCTTTTAGGATTTAAAACACTTTAAACATCACTAATCAGGTTAAGTTTGTACAATTAGGGTTCAAAACCTAAATAGTTCATCATCTTAGCAATTAAACACGGATCTAAATATCAAGTTAATACCTTTTCTTCATTTGGTGATTTCATTCACAAATCTACATATTAAACTAGAGTTTTTAATCCACAAACTCATATCGTCATCTTGTTTCATGTTCAAGCCTCAAGTTTCTATATACCGACAATTAGGGTTTAGGCCATGTAAAACAAGAATTAACAATAAATCTAAAAAAACTAATGATTATGATCATCTACTTTTATCAATTAAAGATAAATTTTACTGATCTCTTTGTTGTTTTAAGATTTAACATCAAAACTAGGATTTAAATCATCGACATAAACACTACACATTAGATTAACCAGTTATACATATTAAAAACATGAAGTACTACACGTGATAGGTTTGGAGGAAGATGATCTTGCCTCAAAATGCTGGTGCAAAATCCAAAGATGCAAGGAAATAAGTTTTTCTCGCCAAACGCCAACGATCTCGCCCCTTTCTCGGTATTTGCTTCACAAAGTTCTTAAAATTTACCAAAAAGTGGTATAGGGTTTTTGAGAGGAGACAGTGGCTACTAGGGTTTAGAAATATGATGTAAAAGAGAATTTCTTGTGAAAAACACATGTATATATAGAGGCAAACCCGAAATAAATAAATTTGACCCGAAACAGGAAACCCAGTCAGACTGAAAAAATAGTCTTCGGTATTTTGGCTGTAACTTTTCATCTGACCTCAGAATGAGGTAATTTAAGATGTGTTAGAAAGCTATTAAAGAGACCTACAACTTTTATCTTTTGAGATTTTCCAGATTCAAATTGTATCGGTGTGTAATGCATATATACTCTTAACTGGTTGTTTTTTCAGATTCGAATTGCATCGGTGTATAATGCATATATACTCTTAATTGGTCTCAAATCACTTACTATCATGCTTATTTATTATTAAATGATATTTATCATAATATAAATTATTTAATACTATTTATTGTAGTATTTCTAAAAAAAATTAAGGGATTTTACATACTTCAAGGATATGAGACCCTTTGTCTGGAAATACTGTTGTATGTGCTTCTTTAGGCTTTCAATCCTCTATGTATCATCCTCTGTAATCACAATATCATCGACATAGATGACAAGGAAAATCTTCTTTCCAACATGAGTCTGCCATAATGCTAAGTGGCCTTTTTGTGCTCGACAAAGGCCAAACTCTTGAATAACTAACTTAAAACATCTAAACCCTTCTCTTGGAGACTATTACAAGCCATAGACCTACACACCTTCTGACACTCTCCTTAAGCAACAAAATCTAGTGGATGCTCCATATAAACCTTGTCTTCCAGAATGCCATTCAAAAATTTTTTTTTTTTTGATATCCAACTAATGAAAAGGCCAATGGAATGTTGCAGCCAATGAGGTAAGAACACACACGTAAGTCATCTTTGTGACCGAAGAGAAGGTATCGAGATAGTCGAGGCCATACACCTAAAAATACCATTTTGCAACTAGTCTAGCCTTCAAGCAAGCAAGAAACCCATCGGGGTTTAACTTGACAATGTAAATCCATTTGTAGCTAACAACTTTTTTCCTTGGAGGAAGAGTAGTCGACTCCCATGTATCATTCTGCTCAAGGGCTGTCATTTCTTCTTACATTGTCTCAGACCATCCTAGAATAGATACGACTTCTGACACAGACTTGGGGATAGAGTGAGAATCCAAAGAGGATACAAAGACTAACATGAAGATGATAAGTGAAAGTAAGAGACCAAATTAGAAATCGGATGTCTAGTGTAATAGGAAGATCATTAGTAGTAATGGTACCAGGCAATGGATCAGTAACAGTTGCACTAGATTGTACATCAAGACTTGGTACAAAGGCTGGCTCTAGCACGGAAGCAGGAGCACAGTGACGCGTATAAGCTTGAAGAGGCTTCGCTAATGCCATTGGTTCTGACTCAGGTACTGCATCAGAATAAGATTGATCAGTAGTGATTTGTGTCTCAAGAATAATCAAGTGATTATAATCATGCTCAGAGATAGATGAAGGGGAAGATGCATGTCTAGACTATACTCAAAGAAAATTACATTTGTAGATAGATTATAATAACATAGAGATGGACAATAACACCTACATCCCTTACGAGTGCAAGAATAACAAAGAAAGATGCCTTTGAGGGATTATGAATCTAACTTAGTTTTCTGTGGGCTATAATTGGGAACAAAAATGTAAGGAACCAGAACATGTCACTATGAAGGTATAAAATAAGGTATTGAATTTTACCGTCCAAAACTGAAGAAGACATGCGATATATCAGGTAACATGCAGTCAAAATGGCATCACAAAATTCTTTTGGAACGCGTCTATGAAACAAAAGAGTGCAAGCAATATCTAGCAAATGTTGATTTTTATGTTTAGCAACCCTGTTTTGCTGAGGGGTATAAACACAAGATGATTCATGTAAAATTCCATTATATTCTAAAAAAACTAAGCGAATGATCTATCAAAATATTCTTGAAAGTTGAGGGGGGTGTAAAAATAGCACTTTCTCTGAGGCTAAAAGAGAAAAAAAGAAAATTCATTGAGGGGGATGTCTGCAAAAAATAAAATTAGAGGGGTAATAATTTAAACGACAATACTGCAAGGGGTGTATACACAAATATGCCCAAAAAAAGTAACTGTGGTGCTAAACTTTCCCTTCTCAGGACAACGTCAAGTATTAGTAGATCAACATAAGGAGCTGGCAGAGCTTTGATTCAAATGATAATATTGTCATTTAAACATATGAAAGTTGATAAGTGAGCAAAAGAGAAATTCAAAATATACAGATAAAAAGCCAATTCTATTGATATATGAGAGATTCAGTATGTACTTGCAAGCCTTGGGGCCTTATGAGGCCATAGTGAAAGAGGTAAAACCCCTGCACTGATATCCATTCTTCATTGCAAAATTCTTGCTGAGTCTTAACAATGGGTTCACGACCTTCAGTTGAATGGTTTTGCGCATTGTAAGAGTTTCAGTTTGTTCGAGCTGTTAATGTGCTCTGGTTGATGTTATATATATTTACCTTGATTTCAGGCTATATGTATTGTCAATTTTATTGTATTTTCCCCCAGGGTATTGCCTAAAGTATATGGACATGTGAGTGTATTGTGAATGATTCAAAACAGAACTTACTTATTGAAAATGAAATGTATAGTGGTTCAACTTCAAAGCTTAACCTATTCTCTATCCATGTCACTCTCTTGCCATCCAAGATATAAACTTAAGCCCTTCATACTCGATGCCTTGAAAATTTCTGAAATACTAATTCATACAAGAAAATTTTATACCAGAAAATTTTGAGAAATTTTCATATGCAAATAACTGATCTTCTAAAATCTGTAGTTCCAAGTTCATTTTTCAGGTCTCAGTGTTGCCAGTGCGCATAGCACACGCACCACTTATGTAGCCGCATTGGCCAATGTCGAGCTACATACTTTTATTTGCGTAATTAATGGTTGACTGCTCCGACTCAAGCTTTCTAGCATCATGATACATGCTTGCGGACTTGCTAGTTTGGTTGATGCTGCACCCACTTCAGTCATTGTGATTTGTACTATTGTGGACCTGTTGATGGTTATGCGATTCCTATGTTTACTTGAAACTTAGTTCATGCTTAACACGTACCACTTATTTTTTTGTTATTTTGAATATGAGTCTATGGTTGCGCAAGTGTCCAAATGAATTTGAGCTAATGGGTTCTGACGAATCTTAATTTCTATCTTAATTACATGGTTAGGCAAGCAAGAAATGCTTAATTTTGGCTGATTGGAGAGTAATAAGGCTCGGTGCAGGCGTTTCTGCATAAATCCTGAGTTCTCTTAAGCATGTTGCCTCACGAGTTATCACTTCAGGTGTTAATACATCATTTTTGGTGGTGTTTGTTTCTTGAGCTTGAGTTTTTAAGGGAGCAAGTACAGAGATTGTTTATTCAAGTGGTTGGGTCGTAGCAGTTTGTAAATATACGAAGTCTTTGTTGGATTTTTTGGTAAAAACTGCTTTCCAAAATGAGTTTTCAAACTATATATATATTAACTACAAGCACTTTTTCATAAATGCTTAGTAGCCTAGTGGAAAGTTTATATTTTGGTGTTTCAAAAGGTCCCTTGTTCGAGGCTTGCCAACGGAAAGCCGAGAAGTGTTTTATTTGAATTAATCTCTCATAAGTTTTAGTGGGCCATGGGCCAATGGGTCGGGGATCGGGGCTAATCAGGCTGAGGCGCTAAGTGGTGCTTTGTTAGGCGCACTTTGCACTTCGCACGGAGGCATCGGGGCGAGGTGACGCTGTTTGGCGCCACGAAGGTTGCCTCGCAGGCTGCTTCGCAGCATGAGGATGAGCTACGTATTCGCACGAGGGTGACCCTAGCGTTCTCGTAGTTTGACAAGGTTCGCTCGTTCAACGAGGTTCATCTGTCACATGAGGTTCGCCTGTTTGACGATGTTCGTTCATTCGACGAGGTTCGCCTGTCATATGAGGTTCGCCTGTTTGACGAGGTTCGTCTGTCATACGAGGTTCGCCTGTTTGACGAGGTTCGCTCGATCAACGAGGTTCGTATGTCATACGAGGTTCGCCTATTTGACTATGTTCGCTCGTTCGACGAGGTTCGTCTGTCATACGAGGTTCGCCTGTTTGACGACGTTCGTTTATCAAATGAGGTTCGTCTGATTTGCTGAGACGTGACCCTCGTGTTTCGTAGCAACGCGTCCATTGATTGCCTCGTATTCAGCAGTTACTACATGCAGCAGTTACAACAGCATTAAGAGCAATTTAATGTATTGATGTTACAATCTTAATTGTCATTAAGAATTGTAACGGTCATATTAATTGCTAATGACTCTTGAGCTAGCCTTAAAGGCCTATAAACAGCGCCCTTGAGCAGCTCTTGGTTGAAGTTGAAAACTCTCTCGCGAGTGTGGAACGTCGGTATACCCACGCGAATAAGAACGTCAGATTGACATTGTTGTTGTGCTGCTGCTGCAGAACTGTGCCCGCAGGAACCTTGAAACCAAAAGGTTCTGAGATCGAGGAGATCTTTTGCATTGACCGAAAGGTCTTACAGATCAAGGAGATCTTGACAGTACTGGGTTGATGCACACCAGATTACTGTACTGCTATTTCTGGAAGCAGTTTGGTCTTGGGATCCTTGCACTGGAGTAGGCCAAATATTGCTTTAAGCACAATATTTCACAAATGCACAACAGTTAATTGAAAAAAGTTTAAAATAATAGCACGTCATCCTTTACTGTTTAATTCCAGATTTAACCTTAATTTCCAACAATCTTAAAGCAATATTTCAGATCTACTAATGGATCCTGCGAGGACTCTTGGAGTGAGCTGTCTCAAGTTAGAAAATTTTGATGGATCTAATTTCAACGCATGGTATTGAAAAGTGATTTTTAGGATGCAACTCCTAAAAATCTACTATGTGGTTTCTGAGGAGAAACCTGACTTTGAAGAAAACTCAGAGTCTGAAGCCTCTTGGGATAAAGATGATCATTTCTGTAGGAGTTATCTCCTTAACTGTCTGGCTGATCATCTAGCAGATGCTTACACTAACAAGCCATCTGCAAAGGAAATCTTGAATGCTCTGGAGGAGCAATACAAGGATGAGGAGAAGTTTTCCAAGTCTCACCTCATTGACAAATTTCTGGTCTTCAAGTTTGAAGATGACACTAAGGTTTTGCCTCAAGTTAAAGAACTCGAAAAGCTTGTTATGAAGCTGAAGGATGAAAAGATTAGTCTTTGTCAAACCTTCATTTCTGGTGCAATTATCAACACACTTCCTCCATCTTGGATGTCGTTCTCCATGGACATCCGAAGAAGGAAAAGATAAGTGACTTTATCTGATTTGAAGAGATTCATTCGGATCGAGGACGAGATTCAGAATCGCACAAAGAATGAACTCTTAGCTAAGCAGAAGGCGTCTACTAACATGGTGACTACTAACTCTGAGACGGGTACCAATTCTTCTAAGAAAAAGAAGTTTTTTTAACAAAAAAAAAAGAATCATAATCTGAAGAACCTGAATGTTCAGAAGAAAGATTTTAAGAAGAGCGGCAAATGCTTCAATTATGGGAAGCAATGACATTTTGCCAAAGACTGCAAAGCACCAAAGAAGGGAACAGTACACAATGTTAATCAACTTAACAATTGTGTGGCTATGCTCTTTTAGGTGACAACTCACAGCAAAGTCTCTGGTTGGTGGTTAGATACAGGTGCTACCTTTCATGTCTGCTCTAACAGAGATTTGTTCTCTTCTTATGTTGCTGCCAAAGAGAACGTATTAATGGCTGATTGTTATGTTGTTCTTGTTCTTAGAACTGGGATTGTGGTGCTGATTTTTTATTCAGGGAAGACTCTCACATTAAAGGATGTGAAACATGTTCTCTCAATTGCCAAAAACTTAGTCTCTGGAAGCCTGCTGTGTGACGCTGGTATGAGGCTGGATTTCCAAAAAGTAAAAGGCTGTGTTATCTTTTAAGAAAATGTATTTTGGCAATTCATATCGTATTCATAGCATGTATAAGATCAGTACTATTATACCCAACTCGGTTATAAATAAAGTATCCTCTTCTGCTTACTCCTCTGTATTATGGCATAATAGGCTAGGACATGTGAATTATAGAAAGCTGTCTAGCATGAAGAAGTTAGGATTACTTCTAAAATATGTGGGGTAACAAACCTGATAAGTGTGAAGTCTGTGCGCAAGCGAAGCTGACAAGGAAGCCATTTCCAAGTGCCACAAGGAGCACCAACCTATTGGATCTGATTCACTCAGATACTTGTGATTTCAAGAGCTTAGTCACTCGAGGCGGCATAAAGTACTTTATCACTTTCATTAATGACCACTCTCGCTTCTACCACATCTACCTACTAAAATCTAAAGATGAAGCCTTCAGCAAGTTCGTCGAGTTTTAGGCTCGAGTGGAGAAGTAGCTTGGACTTCAGGTGAAAAGACTCAGGAGTGACAGAGGAGGAGAGTATCAATCTAAGGAGTTGGAAGCATATTTCAAGGAGCATGGAATCATTGCTGAAACCACTATTCTGTATTCACCGCAATCTAATGGAATTGCAGAAAGAAAGAATCGCACATTGACCGAGATAGTGAATTCAATGCTAATCACATCCAGTCTACCTACATGCTATTGGGGAGAGGCTTTGCTGATGGCAAACTGGATTCTGAACAGAGTATCCTATTCCAAAACTGATAGTACTCTTCATCAGTTATGGTTGGGATATCCAGATCCTTTGGATAGTCTCAAAGTGTGGGGGTGTCTTGCATATGTTCGAGTTCCAGATATCAGAAGGCTTAAGCTCGGACCAAAGGCAAACAGATGTGTGTTTCTTGGCTTTGCTGAAGATAATAATGCTTGCAGGTTCCTTGATCTTAGAACCAACTCCATCATTGAAGCTCGGGATGCAGAATTCTTTGAGGATAAGTTTATCAAAGATAAAGAATTATTGCTCAAAGATATAGCAGGGAATGCTAGTATGTCAGACGCACCAGAGGAGTCAGTTTTGCGAGAAACTGAAAGTATCAGTAATGAAGGAGTTACTGAACCATCTTCTAAGCGTGTCAGGAGACAGAAAGATTTTGGAGATGATTTTATCACCTATAATGTGGAAGGAGACCCACAGACTTTCCAAGAAGCAATGCAATCAACTGACGTTTTTCTGTGGAAAGAAGCTATAGATGATGAGATGAATTCATTGATCCAAAATCACACGTGGGAGCTGGTGGATGTACCTGAAGGTGCTAGGCCTATTAGTTGTAAGTGGATCTTCAAGAAGAAGCTTCGTCCTAATGGTACTATTGAGAAGTACAAAGCAAGACTGGTGGCGAAAGGATTCTCTCAGAGAGAAGGAATAGATTTTTTTAACATCTATGCACCAATTTACAGGATCACTACCATCAGAATACTTATGCATGAGCGGCGATAAAAAAGGTTCATCATACATCAGATGGATGTGAAGACTGTCCTTCTTAATGAAGACCTCACAAAAGAGATCTACATAAAGAAACCAGAAGGACTTGATGCTCTAGCTGGTAAAGTTTGTAAACTTATTAAGTCTCTATATGGACTTAAGCATGCACCAAAACTTTGGCATGAGAAGATCGATGGGGTTGTTCGCAACAATGGGTATCAAGTCGGTGAGTCTGACAAGTGCCTATACATCAAGGTCGCTGAAGGGAAGACGATGGTTATCTACCTCTATGTGGATAATATGCTCATTGTCGGGAGTGATTTGGAGATAGTAACATCTACCAAAAAATTTCTATCAGCTCAGTTCAGCATGAAGGACCTTCAAAATGCAGACGTGATTCTCAGAATCAAAATCATATACTCTGAAGAGGGTATTGGATTGTCCCAATCTTATTATTTCGAGAGCATGCTAAGAAAGTATGGCTACTACGACCTGCCAGAACTGTCAGTCACGTATAATTACAATAAGAAGCTTCGACCGAACACTGGAAGACCAGTAGAGCAGCTAAGGTACTCAAAGATAATTGTAAGTCTTATGTACGCGATGAGCTGCACAAGGCCAGATATAGCATTTGCTGTAGGAATGCTTAGTAGGTTCACAAGTAATCCTGGAAAGCTTCACTGGGATGCTGTCCAGAGATTAATGAGATACTTGAAAGGAACTATAGGTCTGGGCCTATTCTACACTGGATATCCGGCTGTAATCGAAGGCTATTTAGATGCGAGCTGGTGCTCAGAACCAGATGAGTGCAGATCTAGTAGAGGTTTTGTCTTCACCATAGGTGGAGCTGCCGTCTCGTGGAAATCTAAGAAGCAAACTATGATTGCACAGTCATCGATGGAATCTGAGTTCTTCACACTCTGTGCTGCAGGAGATGAAGCTGAGTGGCTTAGTTGTATTCTCCGAGACCTTCCATTGATAGAATTACAAGGCATAATTACAATCTATTCTGATAATCAGGCAACGGGTACTGTGGCAGTGAACTTGTTGTTCAATAAAAAGAAGTGGACCATTCGTCTGAAGCATGACTATTTGAGAGAACTCATTTGCTAAGGAATCATCTCGGTGATTGACATTCAGTCTTCTGAGAATGTGGCTGATCTTTTGACTAAAGGACTAAAAAATAATATAGTCGAAAGGACGTCTGCTGTAATGGGTCTCAAAGTTTTGTGAGTCTTACAAATACTTACCATGTTCATCCAATTATTAGTTTAAAGCTTACGCTACTAATAATAAAGATAACTGGTTCAAAAGTCAAGTAAGATTTACAAAGTTTGGTGAGTCTTACAAACACTTACCATTTCGTTAAGTTATTAGTTCAAAGCTTACACTACTAATGACAAGATGATTGGTTCAAAAGTCAAGTAAGATTTATAAGAAAATCCTATCATGTAAAGAGGTTAGCTGTTAAGCCTTAATGGGTCCAAAGCATTTCGGATGCAAGATGTTGGATAGGTAACATGCCTAAAGGACTCACCGATAATCCTATCATGTAAAGGGGCTGGCTGTTAAGCCTTAATAGGTCTAAAGCATTTCGAATACGGGGTGTTAGATAGAAAACACGTCTAAAGGACTCACCTAGAATCCTATCATGAGAGAGGATGGCTCTTAAGCCTTAATGAGTTCAAAGCATTTCAGATGCGGGATGTTTGATAGAAAACATGACTAAAGAACTCACCTATGCCTGGATGGAGATTTGACCGTCTCCTATGATGTCTTATGGAAAGATACCTAGAGCCCTAGCAGAAACCAGGACTAGCACAGGGCCATAAATGTACAAAGGCAAAGGCAAGTGTGGTTCATAGTGAAAACTACCACATATGAGTTTGATCTTGTGTCATCGCTGGATTTTAGATATGTGCTGGTTCAAGTCTCTGTGACACCATGCATCTATCTTCTATTCAGTTGGTCTAAGGGGGATTCAAGTCCTTGCGACATCTACCTTATGCACAACGATTGAAACGACGACACCATAACACGACACTAGTTTAAAAACTTATGGGGGATTGTTGGATTTTTTTGATCAAAACTGCTTTCCAAAATGAGTTTTCAAACTATATATATATTAACTACAAGTACTTTTCATAAATGCTTAGTAGCCTAGTGGAAAGTTTATGTTTTGGTGTTTCAAAAGGTCCATTGTTCAAGGCTTGCCAACGGCAAGCCGAGAAGTATTTTATTTGAATTAATCTCTCTTAAGTTTTAGTGGATCGTGGGCTAATGGGTCGGGGATCGGGGCTAATCGGGCTAAAGTGCTAAGTGGTGCTTTGTTAGGCGTACTTTGCACTTTGCACGAAAGCATCGGGGCAAGGTGGCGCTGTTTGGCGCCACGTTGGCTGCCAAGAAGGTTGCATCGCAGGCTGCTTCGTAGCATGAGGACGAGCTATGTATTCGCACGAGGGTGACCCTAGCATTCTCATAGTTTGATAAGGTTCTCTCGTTCGATGAGGTTCATCTGTCATACGAGGTTCGCCTGTTTGAAGATGTTTGTTCGTTCGATGAGGTTCGTCTGTCATACGAGTTTCGCCTATTTGACGAGGTTCGTTTGTCATACGAGGTTTGTCTGTTTGATGAGGTTCGCTCGATCGATGAGGTTCTTATGTCATACGAGGTTTGCCTATTTGACTATGTTCGCTCGTTCGATGAGGTTCGTCTGTCATACGAGGTTCGCCTGTTTGACGACGTTCGTTTATCAAACGAGGTTCGTCTGATTTGCTGAGATGTGACCCTCACATTTCGTAGTAATGCGTCCATTGATTACCTCGTATTCAGCAGTTACAACAGCGCTAAGAGCAATTTAATACATTGATGTTACAATCTTAATTGTCATTAAGAATTATAACGATCACATTAATTGCTAATGACTCTTGAGATGGCCTTAGAGGCCTATAAATAGCGCCCTTGGGCAGCTCTTTATTGAAGTTGGAAACTGTCTCGTGAGTGTGGAATACGAACGTCGGTATACCCACGCGAATACGAACATCAGATTGACGTTGTTGTTGTGCTGCTGTTGTAGAACTGTGCCCGTAGGAACCCTGAGACCAAAAGGTTCTTAGATTGAGGAGATCTTTTGCCTTGACCGAAATGTCTTACAGATCGAGGAGATCTTGACAGTACTGGGTTGGTGCACACCAGAGTACTGTACTGCTGTTTCTGGAAGTAGTTTGACCTTAGGATCCTTACACCGGAGTAGGCCAAATATTGCTTTAAGAACAACGTTTCACAAACGCACAACAGTTAATTAAAAAAAATTTAAAATAAAAGCATGTCATCCTTCACTATTTAATTCCAGATTTAACCTCAATTTCCAACAGTCTTATGTGTTCAATTTACATAGAGTGCGGAGGGAATGTCTGCAGCGGAGTTTTTTCCCCGTCTCTCTCTCTCTCTCTCTCTCTCATGTTTTCGTAATAGCATTAGGAACAGAGTGGATTGTATGATGTATAGATTTGTAAGTTTTGTCTTCTTTCTGGGGTAAGGTGTTAAACGGTAGTTTTTACTTCAATTTTCCACTTTGGTAATGAAAATAAACTTGCCTTTCATACCCAATAAATAAATAGATTAAGATCTTGCTTGGGCAGGACTAGGCATGACTTCTTACTTTTTGGCAGGTTAAAATGGTTATATAATTACATTGTTTTGTGGGGGAGCTCCTTTCAAAAGAGCCCCTTTTTACTAAATAATTAGCAAAACCGACCGTTTTGCTAATTATTTTAGCAAAACCGACCTCTTTTTGGCCAACAAGAGGTCAGTTTCACAAAAATGATATTATGAAACATACGAGATTAGTCGTCATGTATGTTTAGTGGCTATTAATTGGCCACTAATTTGACCTTAGAAAACCTACGAGACTAGTAGTCCCATGGATTTGTCGGGCCTATATAAACTCGGCTATGCCCAACAGTTAGAGCATAGCCTCCTCTCTCTCTAAGCCTCCCGATCTCTCACCTCTCCAAACCCAATTTACATCCACCCTCTTCCAATCTCTCTCCCAATCTCTCTTCCTCAATAAACTTAACCTCATTCCATTTATTCTCTCCAAAATCACATCTTTCTCTCTCTTATTCTCACCAAACCCATTCTCTCCAAACCAAAATAGAGATTTTCCCCAAAGTTGCATTGTTGAAGTCTGATGCCGCCTCCTCTCTTGCTGACAAATTTCGAATCTTCATCAAAGTATAAATTTTGATTTTTTCCTAATTTTCTCTCTATTATTTAGTTAAAATTATAGTTTGGAAATAACTGTATATTTAGATTAATTTTTTTAATTATGATAAACAATGGAATTTGGTTAAATTTTGATAGTTTTGTTTGCGTCGAAAATCGATTTCTTTACAGAGTCCATTACAATCGTTTATTGATATAACAAAATCACAAGAGCGAACCTTTTTATAAGACTTCTCTTTACAAAAGAAACAAAAAAAGATTTCCTAGAAACACACGCAGAAATTGTTTATCAATCGCTGCTTATGTGGAATCTTTATCTGTGTCAGGGACGCGTTAGCCCGTGGATGATCGATTCATAGATCCTGATTGATTGTGAAGAAGGTTCAGTGTTCTTGTTTTAGCGAGGAAACTATAAGAAAAGTAAATATCTCAGAAGTAAATATCTCAGCAGGGTGAGATAAGTACTCTTCTCGAGATCAAAGCGATGTTTGATCTCAAGGAAAGGGGTGAAGGCCTGTAGATCTCTTGAAATCTTCCTCTTTATGCACGAAGTTCGCCAAGATTTCACCTTTCTCTCTGAAATCTGTGGCTCTCTTCTCTCAAAATGTCAGCACCTGTAGGCAATAAAAATTGCCTTTAATCAAGGAGGTCAAACCTTGCCTGATTGACCCCATCTGCCCATGTTTTGAGCTCGCTTGCATGCTCAATATTGCAAAAGCAAGAAAGCTTAGCTAGCTCGCCTGCATTCAAGAGGCCAAGCAGAGCCTGCCAGCAAACTTGACTTGACAGCACAAGTCAAGCTCGTCTGCATTCAATAGGCCAAGCAGAGCTCGCCTGCAAGCCTGACTCGTGAACATATTTTGCTCGCCTGCACGAGCCAAAGTTCACTAACGTAGCTTGACTCGTCCGCACGAGTCGAGCTCGCCTGAAAGCTACGCTTGCCCGCACAAGTCAAGCTCGACTGTAGGAAGTTCATCCGCACGAACTAAGTTTGCCAATATGATTCAGCTCACATGCTTAAGGGGTCTGCCAGCTGACCCCGCCTGTTTGCCAAGCTTGCCTGCAAGCTTGCCTGAGCATTTAGACAGAACTCAAGCTCGCATGCAATCGCGCTTGAGTATTTAGACAGCACTCGAGCTCATCTGCAAGCCCGCCAGCCTCGCCTGAGCGGTGCAAGCAACTGCTTGCTTGTGGGATTGGGTATACCCACGTCCTACATTCTAAGTGATGGAGCATGGATCTCATCACCCCTAAGTGGTCACATCCCATAGCTATAGGGAAAGGTATGGTGCTCCTCACCTATAAGCGGTTACATCCCACAAGTCGAGGGATTGACCATGCCTTTCCTTGCCTATTTATAAGCCACCTTTGGTAACATGAAGGGGGCTTGGTGGGCTTGATCGCCTTAGCATTTTAAGAATCTACAATCAGAGACTTGTGCTGCTTGCTTGGATAGATATCCTTAAGCAGAAGCTTGGATTATTCAAGTAGACTCAATCTGAACTCTTAAATTTGAGACTCTTGGCTATTTATAAACTCTTGCATATTATCCTTCTCTAAGCATTCGGCCTTGACATTCATCAAGCTCGGATAATCGAACTCAATCACACAAGAGCTTCTACTACGTACTGAAACTCAACTGTAGTTTCGATCGGATCGTCCAAGGGAGGCGTCCCATCGCTACCAAAGAACCCACATTAAACAAGAAGAGCATTCTCTTCACTTCTATTGTAATTATTGATCCTTAGTTTGTAATAAGCTATTCTTATTAATAGAAATAATCCCTTCGCAGGAGTCAATTTTTATGCTGAATAAAGGATGACGGTCACAGTGAGAGATACTATTTCTTCAAATAAAATGGTGGTAGTGCAATTCGACGTAATTGCGGAAGGGACAATAGTCGAGTCTCTTGTGATTGAGTTTGACCAAGCTAAGTACGAGGAGTACTTATCTTCAGCCTCATCTGGTGGTAATGCATCTCACAAATGCCACAGAATCATGCATGTGGTCTAGCCCTAAGCGATCGAAGCAACCACGCCTGAGTGCTCTACTCGAGCTATAGCAGGGGGTTCTATTTCACCCAAACCAATCAAGGCCGAGCTAAAGGGAAAGAATGAAAGCCAAAGGATAGCTCGCTGGCTTGTAAAATGATCCACACAGGCCCCATATAGCAGGAGACCATAGTTCGTGTTGGCGATCACGCTTTCACTGTCAACGTGGATCTCTCTCTCTCTCTCTCTCTCTCTCTCTCTCTCTCTCTCTCTCTCTTTCTCTCCAGAAAAGCTAGACAATGGCGATGACAAGCTCGCACCATTCAAAAGGCACAAGCCCTTATATCCTATGATGGCCTGAATTACTATTTAGGCCTGAGAAAATCCAAGCGAGAACGTAAAGTTCTCAGTTCTGGTGAACTGAGCTTATCAGGTGAGCCCACCTATTCAGACGGGTTTCGCTCTATTGGCAAAGTTCCCAAAACTACTAAACTTGATGTTTCAGGTGAGCCTGACATTTCAGACGAGCCTTGGTCCATGAGCAAAGTTCCCATTCGGGCGAACTTAGCAACTCAGACGAGCCCCCCAAATCAGGCGGGCTTCGTTTTTTAGGCCATGTCCCCAATTTAGGAGACTTTACCAGATCAGGTAATCTGAAGAAAATAGGCGAGCCCCATTAGGCCTGCCTGACACCCAAGCCTCACCTACAAACATGCCTTGGCCAAAAAAGAAAAGCAAAGACCAGTCAAAAAAGCGGACCTCACCTGAATGAATGAGCAGCTAGAGCTCACCAGAAGGATGAAGCTCACCAAAACATGAGACCTCTCCTGTCAAGGCAGGCTCACCTGAATTCAACACTTGGAGAATTTTCCAGGTGTTCTCACAAGTCTTCTTTTGAACCTTCTTCGCATGACTACATGTTTGGTTCTTCTGACACCGGGGGTTGTCACCATCAACCTACGAGGGATCTCAGAGAGCATCTAAATCCCAAGCGTGCGACTCATGAGGTGAATCCTTAGTGCTACTGTAAGAGGATCATCAAAATAGTGCTTGCTGATTGCCAAGGCACCGAAACCATCAGTATTCGAAAGGCTTTCTCAGCAGCTTGTAGAGTCAAGACCTCCTTGTCGGAGATGCAATCCCAGAGGAGACATGCTACTGATAATTTGGAACTCCTGGCTACTATGGTTAACACGGCGGGGAAAGGAAAAGCCAAGGATTCGGATTCGTCAGATGCGGACTTTTTTCTGGGATTCAAATACCTCCCCATTGAAAGTGAAGGTGTCTACCTACACACCCGTACTCAAACGAGGGCGGCCATCCCATTCGATTATACCCGCTTATCACCCATCTATGACAATGATGACGAGGTTTGCTCAGCAACGATAATGTCTCGAACCTCGAACTCAGTGCAGGGAAAGCATGCAAAGGTGTACATGGTGGAAGTCTTCGATGAGGTTGCTAGGAGATTCGAAGAGCAACAAGTGACCATCAACTCCCTGAAGGGAATGATGGAACAACTTCTGAATAAGAAGAAGAAGAGAAATTCATAGAATCGACGAAGATCCTCGAAGAACAGAGAGTGGGAGCCCACTCCTCCTAACACAACTAAAGAGGAAGATAATCACGGATCACATACGGATTATTCATCCAAGTCTTTAGGAAGAGCATCACATGTTGGCAGCACTCCCCGAGACAAGAGGCTCGACGAATTCCAGAGTCAACTCAATGCCTTTAAGCTTTAGAAGAGCATGAACGAGTTAGGGGTGGTTAGGCCGTATCCAGTTGAATGGGATATAATCCCCTACCTGGCAAAGTTCAAAACAATGAGCTTAGTCAAGTTTGATGACAAGGGATCTCCATAACAACATATCTACTACTTCCTATCTCAAATAGGATTTCTCATGGGGAATGATTCTGTCCTCACTCGGCTGTTCATCGACACCCTAAGGGGGGTAGCCTTTGAATGGTTCTGCAAGGTTGAACCAGGCTCTATCAGATCATGAGCTGATATAGAAAGGATTTTCTTAGCCTGTTTATTTGATGATGACACGAAAGTGTCGATGGCCACTCTGCTTGCTGAGAAGCAGAAGAAAACAGAGTCGGTCAACGACTTCGTAAAGAGATTCAGGAATCGGTCACTTCATTACCGTAACCAGGTCTCTGAAAGCACTTTGATCGAGATATGTCACAACAATCTCTCGATCGACATTTTATCCAAGGTCGATGTGGTGGAAACCCAAACCTGGAAGGAATTTATTTGCAAAGACGAGTAGGTGGAAAATATGATCAAAAGGCTGAAAGCCAAAGAACCTCAATCTAAAAGAGGAGCTTCAGAACCAAGTGCCCCTAGAAACCGTTCTCAGTCGAGGGGAAAGAGATCATGGCTGTTGATTCTACTCTAGCCCCCAAGTCAGCTTAGAGACAGAAGCCTAAGTCTTTCGAGCAGCGCCCTCCGAGGCAATATGACTTCAAGGAAGATCAAGTTGTGGCTACTTTCGATACTCTCCTCAAGAGTAACAGGATCAAGCTACCAGAGATCACGAAGCCTGAAGACGTGAATAAAACAGATAATCCGAACTACTATGTGTACCACAGATTTTTGGGTCATTATACCTCTAAGTGCTATATCCTTAAGGATAAGCTGCAAGCTCTTTACGATGCAGGTGTCCTAAAGAAGGAAAAGATGCAGAAGAAAGTGACTACAAACATGGTCACTCTTAAATTCAGAACAGATCTTCCTGAAATCCATACTACCAGGGGTTGTACCCATCCCCAAAACGAAGCTGAAGATTGTCAATGTCGATCCTCACAATCAACAAGAGAAAGGTTTGGTGCCACAGACCTTGCCATCAGGACAGGTGATATGGGTTCATCCTGATGTCCTCAACGATGAGCAATAGACTTCTAACAAGTTCAAAGGCAAGCCTAAGCTTTGTAATGGTATTTCGACAATTCCAGACATTGATAAAGTGGAGATAGCGACCCTCACCGATTCTGACAATGAGGTAGGCACATTGATTATTTGAGTGGGGAAGGACTTTTCTAAGAACTACCCTCCGATAGCAGAAAGTCTGGTAAGACCACCGGCGGGACCTCCACTAACAATCCAACCGAATCCCGGCAAGTTGGTTCAAATAGTCAACCCTTTCAGTTCGACCTACACGCACAACTGAAGAACATTCCAACCAGGATCACCTTGTATGAGCTCCTGCGGTTATCCAAGTCTTCCCAGGAAGCTCTACGAGAAGCACTAGCTGACTCAGAGGCGTTTGCTATGCATTTCTCTCCTACTACGGAAGAGGATGCGGAGAGAGGGTATCCAGAATGCTACCAAATACCAGACAATAGATTCCCTACATTACATTCACTCCTGAGGGTATGCTCATCAAGAGTATGTCCCATGACCGACCCCTGTACTTCACGGGATACGTCGACTCCTCTTGAGTGGACATGATCCAAGTAGATCCAGGGTCTGCACTGAGCATTGTCCCCTTGAAGCTCATCAAACACTTGGGGGGTGTTTCAAAAGCGGTTATCTACAATGACTACCACCATCTTTGACTTCAACGTCACTGAAACTCAGCCGCTGGGGAAGATCCACCTCAAGTGCCGGCTAGACGACATGAAGATAGAAGTGACCTGCTACGTCATTGATATGGAGCCTTCCTACAACATCCTATTAGGTTGACAATGGATCCATAGAAACTGGATAGTCATATCCATATTGCATCAGTGTTTGAAGGATGTGGACGACCATGATCAAGTAAAGACGGTGGTTGCTGATAAGCAGCCCTTCAAGGGGGTTGAAAACTACTTCACCGATTCTTAACTCTACCAAGACTCTGAACTAGACGACAAGCCACCGATCGAGGAACTTGGCAATGGCTGATAGTGAGTCTGAGTGCAACGAGGGTCTTGTCTTGAATGACATTGACCTATTGTAATTGGCTATGGAGGCCTTGTTGTAACCAACACTAACGAAGTGGACGAGTTTATCCTGAATAAAGATCCTGACTTTGCTTACTTGTTGTCTAGTTCAGAGTCTAGTAATGATGAGTTTAGCAATTTGGTTATAGAGTTATATAATAAATCTTCTTTGCACTTGCCCTTGTACTCATCGTTCGTTCGTCACAAACAAACAAACGATCGAGTCCTCACAAGCCGTTTTTGTCGTACCCGCTCGAGGTAATTATTAAAAAGATATTATCTTCGGAAGGATAGACTGGCCTATGCGTACAATATGGGATGAGTCAGGCGATGATGAGTCCGCCCCTCAATTCTCGCAATATGATCAAATCGCGAAGCGTATGATGGAGAGCATAAGTTATGACTTTATCTGCAAAGAAGGTTTTAATTATGGAAAAGGGTGAAAGACACTCATCTAACCTGCATATGATCCCAGAGAAGAGCTCGACAACTACTTCGGTAAAACTCAAAGAGGGTTTGGTTACACCTCCTCTTCATCAGAGTTATATTGCAATTTTGGTAAAGATTCTAAAGATGGTCCTTCCAGAGAATCATCATCAACATCCTCGATGTGGGATTTGGATGTTAGTGTGGGAGATCTATTTAGGGACCTCACAGTCAACATGGCTACGGTCGATCCCACCGAAATCCAAAAGGATGATCAGACCTCACTTTATGATGAAGCATGGGATCGCCACATTAGTACCCAATGTAGTGGTTGGTTTAAACAACGTGAACCACCCACGGAGGATAAGATACTCCAAATAAATATGGAAGAAGAGGCTAATCCTAAGCCCATATTTATCAGTGATAGCTTACCTCCCTAGGAGAAAGGAGACCTTATATTCCTCATCCGGGAATATATTGACGTCTTCACCTAGAATTATAAGGACATGCCTTGCCTTGATCCTCAGATCGTCATACATCACCTCAACATCAACTCGGACGCTAAACCTATCAAACAACAACAAAGACGGTTTCGTCCACAAATGATAGAGGTAATCAAAGCGTGAAGATGGTTTCATCAAAGAGGAACAACACCCTGATTGGGTGGCTAACATTGTTCTAGTCCTGAAGAAGAATAGAAAGATCTGTATCTGCATCGACTTTAGAGACCTCAATGTTGCGTGTATGAAGGATGAATTTCCTTTACCCATCACAGACATCATCATCGACAATACTTGTGGGTTCTAAAGGACGTCCTTCATGGATGGGTTTTTAGGGTATAATCAAATCAAGATGCATCCTGAAGATGAGAAGCACACTTTGTTCAGAAATCTAGTAGGGGTATACTGTTTCACAGTTATGCCCTTCGGACTTAAGAATGTTGGTGCAACCTATCAGTGCACCATGAGCATAATTTTTTGGGATCACCTATAAAAGACAGACGAGTGCTACGTAGATGACTTGGTTATGAAGAGTCACAGCAAAGACGATCATCTTCAAGACCTGAGAATGATGTTCGAGCTGATGCAATCCCATCAGCTCAAGATGAACCCCACGAAGTTATTTTTGGGGATGTTGAGCGGCAAATTCCTCCGATTCGTCATCACGATGAAGGGAATTCACATAGATCCCGACAAGTGCAAGCTATTCGAGAGCATCAACCACCCAGAAATCTTAAGGAATTGAGAGGACTGCAAGGACATCTGGCTTACATCTGAAGATTCATCTCAAATCTTTCGGGTAAGTGCTAACCCTTCTCCAAGCTGATGAAGAAAGGTGTTTCCTTCATATGGGATGAGCCTTGCCAATAAGCGTTCGATGAGATCAAGACTAATTTCTTGAATCCACCTGTCTTGGTGGCCCTGGTCTTTGGAAGACCCTTCCTATTTATGTGCGGGCAATGGAACATTCTCTTGGTGCTTTGTTAGAAAAGAATAACAATTCCAGCCATGAGCAAGGCATTTATTATCTGAATAGAACCTTGCAAGGAGCCAAACGATAATACCTTATAGTCGAAAAGGAATGCTTAGCCCTGGTGTTTGCAATTTAGAAAATGCAACACTACTTGGTTGGTCAAACCATACACATCATCTCCCGGATGAATGCTATCCGAGTCTTAATGACACAACCCGGGTCCTTAAATTGGCGCCTGGCAAGATGGGAACTCCTGCTGTCTCAATATGACATACGCTTCATGTCGCAGAAGTCTGTCAAAGGATAAGTAATATGCGATCTCATGGCCAGTCATCCACTCGAATTGAAGACTGATCTATTCGAAGATATGCTGGATGAAACCCATGAGGTTAATGCAACCTCGCAGGAAGAAGTTTGGCGATTGTACTTTGACAGAGTATCTCGCGTAGGCACAAGCCGATCTATCATCGCAGGGGTAGGGGTGGTCTTGGTTTCTCCGTAAAACCACGTATTACCCCGAGCTTTCTCTTTAACTGAGCCATATACCAATAACGTGGCTGAGTACAATGTGCTACCCATCGGACTCGACTTCGTCAAGAAGTTGGGGGAGAATCATCTCGAAACTTACGGTGACTCTCAGCTCATCGTCAGACAGATGACATGGGAATACAAAGTTAGAAACGACGACTTAATCCCATGTCGTAAAGTGGCTATCTAACTAGCCGAATCATTCGAAAGCTTCCGCATTGAGCACGTGCTTCGTTCCAAGAACACGTATGCGGATGCCCTAGCGTCATTGGCAGCTAGCTTGGCTCAACTCCTTGGCGAAGAACGGGCTTTGGCGAAAATATAGCTTGTTTCATAGTTACTATGAAAGTATAGCATGTTATTCTGAAAATGTAGTAAGTTTTAAATAAAACATAACATGTTATTTTAAAATAATAGCATGTTATTCTTGGTCATTGTGTAGTTTCCAAGCACGGACAAACACATTTCCACACATGAGCTAACAGAGCTTTATGTGAGTAAATGCAGTTCGTTCCCATTTCTGTATTTGCTTTTTCCTTCAACTCGGAGATGGTGCTCACCGAGAAGTTAAAGAAACACTCTACAAGGTTTTCAGTCCGCCCCCCCCCCCCCCCCCCCGGTCCTGATAAATTCTTGGTGGTCTTTGAATGGGAGACGAATTGGGAATGTGCACGGACCAAGAAAAAAAGGGTCAAATATCGGAGAGAGGTGATTTGAGTATTACCAGTTCTTGAAATTTCTGACCATAAGTTGGTGAAATGCCAGCTTGAAGTGGCGTCTGCTATTGAATGGTTGTAAGAGCGACTGATGAAAATGCCATCTAATATCTCGGTGACTTGGATAGAGTAAAGAGGGATTGGGTGTCCATCACGGGAATTTGCATCATTTAGAGGGAAGAAAGATTTTAAAGAGGAGGGAACATTGGTAGAACTAACGATATCAGACAATGTCACTTCTTTTGCAGATGCGACTATAGCTTCAAGACCTTGGTCATTACAGTCTACGAGAATGGATAGCGAAGGTGGCATTGTGTCATGATAGAAAGTGGAGAGACAACCGGCTACGGAAAAGAAATGGTTTAGGCATCGAGAAAGAGAGGTTTTCAAGCGAGAGATGATGATCTCCAGAGGGATAGTGGGTTTACGGAAGAGCATACCATCTGAGGTTATTAGACGAATGGATAAATAAGATCCCATGGAGTTAGATGGACAACAGTCTGATGCTCTTTTGCTCCTCTTGATTCTTTGATGGATGAATATGGTTGAATATAAGATTTTGATAAATAGAGGAGAGACCCACATAATTTTCTTTTACTCTCTATCATTTTGGCTCTCTAGAGCTTCAAATAAAAGAGGATTAGGGGACTGCTTTCTTGCCTGAAAGATGGTAGCAACAAGTCTATTATTATGTAAATGAAAGTTCAAAATTTTGAATGTACGAGAATAAAAGAAAAGAGAATAAGAGGAAAATAGAACCTATAATACATGAATGTTAATTTTAGTCTAAACTGGAAAGTTCATGCTCCTTGAAAGATATATTATAACTCACCTTCTCTTAAAGGATTCATGGTGACATGTTAGGTAGCCTTGTTGGGTACAAGGAACCTCAAATATTATCAATATAAAGCATTAGATTTATTGTTGACGATATAAAAGCATGAATTTATTGTTGGTGATATGCTCAATTGGTGATTACTAGATTTTTATATGTAACTGAGAATTAAAAATCACATTCAGGCACGTTGGATTACCTTAGAAGAGACATACTCCTTGGATATATTCAGTTGATCATCCTATGTCGATGGCCAAAAGGAGAATGCATATATACGAAGCAATTTTGGTGCGTACTTAGTTTAACCATAGCATGATGAAAATCATGAATCAAATAGGTAGCATACCAGTACATAGATGGGATGATTTATGGTTATTGAAAATTCAGCACTTTTAATTTGCTTTAATAGGTATCAAATAGGTTTGTTTTTGCAGATAGAACCCCCTTGAGTGAGCATTTTTTCTTTTATTCTCAAGGAGGTCTATTTGTCAAAAAATAGCTCTTTCCCTGACAATAAAAGAGCAAAAAAATTCATTTAGGCGTATATCCGCAAAAATCTAAAGGGGTAACTACTTGAAACTACGATATTGTAAGGGGTTTATATGCAAATATAAACCAAAAACTAACTAAGGGTACTAAATCTTCCCTTCTCAGGATAACAAAATATGATATATCAACAAAAGTACTTGGCAGAGCTTTGATTTGTTAGAATCTAAGATGCGAGCCTAGAGAGGGCATGAATAAGAATACCTACCATTTTCCGACTTTAAAAATATTTTAGTGGAAATAAACATAATTGTAAGCAAAATAGTAAGCAAGGCAAATACTAAGAATATTACAACGGTTCAAGTAAACAATCCAACATCTTGTCTTCTTTCTTGTCAAAGGGGCTCCAATACTATGAAGAAAAGTTCACTTGAATCACGAACCTAATTCAATATACTTACAAGACCAAACTAGTTGTAAAACCTTGTAATTTTTGGATATATTATGATAAATAATAATAAATGAGTTATATCGTAATTAATATCATTTATTAATGGTTAAGTACGCTAGAAATCGATTTGAGATCGATTCAATGTATATATGTGAGTAAACGAATGTAAACATGCACAAGTACAGTCGACTGAAAATAGCCTCTGGAAGGTCGACTGATGCTTAGGCATCAGTTGACCGATGACCATTGGCCGGTCAACTGATGCCTAAGCATCGGTCGACCGACGGGCTTCCAGAATTCGTGCAGGTTTCATATACGGGTCGGTCTTGGTTTCGATTCGGTTCTAGTTGTACATATAAGTATATATACTCATTGTGAACCTTTTTCCTGGATCTTTACGTGATTTATCAATAGCCACTTCCCCTATCAAAACCCTAACCCTAATTTGTTAGTTTTGAGAGAGTTCGTGAGACATTTATCAAGAGTTGGTGAAGGAGAATATTGACGTACGTGTTTGGGAGTTCAACACGACGTTTGAGGCAAGATCATCTTCCTCCAAACCTATCCTCAGTAAAAAGTTTATGTTTTTAAAGTATTAATTGATTAATCTAATGCTTAAAGCTAAATCTGATGTGGTAAAACCTAGTTTAGGATATTAAATCTTAAACCAATGAAAAGATCTACAGTTTTAAATCTACGTTGAATTAGTTTGGATGATCATGATCATTAGGGTTGCTTTAATTTGTTAATTTTATTTTAATTTGGATTAAAACCCTAATTAACCAATTTAAATGGAAATTTTATTAATTAAGATGTTTAAACCCTAAGTTTATAATACCTAGGTAATGTGATCTTGTTTAAACTTATCTATAATCATGTAATTGTCATAATTATCATGTTTTATTGATCATGATAATGAAAATATGTTTTTGAGTAAAAACGCAACACATAGAACCTAGGAAAAGCTTGTATCCGTGTAATCGGTCGACCGATCCTTATGGAACAGTCGACTGATTGTGTCGTCCAGGATTTTTTGAATCCTTTCTGGTCGGTCGACTAGCTAAGACCAATCGGTCGATTGATAGGGTCTTTATCGAGTGACCTTTGTGCACGTTTGCCGTCGGTCGACTGATGCCCTAGATGAATTTGACCAACACTTGTTTTCTTTTGTGTGAGGTGATTTTCTTGCACGCTTAATCATGAACACGGGATTCGAGCCGTACGATGACACACATGCAATCATGGGTGTACATGAATAGAGTTGTAACACACACGGATATCCAGAAGAGGATTATTACAGGTATTGTTTCGATCATGTTTAGGAAACAATTAATCAAAATAGTATATATGCATGTATGGATATTGTTGAGGAGCTCAACTCAGTACTACTTGTGGTAGTGCATCGATATGCCGTTATAGAAGGCCGTTGAGCTGTATTTGTAGGATACCTGATTTGGTAGTCCATTCCACTTGGTGATGCGATAAGGCTAGTGAGCCGTATACATATATAGGATGTCTAGTTTGGTAGTCTGTTCCACACGGTGATGCGATGACACTAGTAAGCTGTAAACATATATAGGATGCCTGATTAGATAGTCTGTTCTGCATGCTAATGCGATGAATTATAAAATTTTACGAGGAATTGTATCATAATATATCTCATAGCCTAAGTCTTTGGCAAAAGCCATTTATGAGCATGATTCATCGTTGAGTTATATTATGACCAGGTACTTCATATTTGTGGGTTACACATGATTTTGTACTTATATCCATATTGTCTACCCAAGGGTAGCGCGAGATGTATGGTCGACATTATAATGTTGTTTGTAAAGGTACTTTCTTCTATTACTTTCCTTTATTATTTATTCTTAATTTGGAATTGATATTTAGCGATTCACAAATTGAGACACATAGTATATATACGAGGTTTTCTTATTTAGATTATTTCGCTCAACGTACCAGTCTCGTGTTATGGATTTCTAAATATTAATCCTAATTAGTACAAGGTAAATGATTTAGGTAGACTATTCATAATACGTAGAGCCTCCATCATATTTAGTAACCCTTCCTCTGGGGAGGATAGAGATGATCTTGCTAACGCTCTGACACTGTTGATTTCCCTCTTTTTAGGCAGCAGATCGGAGTTTTGGAGAGTCACAGGTTGACGGACTTTCAGCATAGTCACCGTCGCTTATTTTTAGCAGTTGATGCTCCACAGTCATTTATTTATGGTTTTAGTTGATCATTAGACTTGTATTTCATTTTGGGAAGGATGAGTGATTTAGTTTGCTTTTATTTGACTCTATATATTAAAATACATAACATTTATTTTAGACGTCAGTTGTACTTCGTATTCATTCAGTTTGGGACATGATTATATTTATTGGATAACTCTTTCTAAACCATGTTCATTGCATTATTACTCTTATTTTGCCTGTTTTGTACCTACACTTATTGTTGATTCCACTAGAGAGATATTTTTATGATGGTAAAATATGTTATTGCATAGTGTGTGTGCGTGATATGTTTGATATCTTTAGGTTCACTATGGACTACAGCCTTGTGTGAAATTAGGGACGTCACAGTTGATATTAGAGCCCTAGTTCCAGCATCCTTAGGGTTATTCCTGTGTCGAGTTGTGGAGCTAGGATAGAGTTTTCTTGGTTTCATGTATAGAGTCCGCTAGGAATTCTTAGATTGAGTGAGGATGATATATTTATAACGTGAAAATTATAAATTTTTTTATGACTATCTTACTTTCATTATAAAGTATTTGCATGAATGATATGTGATACATATTTCTTATTGTTATGTGTTATATATGCTTATGCTTGAGGCTTCATCTACAATGTCTTATAAGCTCTCAACCTAAAATTTATAGATGGCCGGACGTGGAGTGGACATGGTCGGAGAGGATCCAGTACTCAGAGAGCTAGGCAAGCTGAGCTAGAGGCTGAGCTACAGCAGGCTCCACCCGAGCCACAGCAGGCTCTACCCGAGTCGCAGCATGCTCCGCAATAACTGATTGGCCTCATATCACCTATTGCAGCCAGGCTAGCAGCGCTCGAGGAGAAAGTGGCGAATCACATTCCACCAACTAAAACCATCACCCATGATTCCACCATCAGTCATACTAGCTATACCTCTAGTAGAGGAATCCCCAGAGGTTACACCACGAGTTACACCACCACCAGCCATTGATAGAACCATAGAGCAGGAGACTTGGCTCCATTTGGTGGAGAGAAACTAGAAGATGAGGGCACCAGAGTTCTAGGGATCATCAGAATCACTTGTGTTAGACCCTAGAGGGGGGTGATTAGGGTCTTATGCTAATCTAATCCGATTTTATGCCAATTAAAATTAATTAACAAGTATATTCTTGTAGAATAGATATACAAGAGTTATAAGCAAGAATAAGCAATATGAATAAAGAGATATCCTAGCAATGGGATATAAGCAATATATGTGAAAGGATATATAAACTAACACAAAGGTGATATAATCAAACTACAAATGTGATAGTGCAAAATAAACAATGCAAACACACAATATGATCATGGAGTTCGGACCTTCTGTCCTACGTCTCCGCTCCCCACTCCCGGGGATAAATCCACTATCACAACCGGGTTTTCTACGTTCACCCAAATAACGTTTACACCTCACACTCAGGTTTCTAGCTAACCGAAAACTTTACAATCACCACTCTTGCAATCCCACTCTACACACTCTCAAGTGTTGAACTAGACGTGTCTCCCTCAAGTGCTCGGTTACAAACTCTCCCTAGGTTCGTCAACCGACGTCACTCCTCTTGGGACGATCCCCGACTCTCGCCACACACTTCTCTTGGTGTACAAGTGTATTACAAAGTGAATCTCACAATAAGTCTCAATACAATAAATGTTTGTTCTCTACTATGGATGAGAACACAATAAAAGCTCACACTCAATTGTTACAACTCTCACCAACCCAAAATATATTATGAATGCAAATACAATAAGCTCAAGTGGGTGTGTGTAACAATGAGATAAAATCAAATCTAACTCAAATGGCAAACTAGCAATAATAAGAAAATGAAAATTAATAATAAAATTGCTAGAGAAAAGAGTTAGAAAACTTCTCAATAGATCAAGAGGTAGAGGGAGAATAGTTAGAAGTTCAAACTTCAATAGATGATCTCCTCAAGCTCTTGTGGAATTGATTCACAAAACCGAAACACTCAAATGCTTAGAAGCTTCTTAAACAAACTCAAACAATACTTAAACCGTTGTTAAACTCTTGTTTAAAAACCTCTTAGATCTCTTAGAAAGAGAACATCAATGGGATATTTATACCCACTAAAAATATCAGCCAAAACCAATTAGAAAAGACCAAAATAGCCTCAGACAGCCGTTGTAGAAAATAGCCATTAAAAGGCAATGATGAGATCGGCGGCCGACCATGGAAATCTCACGGTCGACCGTGAGGCACAAAAAACAGAGCATAGGGTTTGAAAGCTGGCGGTCGACCGCGACGGTCGACCGAGAGGAATTTGTAGCTGACGGTCGACCATGGCGGTCGACCGCAAAAGTTTGTTTTTGCTGCCCACTATGGAAAAGACTCAGGCGCGGTCGACCGTGGCGCTCGACCGTGAACTGATATATGAAAATCCAGGTTTGAAAACAGTTTGTTGATTTTAAAACACTGTCTAAAAATATCAAATAAATTCCAAAAAATATAAAACTTTGGGGAATGATTGTAGACATGATAATAAACATGCTGCAATGACTGGTTTTCAAAAAGAACTTCCCAAATAAAAAATATCATTATTTTACAAAATAGGCCAAAACATAAAATTGTAAACATATGAATTTTGACATTTTGGCTAAACCATATTTTGAAACTTTACAACATAATTTATAAACTTGAAGAAAGATGTAAACTATTGTTATGAAGTCTATAAACTATGAATATAGTATTTTATCAAAATACACATATAATGTACTAAAACATGATTTCATTGGACTAAATAAAGTTGATAGTGATGAAATCATATATATGCATATAAGTATGAAACAAAAATATGTTTATAACGGTTATTAAGTCCATAAACCAAAACTTATGTATATATATAACTATATATATAAAAACCAAATATGTGTGTGTATATATGATTGAGCTTAAAGTATTAACACACATAATATAAAACCTAAACTAAATATACCCACGCTTGATCTTGATCTTCATTGTAGCTCAACTTGGTACACTATGCGGAAGAAGCTTGAACTTGGATCTTCAACTTGAATTGCATAGGCTTCACTCCATAATTCCGCCAACCTCCATTGGATATGATCGTGAATGTGCAATTCCATCCATCCTCCAACCTTGTTGTTTGTCTAGAATAAATACGAAAACACAAATACTAGACAAACAACATTAGAAGTAAATTGTTTGTTAAACATCATCAAAACAAGAAGGCCAACAATCTCCCCCTTTTTGATGATGACAAATAATTTATAAAAATGATATATGCATGAAGGAAAATGAATATATAAATTATAATTCACATGCATATAAACAAGAAAGAATATACTCACAATAATTATGATACCATTTCTCCCCCTTTGACAACATCAAAAAGGGAAAAACAACAAGAATGAAGAGAGCGAAAGCCCCCCTACAAATAAGCATGGGTGAGTATAAAAAAAGTATAGGGATTGCTCCCCATATCAAAATGCCATATAGAATATATGAAATGAATGCTAAGGCATACATATGTGAGAAAATATAGATTAAAAACATGCTAAACATAACTCACATACAAAAAGACAATGAGAACACATATAAGTATGTCAATATAAAAAATAATGTCTCATTAACAATTTAAAAAAAACGTAGTGTATAAAAATAGATTTATGAAAGCAAAGGAATGAGGAAAACATGAGAACCATGAAAAAAGTTTTTAAGTGAAAACAAATCACTCAAATAAAATCACAAATCAAGATTTGAGTCCAAAAGCAATGTTTGATCAAAGAAGAAAACTTTCTTAGTATAACTTGATCAAACCACTCATAAAATACATTATAAGGCATGAATAGATGATCCATACGCACAAACACCTAAATATCATCATATAAGTGAAATATAATGAATTCAAAGCAACAATTCAAAACAAAATCTTTGACAAGAGAATTTCAAGAGAGACAACTATATCTAGCTCTTGAGCTAGTAATAACCTATATAAACATTTAAGCATCCGGTAAACATGATTTGGGAATAAACACCCAATAAACCCGGAGGGTTATATAATTACAAACCTCTCATCAAAATCAAAACTAAGAATTATGAAAAGAAGAGAATTTGACCAATAAAAGGAATTATTTTCATAAAAGTTTAAAATACATTTTTTAAAACCAAGAAAAAAAATAAAAAAACTAAAATTCTTGGTTTAAAATCAAATTTGTTTTGGTACCCAAGTATTCTTGGTACCAAAAGGTTTAGGGACATGACCCCTATCATTAAAGCTCAAAGCCCTAGGGTTATAAACCCGTTTGGGCACATAAGGTGCACTAACACGGTCAAAACAATAATCACTCAAATGACCCTTCCGATTGCAATTTATACAATAAAAGAGATCCATTTGTTTTTGTGGACCATTAGATCGTGCACGGGAAACATTTGTAAACAAAGGTAAATTATTTGAAGCTCTTTGCAAATGTGAAACATTATCAAAACAAAACTTTCCTAAGTGGCCATATCTACCACAAACATCACATCTAAAAGCATGTGGTCTACTAAAAACATTTGGCAAATAAGATTTTCTTTTTAAATCAAAATAATATTTGGCCAAATGACCAAAACGACCACAAAGATCACAATGATACACATTAGCATGCTTATGATGTACAATTGGTGCATGTGTGTGTACATGTGATGAAGAAACTTGATGAGATGCACAAGAAGGATTAATATTCTTATGTTTTTGTGCATCATAGCAAATTTAGCTAAATGACCTTTTTGGTCACAAATGGAACATTTGTAAATTTTGCTATATAAGTGTGCATAGGGTATAGGTGATTTATAAGTTATAGTACTAGATTTAGCACACTTGTCCATAAGCTTCTTATGATTATCAATGCATGTGTTAAAAGTTAAATCTAAGCATGATATGCGGTTTTTCACAAGATTCAATTTATTATTGGTCACAACATCATTGATAATAGAAGTAGAGCATGTATAGTTATTCTTAAAAGAATCAAATTCATTTCTAATGCATTCTACTTCTAGCATGACATCTTTATTAGCATGAGTTATGCTAGAAATGGATGAAGTCAATTTTTTATTTTCCAATTTTACCATATCATTAATTTCTTTAAGAGCAAGATTTTCTTGAGAGATGATATCAAAATTGGAGGCTAGCTTCTCATGATCGGATTTTAAACTAACATGCTTGCTTTTGAGATCAATAAAATTATTTTGCAATTTTATGTAGGCATGCGATAATTTCTCATATGCACAAGCGAGTTCATCAATAGATAAATCATTATTGGAATCAGAATCGCTTACTACACAAGAGTTATCCTCTTGTGGCCGTGTGCATGATGCTCCACATGAACTTGAAGAAGAATCCTCTAAAGTTTGTCGGACTACCTCCAAGTCCCCTTGATGTACTTCAATAAATTTCCAAAGTTTGTAAGCACCATCAAAATGAACAAATTTGTTAGAAAAGGATGAGTCAAAAGCATTAAGCAAAAATTTAAACAAAAGCTTGTTCATTGAAAACATTTTATGATCATGATTGCTCCACTTGGATTTCTCCAATGTGGGCACAATATAAACATAATCAATAATTTTTCATAAGTCGATATTTCTAGATTTAACAAATAGTTTAAATCTAGAAGCCCATTGTGCATAGGGAAAATTAATGAATTTATGAGCAACATTTGATTCATAGCCTAAACGAAATACATCTATATTCAAGATATATATGTGAATATATGCAAGCAAGACAAATGTAATCATAACTAGGTTAGCATAAATAATATAACTTGGATCTTTAACTCAAGGCGATTAGTCCTTAAATCAAAGAGCACCAAGCTCTGATACCAATTGTTAGACCCTAGAGCGGGTGATTAGGGTCTTATGCTAATCTAATCTGATTTTATGCCAATTAAAATTAATTAACAAGTATATTCTTGCAGGATAGATATACAAGAGTTATAAGCAAGAATAAGCAATATGAATAAAGAGATATCCTAGAAATGAGATATAAGCAATATATGTGCAAGGATATATAAACTAGCACAAAGGTGATATAATCAAACTATAAATGTGATAGTGCAAAATAAACAATGCAAAAAACTAATATGATCACGAAGTTCGGACCTTCCGTCCTACGTCTCTGCTCCCCACTCCCGGGGAGAAATCCACTATTACAATCGGGTTTTTTTACGTTCACCCAAATAACGTTTACACCTCACACTCGGTTTTCTAGCTAACCGAAAACTTTACAATCACCACTCTTACAATCCCACCTTACACCCTCTCAAGTGTTGAACTAGATGTGTCCTCAAATGCTCGGTTACAACCTCTCCCTAGATTCGTCAACCGACACCACTCCTCTTGGGACGATCCCCTATTCTCGCCACACACTTCTCTCGGTGTACAAGTGTATTACAAAGTGAATCTCACAATAAGGCTCAATACAATAAATGTTTGTTCTCTACTATGGATGAGAACACAATGAAAGCTCACACTCAATTGTTACAACTCTCACCAACCCAAAATATATTATGAATGCAAATACAATAAGCTCAAGTGGGTGTGTGTAACAATGAGATAAAATCAAATCTAACTCAAATGGCAAACTAGCAATAATAAGAAAATAAAAATTAATAATAAAATTGCTAGAGAAAAGAGTTAGAAAACTTCTCAATAGATCAAGAGGTAGAGGGAGAATAGTTGGAAGCTCAATCTTTAATAGATGATCTCCTCAAGCTCTTGTGGAATTGATTCACAAAATCGAAACACTCAAATGCATAGAAGCTTCTTAAACGAACTTAAACAACACTTAAACCCTTGTTAAACTCTTGTTTTAAAACCACTTAGATCTCTTAGAAAGAGAACAACAATGAGGTATTTATACCCACTAAAAATATCAACCAAAACCAATTAGAAAAGACCAAAATAGCCTCAGACAGCTGTTGTAGAAAATAGTCGTTAAAAGACAATGATGAGATCGGCGGTCGACCGTGGAAATCTCGCGATCGACCGTGAGGCACAAAAAAACAGAGCATAGGGTTTTAAAGCTGGCGGTCGACCACGACGGTCGACCTAGAGGAATTTTTAGCTAACGGTCGACCGTGACGGTCGATCGCGAAAGTTTCTGCTACCCACTATGGAAAAGACTCAGGCGCGCTCGACCGTGAACTGATATATAAAAATCCAGGTTTGAAAACAGTTTGCTGATTTTAAAACACTGTTTAAAAATATCAAATAAATTCTAAAAAATATAAAACTTTAGAGAATGATTGTAGACATGATAATAAACATGCTGTAATGATTAGTTCCCAAAAAGGACTTCCCAAATGAAAAATATCATTATTTTACAAAATAGGCCAAAACGTGAAAATGTAAACATATGAATTTTAACATTTTGGCTAAACCATATTTTGAAACTTTACAACATAACTTTATAGACTAGAAGAAAGATGTAAACTATTGTTATGAAGTCTATAAATAATGGATATAGTATTTTTATCAAAATAAACATATAATGCACAAAAACATGATTTCATTGGACTAAATAAAGTTGATATTGATAAAATCATATATATGCATATAAGTATGAAACAAAAATATGTTTATAATGGTTGTTAAGTCCATAAACCAAAACTTGTGTATATATGTAACTATATATATAAAAACCAAATACGTGTGTGTATATATGATTGAGCTTAAAGTACTAATACACATAATATAAAACCTAAACTAAATATACCCAAGCTTGATCTTGATCTTCATTGTAGCTAAACTTGGTACACTATGCGGAAGAAGCTTGAACATGGATCTTCAACTTGAATGGCATAGGCTTCACTCGACAATTCCGCCAACCTCCATTGGATATGATCGTGAATGCGCAATTCCATCCATCCTCCAACCTCGTTGTTTGTCTAGAATAAATACGAAAACACAAACACTAGACAAATAATATTAGAAGTAAATTATTTGTTAAACATCATCAAAACAAGAAGGCCAACAACTTGTAGTCCACAAGTGGAAAAGAAGATGTGGGAAATATTCTTGATCTACTTGATGTCAATTCCATGCAGAAGCAGAGGTTGGCAGCTTTCAGCCTTAAGGATATGCTGGAAGATGGTATAGGCTTCAATTCACCCCAAAGCAGTAGATGATACTTACTTGGGAAGACTTCATTTACTTTTTTGACGAGCAGTACATCTCTTTCACGGGAAGGACTAGGAAAGAGTTAGAGCTATCCAGATTGGAGCAGGGGAACATATCCGTAGCTGACTATGAGAGCAGATTCATGAGCTTGCTTCGATTCACGGGCATGTGGTAGACAGGAGAGTGTCTGGCTCAGATATTTCTGATGGGGCTTCGTCAAAGCCTTCGTCGCTACCTTGTTTCTAGACGATTCCATTCAGTATGAGAGGTAGCCAACACTGCTATATCATAAGAGACGGAGACTGTGATCTTTCAGAAGAACAAGGAAGGCAGCTTTAAAGCAGGACAACTTGGGGAAAAGAGCAAGGGCAAGAGATCTTTTAAAGGACCTAGAGGATCCCAACAGCGGGGCAAGAATTCTCAACACCAGCAACAAGGCCTTTTCAAGAAGGGGTCGCTATAGGATTCAAGAGCGCCGCAGCGGAAAAAGATTCAGGGTGCTTGTTATAACTACAACAAAATTGAACATAGGGCAAAAGAATGTTTCTGTGCACTACCCGGAGGCCAGTAGGGTAGAGGCCAGGGACAATAGTAGGGCCGTGGAAATGAACAACAGCAGCAGAGTTGTGAACAGGGTCAGCAGCCGTAGAGTCGCGGGTATGGCTAGCAGTAGAGGATTGAGGCACCGCCGACCGTTACAAGGATCTAGGGCCAGGTACATACCATCGAGGAGGTACCTCAGGGACATGTAGTCCTATACATTCTAGAGACTACCACACAGTAGTCTACAACCACCAGCAGGGTTTATGCAGTCATGCCATGCGATCATGGTGCGAGCAGGACTATAGTTGAAGGTACGTTCCTCGTGAACTCCTTCCTAGCTCGGATCTTGTTCGATTCAGGAGCTTCGCATTCCTTAATCTCTCATACCTTCATGGTTAGGCTTCAACTATTTGCACATCCCTTAGATGTACCCTTATCAGTCTCTACTCCTTTAGGCGAGGTGTCTCTATTAGAGAGTATCTGAAGGATATGTGTCATCAGTTTAGATGAGTCTGAATTTATCATCAATATGATCGTTTTGCGCATGTCGGAATTCAACGTCATTCTCGATATGGATTAGCTATCATCCTTGAAAGGATCCTAGGGGGGTGAATAGGGTTGATACTAATCTTATTAGATATTAATGCCGATTAAAACTTACTAACAAATATATTCTAACAAAATTGATATACAATAGATTAAGGCAGGGATATATGAACAATCAACAACTAAACAAGAGAGATAGTGCACAAAAACAATCATAAACACATGATATGTTCACGGAGTTCGGTCAACCACTTGACCTACGTCTCCGCTCCTCACCTTGAGGAGATCTTTACAATCACAACTGGGTTTTCTACGCTCACCTAAATAACGTTTACACTACACAACTTGGTTTTCTAGTTTATCGAAAACTTTATAACTTACACACTTACAATCACACTCTACACCCTCAAAGTGTTGGCCTAACCCGTGTCACCCTCCTCAAGTTTTCAGAATTACAACCTCTTACTAGGCTTTACTAGCGACCCCCCTCCTCTTGGAACCGACCCCGTCTCTCACCACACACTCCTCTCCATGTACAAGTGTGATACAACGTGTAACTCATAACAATGCTCAAATACAAGATTTTATTCTCTATAATAGATGAGAATACAATATAAGCTCACTCTCAAAATATCACATTCCCACAACATAATATACGATGTATGAAATACAAAAAGCTCAAATAGGGTGTGTGTGATAAAATGAGTATAAATAAAATCTAACTCAATTACCAAACTAGCAATAATGAGAGTATGAAAATCAATAATTAATTGCTAGAGAAAAGAGTTAGAAAAACTTTACTATAAACACAATAGAGGATGAAGAAGATTGAGGATGAAATCCTCAATTTAAATTATAAGCTCCCTCTTTGTAAACACAAACTCAAGAAACTTAACCAAACTTTAAAACTTTTTAAACTCTTTTTAAAGCCCTCCTAGATAAATTCAGAAGCGAAATAGTACGGGGTATTTATAGGATGAAAAACCAAGACACAAAATCCAAGAAAATCCAGTAAAAAATACAAAATAACAAAAGCTAAAAAAATAGCCGTTGGGAATTATCAGTCGACTAACGGCTCGTGTCAGTCGATTGATGAGCTAACTGTTATAGGCAACAAGCAGCTCATCGATCGACTGATGAGCATGATCAGTTGACTGATAACCTATCAGTCGATTGGTCAGTCAACCAGTATTAAAACACAGACTTTTAGTAATTGTAGGCAGTTTCATCAGTCGATTGACCAGTCGACTGATGATCAGTTGACTAATAACCAGTTTTCAGCCTGTTTTGAATTTTGAAATTGAATTTTAATGTCTTTTAAAAAATAACAAATAAATTCTAAAAAATGTAAAACTTCGGGAAAAGTTTATAAACATGAATATGAACATGTTGGAAAAGAAAATTTTCAAATTGCCCTTGCCATTTGTGAAAACTTAGAAATATTCAAAGATGCTAAAAATACATGTTTTCAAATATGTTTATTTTGACATTTTAGCTCAAATCAAGTTCTGAAAACTTGTGTAATATTTTTATGGCCTTAATAAAAGATGTTAACATGGTTTGTATAGTCCAAAGCATATTTGAATACATTTTGCATAAAAACACCTATTTTTGAGAAAATTCACAAATGAAATGTGTGTGTATATTTGAGCTTATAGAATTAATACACATTATATAAACCTATACTAAGTATACCAAGAATGAATCATATGAAGCTTGAACTTGATTGGCTGACTTGATTTGCATAGGCTTCAATATCAATGTAGCTCATTTTTCTGTATATACTAAACAACACAAAACAAAATACTAAAACCAATATTAGTCATAAACTGTTTGTTAAATCATCATCAAAACAAGAAGGCTAACAATCTCCCTCTTTTTGATGATGACAAACAATTTACTAATTTGCATTATAAGTTCATTAAAAAACCAAAAAATAAATGCTATATACGTACCTCAAATATTTCTCCCCCTTTGACAACATCAAAAATAGGCCAAAAATACATAATGAGAGCTAAGAGCTCGACCCCTACATATAAGCATGGTGAGAATATAAAAATAATAGATGGAATAGGGAAAAGCTCCCCCTATCAAAAAGCTATAAAGACTATATGAAATAAAGTACTAAGACAAATATGTGAGCAAACAAGATGAAAACATGCTTAAGCAAACTCACATATGAAAAGACAGTAAGAACACATATAGATATGTCATTATGAAAAGAATGTGTCACAATGCACAAACACAAACACAATGTATAAATAGATTTATAAAATCAAAAGAAAGAAAAACATGATAATCATGAAAAAAGTTTTCAAATAAAAACAATTCAACCAAATAAAATCATAAATCACAAGTAAATCACAAAAGAAGTAAATCAATATCAAAAGTACAAGAGAGGCAACAATATCAAGCTCTTGAGCTTGTTTCTACCCATATAAACATTTTTAGCACCCGGTAAACATGAAAAGGCGGGGGGGGGGGGGGGTGTTGATCACACAAACCTCTCATGATAATCAAAACCAAAAATCACGAAAACAAAAGAATTAACTTAAAATTTGTTTTATTTTCAAAAATTTTAAAAACTTTTTTCAAAACCAAGAAATAAAAAATAAAATATTAAAATTCTTGGTTTAAAAGGATTTTGGAACCCAAGGATTCTTGATGCTGAAAGATTTAGGGACATGACCCCTATCATTTAACCTCAATGCCCTATGGTTATGAACCCTTTTGGGCGCATGTAGTGCACTTAACCAGTCATAAAAATAATCTTGCAAATAACCCTTCCGATTATAATATGTGTATTGAAAGCGATCCATTTGTTTTTGTGGACTATATGAGTGTGCACGGGAAACATTTATAAAAATAGATTGTTCTTTAAAATTATTTTATAAATGGGAAACTCTTTTTAAATTAAAACAAAATTTGGTCAAATGAACAAATCTACCACAAACATCAAACTTAAAATTTTGTGGTCTAATAAAATAATTTAGCAAAGGTGAAGTCTGTTTCAAATCAAAGCAAAATTTTGCCAAATGACCAACAAGCACAAAGATCATATTTAAATATATGAGCATGCTTATGATGAACTTTATGAGTGTGTGCATGTACATTTGTGTGTGTATGATGAAGAAACTTGATGGAATACAAAAACATGATTAGGATTGTTAGGCTTTTGTGCATTATAACAAAATTTAGCAATATGACATTTTTGGTCGTAAATAGAACATTTATAAATTTTGTTATACATATGTACATAGTGAGTAGTTTTCTTAGAAGAATTTGTATGTGACTTTGCACATAAGTCCATAAGCTTGTTGTTATTAACAATGCAAGTTTTTAATGTTGAATCTAAAGTGGATATTCTACTTTTAACATGATTCAACTCATTATTTTCCATACAAGCATTGTTATTAGAAGTAGAACATGCATTATTAATTTTGAAAGAATTAAGCTCTTTTCTAATGTTCTCAACTTCTAATATAGCATCACATTTTTCATGAAACAAACTAGCATTTTCTAATTTTAATTTTTCATTGTATTCTTTAAGATTTATATTTTTATTTGCAATGCGATCAAACTTAGTGCCTAGTGTTTCATGAGAGGATTTCAATTCGACATGCTTGCTTTTCAAATCAATATAGCTACATTGTAATTTCTTATAATCATGCATTAATAATTCATAGCCATATGCGAGTTCATCAATAGTAAGATCATTTTCGATATCAGACTCGCATACCTCACTAGAGCTATCGCCTAGTAGCCGTGTGCATGTTTAGGCTTCATGTAAACTTGAAGAGGGAACTGCCAAAGATCATCGGATTGCCTCCACATTCCCTTGATGTGCTTCAAAAAGCTTTCTTATTATATAAGCACTATCAAAATGAGCAAGTTCATTAGAAATATATGGTCCAAAAGCATTATGCATAAATTCTAACACTAACTTGTTCATTGTAAATATTTTCTTGTCATGATTGCTCTACTTGGATTTTTCCAAGGTGGGCAGAATATAAGCATTATCAATTACTTCTCATAAAACTATATTTTTAGACTCAACAAAAATTTTGAACCTAAAACACCATTATTTATAAGGAAAGTTACTGCATCTAGGAGCAACATTAATGTCATAACCTAAGCTGAGAGCACCATACATATCCATAATATATGAGCAAGCTAAAATATAATATCAAAATAAAATTAGGAACAATGTTAAAGCTTGGACCGTTAACTCAAGGCGGTTAAAACCTTAAATCAAGAGCACCAAGCTCTGATACCAGTTAAAAGCACCCTAGAGGGGGGGGGGGTGAATAGGGTTGATGCTAATCTTATTAGATATTAATGCAGATTAAAACTTACTAACAAATATATTCTAACAAAATCGATATACAATAGAATAAGGCAAGGATATATAAACAATCAACAACTAAACAAGAGTGATAGTGCACAAAAACAATCACAAACACACGATATGTTCACGGAGTTCGGTCAACCACTTGACCTACGTCTCCTCTCCTCATCTCAAGGAGATCTCCACTATCACAACCATGTTTACTACGCTCAACCGAATAACGTTTACACTACAGTATTCAGTTTTCTAGTTCACCGAAAACATTACAACTTACACACTTGCAATCACACTCTACACCCTCTAAGTGTTGGCCTAGCCCGAGTCACCTTTCTCAATTATTCAGAATTATAACCTCTCACTAGGCTTTACTATCGACCCCACTCCTTGATACGGGTGTATCTTCTCTTCGGAACTTAGTGATATTCATGGGAGCTTGAGGATAGATGATTCTCATGATAGCATGAGAATAGAGGTGTCAAATAATACAAAGGAATGCAAGAGGAAGCATGGAATGAGATGACGAGATAAGAATCAAAGTATCCAGTTTTCAGCCTGTGAGTCGACTCATAACAGTCATGAGTCGACTCATCAGGTTGAGTCGACTCATGACTATTATGAGTCCACTCATCGCTGGTTTTTGAGTTTTGTCTAGTTTCTGACGAGTCGACTCATCTCAGTCATGAGTCGACTCATCGATGGTTTCTTGGTTCGTTTGGGTTTCTGTTCACACGAATTCCTGTTGGTTTTGGGTTTGGTTATTTACTAAATTACCATCCACGTTTGTACATCTATATAAAGGATTGTATTAGGGTTTCTAAACAATCAGATAGATTCAAAGAGTGATTCTAATCTTTGTATTAGGGTTTAGAGAGGATTGAGAGGTTGTTCTTCATTCTAGTAAGATTGTAAGAGAGGGACTGTAATCTTTTCATACTCATAATCTAGAGAAGGTATTTTCCTTCACCATATACTGAATTGTGCTTGTGTTTCTATCATCATCTTCTCAACCCACCTTTGATAATTCTGTGATCAAAGGTGCTCGCACGGCAACTCGTATCAAGTTGGCATCAGAGCATTAGATCCGGTGAAGGGGCATCTTGTGTGTGGTCCTTATTCGATCCTAATACAAGAAGCTTGGTAAGATCCTTATTTCATTGGAAGGAGTCCGGGTTTTAAGGAGGAAGAAGATGGCTGAAGGGGACAATTCAGCGAGGATTGATGCATTGGAGAAGCAGATCGAGACGATAGGTTCGACTCTCACACAACTCGTCAGTCTTATCCATGGAAGTGGCAAACAAGGTGAATCTTCTTCGAAGAAAATTGTTGAGTCTGATGTAGAAAGAGTAGATTCAGATTCCGACGAGGAGGAGGAGACCGTTAAGACTGCATTGTATCAAGGGGGTAAGAATTCTTATCAGAACCTGAAGATTGACTTCAAGGTGGGGATTCCTGTTTATGATGGGAGTGTTGACGTCGAGAGGCTTGATGACTGGATCTAGCGGATGGAGACGTATTTTACTCTTTATGGCTATTCGTCAAAAGAGAAGATTGTGTTCGCGACTTTGAAGCTTTCAGGGCACGCGTTGATATGGTGGAAATCCTGCTACAAGCAGGAGAAGAAGGCGGTGTCGTGGAACAAGTTCAAGGAGTTACTGTGGAAGCAGTTCTACCCGGTAGGATTCCTTAAAGAGCGTTGGTACAAGTGGTACGACCTACGCCAAAGGATCAATCAAATCGTTCAAGAATACACCACGAAGTTCCAGCAGCAGGCGATGGTCCTCAACATTGCAACAGAGGAATATTCCGTGTTTATGAAGTATATTGCGGGATTGAGCGATTACATTCAAAAGGAGATGGAGTTATTCACGATCGAGACTATTACTGAGGCGAGAGTGAAGGCCATTGCCATCGAGGGAAAGCAAAAGATGGGCAGCGAGGCTAAGGTAGACTCCAAATAGATGGGAGACGAGTCTAGTGGTTCTCAATCTAAGGAGGAGAAGAAGAAGGGTGATCCAGAGAAAGCGGGGCTGATTTGTAGTCACCGCGAGAAGACAGGGCATACAGCTGATCGGTGTTGGGAAAAGTATCCTCATTTAAAGCCAAGAGGGTTGAAGAGGAAGGAGGAGAAAAAGACATACATGATAGCTCAAGGTCCGAAAGAAGTCTCAGGGATGACAGAGCCCAACAACAGTCTTAACCTTATGGCGGGAAAGCAGACCACGGAAGAGGACGAAGACCCGAGAGAGCAGCTCTTTGTTCTTAAGTTGCAAGTGAAGACCAGTTTGGTTGATCTCATTGTTGATTCGGATAGCGAGAAGAGTTTGATATCTGAGGCATTGGTGCAGAAGCTGGGTCTGAAGATGGTCAAGCATCCGAAGCCTTATCCATTGGGGGTGGATTCAAAAGGAGGAGAAACTATGTGTAGTTGATCAATACACTGTCAGATTTGCGCTCAACGAGTCGTATATTAACGAGGTCACGTACGACGTTGTTCCATTGGAAGTTTGTCAGATTATACTGGGCAATCCATACTTATGGGATAGATATGTGATCTACGAAAGGCGGGCTCAGAAGTACACCTTCACTAAGGATGGTGTAATGTTCATATTTTGTTCGGCATCTCTTCCGAAGGAGACAAGCTTGGGGACAATGATACAAGCGAAGAGACTAGTGAATGCAAGCAAGAAGTTTGTCTCGCTATGCATTAGACTTCCAGAAAAGCCATCGACAAAGGATTGCAACTTAGAGCGAACGGTGACTACGACGAGACGCGGTACGAATGAGTTGTTTCCGATCGGACGTCGAGACCGGATTCCTAGCAAGGCCAGGATGTACAGAAAAGGTAGAGGAGCTTGAGAGTTTCCTCAGCAAATGTTCTAACTTGAATGGGACTTCAAGTTCTTAAAGAGGGGACCCATGATACGGGTGTATCTTCTCTTCGGAACTTATTGATCCTCATGGGAGCTTGAGAATAGATGATTCTCATGATAGCATGAGAATAAAGGTGTCAAACAGTACAAGAGAACGTAGGAGGAAGCGTGAAACGAGACGACGAGCAGAAGAATCAAAGTATCCAGTTTTTAGCCTGTGAGTCGACTCATAATAGTCATGAGTCAACTCATCAGGTTGAAGTTGACTCATGACTGTCATGAGTCGACTCATCGCTGGTTTTTGAGTTTTGTCTAGTTTCTGACAAGTCGACTCATCTCAGTCATGAGTTGACTCATCGTTGGTTTCCTGGTTCGTTTGGGTTTCTGTTCACACGAATTCCTGTTGGTTTTGGGTCTGGTTATTTACCAAATTACCATCCACATTTGTACACCTATATAAAGGATTGTTTTAGGGTTTCTAAACAATCAGATAGATTCAAAGAGAGATTCTAATCTTTGTATTATGGTTTAGAGAGGATTGAGAGGTTGTTTCTCGATTCTAGTGTGATTGTGAGAGAGGGATTATAATCTTTTCATATACATAATCTAGAGAAGGTATTTTCCTTCGCCATATACTGAATTGTGCTTGTGTTTCTGTCATCCTCTTCTCAACCCACCTTTGATAATTCCGCGATCCAAAGTGCTCGCACGGCAACTCGTATCACTCCTCTAGGAACCAACCCCGTCTCTCACCACACACTCCTCTCGGTGTACAAATGTCATACAACATGTAACTCACAATAAAGCTCAAATACAAGATTTTGTTCTCTATAATAGATGAGAATACAATATAAGCTCACTCTCATAATATTACAATTCCATAACCCAATATATGATGTATGAAATACTAAAAGCTCAAATAGAGTCTGTGTGATAAAATGCGTATAAATGAAATCTAAATCAATTAGCAAACTAGCAATAATGAGAATATAAAATTAGTAATTAATTACAAGAGAAAAGAGTTAGAAAAACTTCTCTATAAACCCCACAGAGGATGAAGAAGATTGAGGATGAATTCCATAATTTAAATTGTAAGCTCCCTCTTGGTAAACACAAACTCAAGAAATTTAACCAAACTTTAAAACTCTTTAAACTCTTTTTAAAGCCCTCTTAAATAATTTCAGAAGTGAAAAAGTATGGGCTATTTATAGGATAAAAAATTAAGGCACAAAATCCAAGAAAATCCAGCAAAAAAGACAAAATAACAAAAGCTAAAAAAATAGCCGTTGGAGCTTATCGGTCGACTGACGGCTCGTGCTAGTTGACTGATGAGCTGACCATTATAGGCAACAGGCAACTCGTCGGCCGACTGATGAGCACGATCAGTCGACTGATGACCTATCAGTCGACTGGTTAGTCTACCAGAATTAAAACAGAGACTTTTAGCAATTACAGGCAGTTTCATCAGTCGACTGACCAGTCAACTGATAACCAGTTTTTAGCCTGTTTTGAATTTTGAAATTGAATTTTAAAGTCCTATAAAAAATAGTAAATAAATTCCAAAAAATATAAAACTTTGGAAAACATTTATAAGCATGATTGTAAACCTGTTGGAAAAGGAATTTTTCAAATTGCTCTTACCATTTGTGAAAATTCAGAAATATTCATAGGTGCTAAAAATACATGTTTTCAAATATGTTTATTTTGACGATTTAGCTCAAATCAAGTTCTGAAAAATTGTGTAATATTTTTATGAAGATAATAAAAAAGATGTTAACATGGTTTGTATAGTCCAAAGCATATTTGAATATATTTTGCATAAAAACACCTATTTTTGAAAAATTCAAAAATGAAATGTGTGTTTATATTTGAGCTTATAGAATTAACACACACTATATAAACCTATACTAAGTATACCAAGGATGAATCAAATGAAGCTTGAACTTGATTGGTTGACTTGATTTACATAAGCTTCAATATCAATGTAGCTCATTTTTCTATGTATACTAAACAACACAAAACAAAATACTAAAACCAATATTAGTCGTAAATTATTTGTTAAATCATTATCAAAATAAGAAGGCAAACAATCCTACAATGTTAGTATCAACTGTTGTGATAAAATAGTCAGTTTGCGAGTGTTTGATAGGACTAAGTTGATTGTAGCAACCTCACTAGGCAACCAGTTTGCAGAATCATTTCTGGCATACATCAAGAAGATGATATTGTGGTATCAGAGTGCTGATTTGTGCGAGACTAGAGTCGTCTCAGAGTATTAGGATGTCTTTCAGGACATACCTGGGTTACCTCCTGTGAGAGAGGTTGAGTTCTGTATCGAGTTGCAGTCAGGCACATCACCGATATCCTGAGCACCTATCATATGGTACCTGCTGAGATAAGAGAGCTACAGACGTAGTTGGATGAGCTATTATCTCATGGTTTTATTCATCGGAGTCATTCTCCGTGGGGAGCACTGGTCCTCTTTGTGAAAAAGATGGACGCTTATGTATAGATTATCGTTAGTTGAATAAGTTCACTATCCGAAAAATGTATCCATTTCTAAGGATTGATGACTTATTCGACCAGCTGTAGGGAGTGTAGTATTTCTTAAAGATTAATCTTCATTCTTGTTATCATCAGTTACGGGTTTGAGAGATGGATATTCCCAAGGCCGTCTTTTTGACTCGATATGGGTCTTACGAGTTTCTTGTTATATACTATTTGGGCTGACTAATGCACTCGCAATATTCATGGATTTGATGAACCATGTTTTTTTTTCATACTTGGACCAGTTTGTGATCATGTTTATCGACGACATCCTCATCTACTCAAGATCAGAGGCTGAGCATAAGCAGCATCTTCGGTTAGCATTGCAGATTTTGCGAGAGCACTAGTTATATGCGAAGTTTAGTAAGTGTGAGTTCTGGCTATCTGAAGTCAGATTTTTGGGCCATATCATTGGCAAAGAGGGCATTGCAGTTGATCCAGCCAAGGTGGAGACAATACTTGATTGGGAGCCGTTAAAGACCGTTACAGAGATTCGTAGCTTCTTGGGTTTGACCGGCTATTACAAAAAGTTCATCTAGGTCTTCTCAAAGATTGCTACGTTACTGACACGTCTTACGAAGAAGGGTGTATAATTTGTTTGGGGACCTATGTACTACGAGGCCTTTGAGACTTTGAAGACTAAGTTGAGTACATCGCTGGTGTTGATTATCCCGAGCAGTGATAAGACATTTGTCGTCTACACAGATGCATCGCTATCAGGTCTAGGAGGCATTTTGATGCAGACCCAAAAAGTAATGTCTTACATTTCATGATAGTTGAGAAATTCATGAGCAGAACTATCCCACACATGATTTAGAATTGGCAACAATAGTTTGCACACTGAAGGTGTGGAGACATTACCTTTATGGAGTGTATTTTGAGCTATTCGCGGACCACCAGAGTTTGAAGTATCTTTTCTCTCAGAAGAAACTCAACCAAAGGCAGTGGCGATCAGTCGAGTTCATTAAGGATTACAAGTTCACGATTCAATATCATTCGGGGAAGGTGAATGTTGTACCAGACACGTTTAGCAAGAAGCATAGTCATCATATTTCAGGTCTGAGATGCTCATTATACCGAGATTTTTACACCCTTAGCCAGTTTGATTTTAGGCTAGAGATTGGTGGGGGCAACACATTTTTGGGAGCGTTAGCTGTGCAACCATATTGGACTGATAGAGTGGTCAGAGCTCAGTTCGAGGAGTCTTAGATTCAAACCTGCAAGGAGGAGATTTCTAAAGAGCCTAATGTTGATTGGACCATTGGAGCAGATGAAGGTCTTTGAATAAAAGGCTGATTAGTGATGCCAGATAATCCACAACTGAAGAAGGAATTACTTGATGAGGTACATCGTACTAAGTACACAGAGCAAATGAAGGTCTTTGAATAAAAGGCTGATTAGCAATGCCAGACAATCCACAACTGAAGAAGGAATTACTTGATGAGGCACATCGTACTAAGTACACACTGCATCCATGTACAACCAAAATGTACAAGGACCTGAAGAGACTTTTTTGGTAGAACAACATGCGTAGGAATATTGTGAAGTATGTGGCTAAGTGCTTTACCTATCAGCAAGTAAAGGTAGAACATCGGAGACCCGCAGTGTTTGAGTTAGAAATCGTTTTCATTGCGGAATCTATTATAATTGTTTATCAATTGCAAGATTCGAAAGAAGGAGCCTTTTTATAAGACCTTTCTTACATGAATAAAAATAAATAAAGACTTTCTAGGAACACACGCATAGATCATTTATCGATCGCTACTTGCTTAAGATCTTTATGTGTGCCTGGGACGTGTTAAGCTGTGGACTACTAAAAATTAGATCCGGTTGATCTCGTTTCACAAAGGATACAAGAACTGAAGTAAATATCTCAATGATACGAGATAAATACCCTTCTCAAGATCACAATGACAGTATGATCTTAAGGAAAATGATGTAGGGGCTATAGATCTATCAAACTTCTCCTCTTTATGCTGAAGAACTCACCAAGACCTCACCTTTAGACTTGAAATTCGTGGCTCTCCTCTCACAAGGTCAGCAACTCGCCTCCAACTTCCAAATTCTAGATCTCCCATGTATAGGTGCCCTAGGGGTGTATTTATAGGCTTTGGGTGCCTTGTTTTCAGATAAGAATTTGTGATTTGATCATATCTTCAGTTAATAATATCTCTCCCATGTTTAAGGATAGCCTCAAGGTAGTTAGGGAGGTTTTGGAATTATCGAAACATATCGAAAACCATCTAAATGCACCCCGAGAGTCCTGAGTGGTGTTTCGCACATGTGTCTGAAACACCGTGAGTGTTTCATACGCTGGGTATGAAACACAGCCTTAGTTATGCTATTTATCCATCATTTCACTGTTTCGCATGTTTTGATGACTCGTACGTTTCGCCGACTCGCTTCATACACTTGTTTGCTACTTTACGGCATCGAATGATCCTCTTTGACTTAGATAATAACGTTCATTGTCTTCTCTTCATCCCGAGCTGTGTGCAGGAACCTATAGTCAATTTTTGATGCCTATAGATATCCCCTCCAAATTGTTTTAGTCTCATTCTTTTATAGAGGAGCCTAGAATAATATGGATATGATATGCTCAGCCTTTAATTCTTTGACTTCTCCAATTTCTAGTCAATTTAGTATTTTGTCAAATAGCTAAAATTCTTCCGGTGGTATGTTTATCTTCTGACCATTATCAAAACTATAAACTAAAACTGGTGTGTGGATTTCTGAATTAGCTCATGTCGTTGAATCGATATTGAACTGGCTATCTTCGTCGGGAGTTTGTATCTAAATCACGATTGAACTCTTGGGGATTATCCTTTGGCCTAAAATTTTTCCTGAGCTTATTTTGGTGAAATTATCAACATGTTGACTGGCGTCAACCCTCATTGTAGGGCAATTGAACCTTATTTTGGTGAAAATATGGATGTGTTGATCGGTGTTGATCTTCTTTTCAACGTGTTGACCGGTGTTTACTTTCATTGTAATGCATTGACCGACATTGATCTTCATTGAAACGCGTTGACCAGCATTGACTTTCATTACAAACGTTAATCGGCATTGACTTTCATTGCAACGCGCTTACCTAACCCATTGATTTTCATCGTAGGTTAGCAATGTCTGCGAGACGACCATGTATTCATAGGAGTCGATTGGCTTCTTAACATGTTGAGAGAGCGGCTCACGTAGCTTCATCATTAGAGGGCGAGATTTTACCTATTTTCATAAAATCAAAATTAATATTCTGAATATTGCATCCTCATTTGTCTCCATTGTGAGCATTCGGGAAGAGCTGATATCCTCTTTTTTGGGGGTTAGTGTTTGAAAGATGTGTTTTTATCTCATTAAAACACATCTTAAGGCAAAATGGGTGATTTCATGCTGTATTGCACTCTGTAGGGTGGGGTATATTATCACGTTATTTTACATGATAATGTATGTTGTTCCTTGTGTGTGAAACAGTTGAAATCGTCTCGCTAATTTACAAGGTAGTGACTCTATCTCGCGGATTCATGAGATGAGTTCAACTACTTGTATTGCCTTAGAAATATTTCTCTAATAGTGAGTTATTTGTTTTAGTTGAATTCCCTTCAGATGTGCTCTTGCTTCATGCCACAAGTGGTGGTAGCAATGAGACTTATACTTTTGCTGATGATACACCGCTCATTGCCGTTACTCTTCAATTTAATCCAGATGGGCCTGAGGAAGTTCCTTGGCTTGTGTGAGATGGAGATCATCATACACTATGACGACTAATTACCGACACCCTGCTTACCAAGGATCCGAAATCCACTAAAGCTTTGAGGAAGCATGATTACATGTTTGGCGATCATGTTGAAGACCCGGCCATGTTGACCCTTAAGGTCGAACATTGGTGTTCAAAAATGGCAGGAGTTTGCTATATCTTCCCCTGATCCTTCTCCAATACACACTTGCACGTTTAAGGAAGCAGGCCATGAAGCGGGTGATGTCTTGGCATCTGACATATGATCATGAGTGTTTCCACTGGTGGGTTCATTACTCATCAGAAGACCCCGGGTTCTAGTAATAGAAATTCTATTCATGGACTTCATCCTGGTCTTCTGGGACAAGATGCAACACCGCTGAATGAGCTGCCGATAATTGCCAACATGATGAGGAATTAGCTTGCCAGACCGAGGAGGAAATTACCTGTGCTAGGATATAGGTTCTATGGCTGGGTGCACTCATCAGTGAAGAAGTGGTGGACCTGTATGACGATTTATGTTCTTGGGCACTGGGGCGAGGAGCTAAAGAATAGTGGACTATAACACCAATACGTGCTAGCATGTATGGATTGCAGATCAGATCACACCATTTCCTAGCTTTGCTGGAGCTTTTTTACTCCGACACCAACACCTTTTTGACTCACCATGCAGAGTTAGGGTTGTCTCTTCATGAGATGCAGAAGGTTTCTATACTTTCTATGGGTGATCATCCATATCAATAGTACTTTCCTCATGGTTGATAGCTGAATCAACTGGAGAAAGCCTTTCCCGACATTTACGATATGTTGTGGGATCTTACGTGCATTATCAAATGACTTTAGCTAGCGTAAGTGTCCTGGCAAAGAAGAAATCCGCACAACTTAGCTTGAAGCAATTTGCTGACTACTTGTTCAAGCATCTAGAGGACGATTCCAGTGAGGCAGTCTGTGAGTTGCATCCTTTGACTCCCTCAGAGATCAATAACCTGATTAAGAAGATTAGTGCTCAATCATATACTATTCCTACTGCCGAGGGAAAGTTTCTAGCGAGGAAAAAGTTTAGGATGTTCCTATGAAATGCACAGAAGCAAATTCGGCCCATGACTCTTCTTGCAGGATATATCGCCATTTCGCTAAAGAAGTACATCGTACCGTATTAGTTCTCCTACGTTTGATAGATAGAGGTTCTCTTTCCTGTTGTCCACCTTGCTTATGGGAAGGACATTTCCTTACTTCTGGGGATGGTCGCGGATATACACAGCGGGCTTCGATACTTAGTTTCTTGCTTCACACAGGTTGAGCGTAAGCTATCGACCGAGATTCCCCCTGTTAAGGTCGAGCTCCCATATACTTATCTGATGGCATGGCTCGTTCTTCATCGCTCTGATTTAATGTCAGTGCCGAGCATCACAGATCCCTTCATTCCCCTTCTGCAGCTATTAGAAGATAGCAAATGTGGAGCGAAATAGTTCCTTGAGGCAAGGCAAGAGCTTCACATCCACAAATGCTGGGAGTTCTTCAAATGCTTCCCGAGCTTCTCTGGCCAATATAATGATCTGCTGATTGATGAAGAGATGCCAGGGACGGGGGATACTATCCTTAATGTGGGTTGCTTTCGGTGGTTGATGAACTATAATGCCCCTATTTTCACACATGGCTGTAGTCTAAGATGAACCAAGAGATATCAAACCTACCATGCACCTACACTGTGTAACAACAAGTTTTACCAATCACAGCAATATCCTCTAATGGAATCAAAATAAAGCGCAGGTACAAAACAGGCAATAAACATGATATAGAAAGAAGTATCTCATAAATAAATCATGTCTCAATGAACAACTTGGAATACATCTGATATACAAAATGAATAAATATATCTTAACAAGAAACAACTGAAAATCATACTAAGATACATTGTCTTTACACTATGAAATAAACTCTAAGGTCTGAACAAAAATATAAAAGTATGGTGGAGCCTCTAATAAATCTCATGTGACGGCGACTATGTAAGAACTCCATCATCCTGCGACTCTCCGATACTCCGAATTACCTGAAAGAATATTAGAAAAAAAAAGCAACAACAAGAACGTCATAGTACTATAGCAAGATCACCTCCATCCGTCCTCAGAGTAAGGGCTGCTAGATGGAGTGGAGGCTCTATCTATTAAGCATAATCTAACTAGATCATTTTCCCCTATATCTAATGAAATTAATATTTAGACACCTACAATACGAGACGTAGTACGTCGAGCAAAATAATCCAAACAAGGAAACCCTCATGAATAAACCATATGTCCCGTGCAAGATTTTGATACTTAGCATTATTATGTGCAACAGACTATCTTGTAGGTATCCTAATCAGTGTACACGACTCATTAGTCTCAGCGTGATCTCAGTGCGTAACATGAGTGTGCAACGGTGTACCATATAGGTATCCTAGAAGTATGGCTCACAAGCCTCATCATACCCTCGTGCGGACAGACTTCTAGATAAAGTATCCAAACCTAACTCAATGGCTTGTACAAATAGAATATTAATGTACTACCCCCGTAATACTAAACTGAGCTCATCAACGATATCCAGAAGGTGTGTATATAATATGTACTAAACTCTTTCTTAAAATAATTGTGTCAAAACCCATCATAATTTCTTTCAGCATACCCATGTGTGTGCTATTACACTATTCGTCAATTTACATATAAAGAAGTGCAGTTCGAAACCCGTAAACATATCTCAAACAGATGCAAAACAAAAATTTAGGCAACAACCTTAGTAGTCGACTACTAGGCCTAGTAGTCAACTACACTGAGTCCATCCAGACTCTGTAATAACATATATCAGTATCAGTAGGTGACTATTAAGAATATTAGTCGACTACTCTACAAACACACAATTTTTGTTTTACTCAATTGGGCACGAGTTGCCGACTACTAAGCTTAGTAGTCGACTACTCTGTTAAGACACACATTCTTTTATGCACAAACAGTGCTTATGTCAATTGTACGTATCATGACGTTAAAACGAGATTTTATACTTGGCATATGCAACAGGAATTATCTGAATCATCAAATTAAATTATTATATCTTCCAAATTTGGGTTTAAGATCGTAATTAAATAATTTTTCCAATTATCTCATATGTAAACAAAGTGATTATCAACACATGATAAAAACTACTTATGAATAGAGGTAAAATTCAGTTAAACATATTTATCTTACTTAGGTATCACAAATCTAGGGTTTAAGCATGATTAATTAACATGAAAACTTAAAGAAACCTTCACGTAATATATCAATTATTTCAAATCAGCATATATGTAATTTTCTATAGAACATATCATTAGTAAATTGAACATATCTTTCTCTAGAAAAACTCTTTTTTAGAATAGTTTTCTATTTTGGAAACTAAATCCACGTAGCTATCATTTGACACTGGTTTGGTTCAGTTTAGAGTTTATATAATATCTCAAATTTCTAGTTAAAAGTTACACACGTGCAATAGTTTTCTGCAATCTATGATGAAAACAAAAACTAAACCTCCTTATAATTCAATTAGACAACAAATTAAGGTTGACCTACGAGTTAAACATAATTATAAAGTTAAAAAATGAAAATTTAATTACCCCTAATGATCATGATCATGTTACTATAATAAACAATTAGGAAAAGCTAATGATCTAGCATTTGGGTTAACATTTATCATAAAAAATCTCATATTTTTCATATTAGATTAAGCTTTAAACATGAAAACACTGATTAAATACTTTTATAATTATTAAACACTATGAGGATGGGTTTGGATGCATATGATCTTGTCTTATCACATGTGCAAGCCTTTGAAACTGATGTGAAACGACTCCTCATTACCAAACGTCGTAGATCTCATCTTTTCCTCGCTTCTCACCTCACAAGACGCTCCTAAAATCTTAACTTTAGGGCTAGGGCTTGAGAGAGAGGAAGAGAGGCTGCTAGGGTTTGAAACTCTTATGAAAAGATGATAATTTTTGTGAAAACACATGTATGTATGTATATATATGCAAACCCGAAATAAACCTGTTTGACCTGAACCATGAAACCTAGTCTGACTAGGAAAAAACCTTCTGTATTTTAGCTGTAACTTTCTCATCTAACCTCAGAATGAGGTGATTTAAGATTTGTTGAAAAGATGTTGAAGAGAACTACAACTGTGGTATATTGAGTTTTTCTAGAACAAACTATATTGGTGTGTAAAATATATAAATTCTTAACTGTTTATTTTTTTAGATTTCTCTTCGTGTATGTTTGTGTATTTGCAATCATATATTCTCAAATATACATTGAATTGATCTCAAATCAATTCCTATCATACTCAAATATCAAAATATGTTATATTTTTCACTATATAATATATTTATTATTATTTTTCACAAAATATTTAAATTTTTAGGGTTTTACATGAACATTCGGCCCGGATATCTCATCCTTTGCGTGAAGGAGCGCTGTCACATAGAGCCTTACCCGCCGTGTCGATGCGCTTGTTAGTTTGGTTACGACCAACTATATGTTAGGAATCCAAGTCGAGAGCTGAGGACTAAGGGCGGTCTTATAGATGGTGTCCGAACGTGGCTTTAGAGTGTGGCGGGTTGCATAGGCGCCACCTTAAATCTCCCCATGACAAGGCGTGAATCATAGCTTACCTTCCTTTCCCGCGATACTGAAGCATATTACGGAGCTGGAGGTAGAAGAAGAAGTTCGGGTTGCCACTAGGGGAAAGAAGTCTGCCAAGTCTTCTGGCAAGGGAAAACAAATAGTGGATGATGAAGAGAACATCCTTCCTACTGATGAGGAGGAGGAGACCTCAGATGAAGGTGCCGACGACGTTGGAGACATGATGACTGACGATGATAAGGAGATCGTCAAGACAGGTGTGTCGGACTCCTTCTTTTCCTCAGGATCACTTATGAGCCTGGCAATTATCCACCTAGACTCATCCATTTGCTTTGTTTAAGCCCCCGATGACTCCAAAGAAGTCGAAGTAGGAGGTATTATTTACATGTCCTAACAAAATGACAATTGTCCTTCTAGGTGAAGCGGTTGAAGAAGAAGATTCTCTTCCCTTCCTTCGCACAAGATCTCGATCCACTACCGAGGCTTCTTTACGGGTCGAGTTGCATGCCAAGTTTGGGCAGGAGAGACCTGCTATTCACAAATAGGCTTGATCCCCGAAGTGGAAGAAAATAGTACACAAGTCACATATCGATCCGCATGCTTTTGAGGCAGAGTCATTCGGCAATGTACCTACCAGCAGAGAAGGTAACATTTTTCCTTTGCGTAACCTTTAATCATTTTACTTGTGAATTCTTCGAACCTAATCACATTCTGTTTATCAGGGGGTCGAGTAGGAGGTGTATTCTCATACAACTCTCTCTTTCCCGACTTTGCTCACTTCAAAGGCCCGGGCTTCGTGCAGCAAATGTGTGAGGCTATTGATGAAGAGCCTGTGTGTGCCGAGGCTGGCGAGGATGCTGATATCGGTAAGCTTGAACCTTTTACGAGAATCTTAAGCTTAGATATATCTAACACCAGTAATACACCATTTAAGTAGCAATTACGGGAATTGAACAATTCTGAATTTGTGCCTCCCCTAATCATTTTTGCACTACATGCTCTTTTAGAGAAATTGAATGGGGAAAGCCTAAGTGCCGGAATCAAGGAAGCTACTGTAGCCACAAAAGGTAAGTCTAATCTTCACTCATTGTTAATTCCGGCTTTTCCTTCTTCTGCCTAACTTCTATTTTCTGTAGATATCATTGTGGAGGGTTCAGTTGAGGATGAAACCCTTCATGATACTGACATCAAGGAGTTAGGTGGACATACGTTTGATCTAACTCCGAGCTCATCCGAGGTTGATGATAGGTTGTTTGATGATATGTTATCTGAGTAAATTCATCACGAGGTTGCAAGACTATGCATAGAGGCTGGTTCATCTGTAGGTACGAATTTTATTATAATTTTATCACTATTCGTTGGTTAATTCTTGCTTAATCACAAGGGAGTCTTGATTGTAGGACCAGTCACTAAAGCTGGTACATATACAATCACCGGCGCTCCTAGCCAGCATGAGGGCTTTGGCTTTTCATCATTAGAGGGGGCCATGACTACAGCTCAACCACCTACTTCTTAATTTAAGGCTAATGTTCCTTCAGATCCGATGGTTACAGAAGCCACTGGCATTATAGAGACTTGTACTGTTGCCCTAACCGCAAGACCAACTAGAGGAGCCGGTACACCGATGATTGTTATACCTACCACCATTCCATCGATGCATGATGTTGGGTTGGCTGGGCCAATCATAGGGTCTCAAGATGGAGGGTCCTCCGCTGGCATTATTAAGTTTTGCTTCATGATTTTCCTTGAGATTTTAGTCAATATTTTAGGATTTCTTATTCTCCCCTTCTTTTCTTGTAGAGCTCCTAACGTTTCCATATGAGCTTGTCATGGACTTGTTGTCTGACACTGATCCAAGTAAAGAGATATTTTGTGTGTACCTCGGTCATTTCATTTCTTCTGTGAGCAGAATGATCAATTAGATCCTTCACCGAGGATTTTCTTTTGATCAATTCAGGCGGTCTCTTGATCGTCAAGTGATGATGATCAGGGAGGAAGGATACCCGGATTTGGCTAATCTTCTCACCACAGATTTAGTCACGTTAGAGCACAGATTCCGAGAGTTGGGGGAGCTACAGGCTATAGGCGCTTCTTCATATATGGCTAGTCAGTTGGAGTTGTTAGCCCTTTTTTTATAATGTTTTACAACCACCATTATCGGTACTAATGGCTTGTTGAGTGAAAATGTAGTAAATACGTATATCAAGCTTGTGTGCTACAACATTCATTCAAGAACACTAAATACAATAAGAAGCTTCATCCAACTCAAGCTATATCAAGACTCAAAGAATTGTATTCTACGTGAGGATATTAGCTAGTTTTTATTTTCTCTCTAGGACTAAAATGTAGGAAAATAGTTTAGATTTAAATTGAAGCTATTGGGATATCACACACACGGTTTCATACTTATAGTTTTAAGCGTTTATTCACAATATACTATTTTTCACAAGTATGAGGACCTATTAGCAAAATTCTAATTCCAAACAATTTATTTTTAGTGTTAAAAATATTTTACAAAGTTTCATAATTTTTAGAAGTCAAATGAATATTTTACAGATTTTTTAAGTGAGACAAAAACAAGTATTTTGAATGTATCAGTCTGCGGTCGACCGCCATGGTCGACCGCGCCTGAGTTCATTCGTTAGTGGGCAGCAGAGACTTTCACGGTCGACCGACGCGGTCGACCGTGAGCTCGAGATTTCCCATGGTCGACCGCCGCGGTCGATCGCAAAAGTCTCTGGACTTTTTCTCAGTTTCTGATCTGGCTCGCGGTCGATCACGAATATTTTACGGTCGACCGCCGCTTATTTTCAAACGATCTTTTGTACTGTTTTCAGCGCCAGTTGTACACAATCTCAGCGCTGATTGTGTCCCGATTTTAGGGGATTAGGGTATGGGTTTAAACAGCTGGTTTCTCCTATTTAAACTCATACACTCCTTCATCCTCATTGTCCCAAGTTTTTGAAAAACTAGAGTTTTAGTTTTACTGAGAGCCAAAATTTTGAAAACCTATTTTCTGTATTTTTCTCAAGTTCACATCCCAGCTTCAGTTTAATCTTTCTCTTTGCCATAGGGACTTGTAAAGAGAGAGATTTTACACCATTGCTACTGTTTGAGTACTTGATCTTATGAAGATCACTTGTGTGGAGTGTGATCCAGTGAAGATCAACTGTGTAGTTATGAGATCGTGAGGAGATCGTTGTGTAGTAAAAGTTTCGGCTTCCAAACCAGGTTGTGTAGTGTATTTCTCCTCGAGAGTAGGGAGCAGGGACGTAGGTCAGTGGACCAAACCTCGTTAACACATCGCGCGTCACAAGGATAACGATTCCTTACTCTATCTCTGCTCTACTGTTGTTCTTTTATGGTTTGTTACTTGTCTTAATTTTTATTACATTATTATTAACCTTGTGACCCTAATCACCCTCCTCTAGGGTCCAACAATTGGTATCAGAGCTTGTTCTCTCTATTAGTTTTTGGTTTAATCACCTTAGAGAAAAGATCTTATGGAGGCTTCAATGAGTGTGCATATGTTGGAGGAACAATCCACCACTTTTCACCGGTAGTAATTTTACTTATTAGAAGGCTAGGATGAGGATATACCTTCATTGCATTGATCTTGACATCCTAGAACTCATAGAGAAGAAATATGTAGAAAAGCCCAAAGTCGGGACTATGACCGATGGAGAAAGGCACCAAGCCAATCTCAATGCTAAGGCTATGAATGCCATAATTTACGGTCTTTCCCCCAACGAGTATAATAGGGTTTCCACGTGTGCAACCACATACAAAATATGGGTGAAATTATGTATTACACATGAAGGAACCCTACAAGTTAAGGAATCTAAGATTAGTGAGCTTATGCATGAATATAAGTTATTTAAGATGCTTCCAAATAAATCCATTGATGCTATGTTTTCTAACTTCACTAACATAATCAATGAATTGCATGGTCTTGACAAGAAATTAACTATCTAAGAGATGAACTATAAGATCCCCCATTCATTGACTCCTATATGGGAACTTAAAGCTATATCCATAGAGAAAGCTCATGATCTCACCACTCTAGCTCTCGATGGCCTCATCGGTAAGCTTAAGGTTCATGAGAAAAAGCTCAAGGGAAAGGAGAAGGAGGAAGTGCCCCCACGGGAAGTTAAGGAGCCATTACCAAAGATGAAGACCAGTGCTCTCAAAGGAGCTAGTGACCACTCCTCATCATCGTCGTCGGAGAGTGAAGTTAATTTTTCTAGAGAAGTGGCTCACCTCTCTAGAAGAATTTCTAGACTCATAAAAATGAACAAGAAGTTTAATCCCTGATCTAACAAAAAATTTTCTTCACGTATAGGAAAATGTTTTGAATGCAATGAACCGGGCCATATCACCAAGGATTGCCCCAAGCTCAAAGAGAAATATATAAAGTACAAGAAGAAGAAGGCTATTTATGCCGGAAGGGAGGAATCCGAACCAAGTGATTCGGATAGTAATGAAGAAGGAGCTAAACTTGCTCTTCATGATCCTAACATTTGCTTCATGGCCCTTGAACAAGAGGTAATATCCGACACCGAGAGTGAATCCTTTTACATGTAATGTGATCTAGCTACGTCTTTAGAAGAATTGAACATTGAATTTAAAAGAATGTCAAAGGAATTTTTCTCTTTTAAAAAGTTGCATGCTTCTTGTGATGTTAAACTAGAACAACTACAAACCTCTCTTGCACTAAAAGATGAATTGCTAGGAGATCTCGATTTTGAGAATAAGCAATTAAGATCCAAAATTGAAAGATTAGAAATTGAGAGTGGTAGGATTAGACCCACTCATGCTTATGTTAATCATCATCACCATGGTAGAAATAGATTTCATAGATATCATGCTCAAACACACAAGAGAAATTTTGTGTGCACATATTATATGAAACATGGACACATTTCTACTCATTGTAGGATCAAGGATAATCATGAATTTTATGGCATGACATGGGTACCCAAAGGTACCAAGCTTACTAACCACCAAGAACCTAAAATTTGGGTACCTAAAGTTACTACACCTTCATCTCTTGCATGGAACATCATGACAATGACGTAGAGAGAGATGTAGTACCTTGATAGTGGTTGCTCACATCATATGACGGGCAACAAAGAGCTATTTGCAACCCTATCAAGGATTGAAGGAGGTAGCATCTCCTTCGGTGGTAGAGAGAAAGGTAAAATCATTGGTATTGGGTGTATTGGTAAGACACCCTCTCCCGTTATAGAAGATGTTTATTTGGTTAATGGCTTGAATCATAATCTTCTTAGGATTAGCCAATTAAGTGATAAAGGTTTTGATATTTCCTTTAAACCGGACAAATGCATTATTAGTATGAATGGAAAAATTATTTTTATTACAAATAGAAAATCTAATGTGTATATTTTAAAGATGAATGAATTAGTGAATCAAGATGTGAAGTGTCTTGCGACAATTGATAAAAACCCTTGGATTTGGCATAAGAGGCTTGGACATAAAAACATGAAATTGATATCCAAATTGTCCAAGAAGAATCTTGTTAAAGGGTTACCAAATTTGCATTTCATCAAAGATACCATATGCGAAGATTGTGCTAAAGGTAAACAAATTAAGTCTACCTTCAAACCTATCAATGAGGTATCAACTTCTAAACCCTGGCAATTACTTCATCTAGATTTGTTTGGTCCTATGCGTGTTACCTCTCTTGGAGGCAAACACTATATTTTTGTTATCATTGATGATTTCTCTCGTTTTACATGGACAATTTTTCTTACAAGCAAAGATGAATGTTTTGATTAATTCTCAAATCATGTTAAAAGAATTGAAAATGAAAAAGATTTGAAAGTTGTTAAAATTAGAAGTGATCATGTTGGTGACTTTCAAAATATTTCTTTTTTTGATTATTGTGCTTATCGTGGTATAACTCATGTGTTTTCCGCTCCTAGAACACCACAATAAAATGGTGTTGTTGAACGAAAAAATTGAACCATACAAGAGGTGGCATGAACTATGTTAAACTCTTTTGATTTGCCTAAATATTTTTGGGCGGAAGCCGTCAATACGGCTTGCCATGTTTTAAATCATGTTTTGATTAGACCAAAGCTTAAAAAAACTCCATATGAACTATTTTATGGAAGAACTCCTTTTATTGGTTATTTTCGTATATTTGGTTGTAAATGTTTTATTTTAAATACAAAAGATCACCATGATAAATTTGATTCAAAAATTGATGTTGGCATTTTTTTAGGGTATGCACCTCGAAGTAAGGCTTATAGGGTCTTCAACAAACGAACTCTTGTTGTTAAAGAATCTATAAATGTTACTTTCGATGAGACTAATATTGGTTCACAAGTTATTTTGCCTAGGAAAGATGATGATGACGTTGAAGGAGGATTTGAACTTATGCAACCTATAAATACACCCTCAATAGAAGCACAAAAAGATGTGGAAAGCACCAACACTCATATTGAAGAAGAACTCCCTAAAGCATGGAATTTCGCATCAAATCATCCAAAGGAGTAAATTATTGGGAGTCCATCACAAGGGGTTGTTACTCGCTCAAAGGCTTTGAGTGAGTGTGGTAATGTTGCATTTTTATCTCAATTAGAATCTAAGAAAGTTAATGATGCTTTAAATGATGAATTTTGGGTTTTAGCTATGCATGATGAACTAAATAATTTTTGAAGAAATTATGTTTGGAAATTAGTTCCTAGACCTAACAATACTAGTGTTATTGGTACAAAATGAGTTTTCAGAAATAATCTTGATGAACATGGCATTGTTACTAGAAATAAAGCTGTTTGGTTGCCTAAGGATACAATCAAGAGGAGGGCATAGACTATGATAAACTTTTGCACCGGTTACAAGGTTAGAATCTATTAGGATGTTTTTGGCATTTACTAGCTTTAAAGATTTTAAATTATTTCAAATGGATGTTAAAAGTGCCTTTTTAATGGTTTTATAGAAGAGGAAGTATATGTTGAGCAACCCTCCGGTTTTATAGATCATGCTCTTCCAAATCATGTTTACCGAGTTCAAAAAGCTTTATATGGGTTGAAACAAGCTCCTAGAGTTTGGTATGCTCGCCTCTCTAGTTTTCTTTTTGAAAATGGCTTTTCTAAAGGAAAAATTGATAATACTCTTTTTGTGAGAAAACGAAAAAATAATTTTATTTTAGTACAAATATATGTTGATGATATCATTTTCGGTGCTAGTAATGAATCTCTTTGCAAGGATTTTTCTAAAGTTATGCAAGATCATTTTGAGATGAGCATGATGAGAGAGCTCACATTCTTTCTCGGGCTCCAAGTCAAGCAAACTAAGGATGTGATATTCCTTTCTCAAAGCAAGTATGCTAGAAAATTGGTGAAGAAATTCAATTTGGAGAATTCTAAGCATGCACCAACTCCCATGCGTACAAGTATCAAGCTTGATGTGGATGTTAGTGATGAGGATGTGGACCAAAAACTACACCGAGATATGATAGGTAGTTTTTTTTATCTCATCGCTAGTAGACCCGATATCATGTTTAGTGTGTGTGCATGTGCACGTTTTCAAGCTTCTCCTAAAGCATCTCATTTGATTGCCATTAAGAGAATTATTAAATATGTGCATGCAACTATTGATCTTGGTTTATTTTATCCTAATAGCACCTCTTTTGACTTATATGGTTTTTGTGATGCCGACTTTGCCGGATGTAAGGTAGATCATAAGAGTACGAGTGGAACAAGCCAATTATTGGGAAATTCTCTTGTTTCTTAGGCTTCCAAGAAACAAAATTGTGTTGCATTGTCCGCTATGGAAGCGAAAACATTACCGCCGGCTTATGTTGTGCCCAAGTTTTATGGATGAAACAAAGCTTAGTTGATTATGATTTAATTTTTTAAAATATAAAAATATTTTGTGATAACACTAGTGCTATTAATATTTAAAAAAAATTCGGTTTTGCATTCTAAGACCAAACATATTAATGTGCACCATCATTTCTTACGTAACCGTGTAGAGAGACAAGATGTATCCCTTATGAGATAGATAGAAATACAAGTATCAAGCTTGATGTGGACGTCATTCTATTGGATGTTTGTCAGATTATACTAGGAAATCCGTACTTATGAGATAGATATGCGATCTACGAGAGGCGGTCTCAGAAGTACACCTTCACTAAGGATGGTGTAAAGTTCATATTTTGTTCGGCATCTCTTCCGAAGGAGACAAGCTTGGGGACGGTGACGCGAGCGAAGAGACTAGTGAATGCAAGAAAGAAGTTTGTCTCGCTGTGCATTAGACTTCTAGAAAAACCATCGACAAAGGATTGCAACTTAGAGTGAACGGTGACTACGACGAGACATGGGACGAATGAGTTATTTCCGATCGGACGTCGAGACCGTATTCGTAGCAAGGCTAGGTGGTGCAGAAAAGATGGAGGAGCTCGAGAGTTTCCTCATCAAAAGTTCTAACTTGAACGGGACTTCAAGTTCCTAAAGAGGGGACCCATGATACGTGTGTATCTTCTCTTTGGAACTTAGCGATCCTCATGGAAGCTTGAGGATAGATGGTTCTCATGATAACATGAGAATAGAGGTGTCAAACAGTACAAGGGAACGCATAAGGAAGCATGAAATGAGACGACGAGCAGAAGAATTGAAGTATCCAGTTTTCAGCCCGTGAGTCGACTCATAACAGTCATAAGTCGACTCATCAGGTTGAGTCGACTCATGTCTGTCGTGAGTCGACTCATCGTTGGCTTTTGTGTTTTGTCTAGTTTCGGATGAGTCGACTCATCTCAGTCATGAGTTGACTCATCGATGGTTTCTTGCTTTATTTGAGTTTCTGTTCACTCGAATTCCTGTTGGTTTTAGGCTTGGTTATTTACCAGATTGCCACCCTTGTTTGTGCACCTATATAAAGGATTGTTTTAGGGTTTCTAAGCAATCAAAGGTAATTAAGAGATATTTTAATCATTATATTAGGGTTTAGTGAGAATTGAGAGTTTGTTCTCGATTCTAGTGAGATTATTGTAATCTTTTCATACTCATAATCTAGAGAAGGTAATTTCCTTCGCCATATACTGAATAGTGCTTATGTTTTTGTCATCCTCTTCTCAACCCACCTTTGATAATTCCACGATCAAAGGTGCTCGCACGATAACTCATATCAATACTACGCCCGACGGTGTCACGTGTGCCAAGTGCATGCAAATTACATGCACCAACCCTCGGAGCATTTGCACCATTCGTCCACTTCATGGCCATTTGAGACATGGAAAATGTACATTATTGGTCCTATCTTCCTACCATCGATTAAAGATGACCGCTTCATCCTGATGATTACTGATTACTTCTCTAAGTAGGCTGAAGCTATTCTGCTCAGAGAAGTAAAGACGAGCAACGTCATCGCGTTCACTAAACACCATATTATTTATCAATATGGTATGCCAAAGTGAATCATGCATGACAACGACCCTCAACATGTCAGTAACGCCTTCATCAAATTTTGTGGGAAGTTCAGGATTGAAGACGTTTCATCAATGATATACAATCCCATTGCAAACGGATTGGCTAGAGCTTTTAACAAAACAATCATAAAGATTTTGTCAAAACTCGTAAGAACCAACAAACGAGACAGGGAGGATAAACTTGGTGAAGCTCTTTGAGCCTATCGTATCACAGTCCGCACGCCTACTGGGGCAACCCCATATTCTCTGGTGTATGGATGTGAAGCTATCCTCCCGTTAGAGATTCAAATTACATCTCTGCGTATTTCTCTAGCAATAGGGATGATGACTGATGAACAACATCAAAAACGCCTTGAAGTGCTCGAGATGTTAGATGAAAAGCACTTAGAAACCCAACAACAAATTCAATTTTATCAAGCCAGAATCTCCAAGGCTTTCGATAAGAAAGTTTGACAGCGAAGCTTTAAGGAAAGAGACTTGGTCCTTACCGTTTGATGATCGATGATTCTCAATTCCAAAAAGAAGGAAAAATTCTAACCAAAATGGGGGAGGACCGTTCATGGTAGAAACAGTTTACTCGAACGACAAATATCGTTTGGTCAACCAAAATGGTGAGAAACTCATGATGCCAGTTCCTGAAGAAGTATTATCCCTAGTACGTTAGGGATAACCTATTTAATGGGAAGTTCCTGGAGAATGCTACACAAGGTATTTTCAAGGATAACCCAAAACCTATTGATTCTTAATCATGATATATATAAAAAATGATTAAGAACCTCCCAGTATGGCTATTTAATCATTTCTAAACTGATTAAAACCCTCCCATTGTGGTTTCTGAAACGCCTTTTGTTGACATGAGATTCAATGACTTAATCAAGTCAATCTTTCCTCATGAAGCTCCCATTGTGACTATGAGGTCCTTCAAGGATGAAACACAATTCATCTGCCTTTTGCCAAAACCCTTTTTAGTTATCGGCATCTTCTGGATAACTAGGACTCTCTTGCGAATTAAAAGATAACAAAAAAATCTTATTTCTTTCATCCATAATCCTTGTTTGATTTTAACCGCTAGGATTAATTCCACCCACTTCCACTATGTTTTGGAGCCTTCTTGCGTCGAGATGAGATCTGATGACTTTATTCAGTTAATCTTTCCTCACAAAACTCCCATAGTGCAATTGTGGAATGTTTAATGATTTGTGATCTTCCACCATAAAATCCCTCACTGATTAATTAATTAACAGTGAGTCCACAAAATTCTTTTAGCTAGGTCCATCCAAATTCCTAACGTTAACATTCCTACTATTGAAGTCCTGACACAACACTTAAAATCTCAATCTGATATCTCAATCTGATGATCTATGGTGATCATCAAACTCCCTTCGTGTCAATATCTTATCACTTGGCATCGAAACCCCCACTGAGTGATCTGTACAAGTCAACATTCTCACTGTTATTTGTATCTTCACTCTCACTGTTTCTTGGTGAAACCTTCCTATAGTTATGACCAAAGCAAAAATTCCCTCTTGATTCCATCAATGAACGAGAGGTCCACTTTTAAAACTGGATTTCCCTTTGAATAAACAAAAGGCCTCCATCCAATTTGAACGATCAAATCTATAAAAGTTAGGGTCGTCATAATCCTCTACTTGGTCAGACCTTCCCATGGTTTCAATCAAAGTTAGAATTTCATCTTGATAAATAAGAAAGTTATCTTCCGATCGGGTAAGCAATCCCATAAATGTTAGGGTTATCCAGATTTTTTCGATTCTCGGAGTGGAGATCCAACTCTTAGTTTTACTATTCAGGAGCCTCGAAGTGAAGATCCCACTTTGAGTTTCTTTCGTAGGAGATAGAATATAAAATTCTTCCTCTCCTGCATTATCTTGATAAACGAGAAATCTGTCTTTAGATCGGGTACCCAATCCTATAAAATTTAGGATTATCCAAATTATTTCAATTCTCAAAGTGGAAATTCCACTCTAAGTTTCTTTTGCAGGAAATAGAATATAAAATTCTTCCTCTCCGGCACTGGGTTTGTCTTTACCTCCAAAAGAAGATATGGAGATAGAATATAAAATTCTTCCTCTTCAGAGTCGGGATCGTCTTGGCCCCCAAAAAAGATACATATTTTCACCAAAATCCATGCCTTTCATACATGGGTGACTTTATCTCGAACTCTAAATAGAGATAAGCCTACACTTAACACGCGTTACCGGTTAATCTTTTACCGTAAAAAAGACACCAGGATTCATGTCTAGAGGAATTTATCTCGAACCCTAAATAAAGATAAGCTTACATCTAACACATGCTAATGGGTGGTTCGTTCCCGCGAAAATGATTAAGTCTACGTATTCGACATCGTAGCACCAAAATCCATGCCTTTCATGCATCGGGCACGTTGTCTCAATTCCTAAATAGAGCTAAGTCTACGCTTAACATGCATTGTCGGTTAATCTTTCGTCGTGAAAAAAACACCAGGATTCATTCCTGGGGGAATTTGTCTCAATCCCTAATTAGAGATAAGTTTGTGCCTAACACACATTACCGGGTGGTTCATTCTTGTGAAGATAATGAAGTCTATGTATTTAAAATCATAACACCTAGTTTAAGAGAGTTTATTCTCTTAGCACAACGTTACATGTGAAACGGGTTTCAACAATTCAAATGCTAGCCTGGTTCAAATGATAATCGGTAAAGACATGCCAAATCCGTTGATGGCTGAGGGTTTGTCAAAAATCCTATGAACACCCCGCAAGGGATGATTATGTCTATGTATTAAAAATCATAGCACTAAGTCTAAAAGAATTCATTTTTTTAGTACAACGTTACATGTGAAATGGGTTTCAACAATTCACATGCTAGTCCGATTCAAACAGTGATCGGTAAAGGCACATTAAATCCGTTAAGGGCTAAGGATTTGCCAAAGATCATATAAGTATTGTAATTATTTGTCCTCGATTGGATAAAAAAGTCATAATAAGAAGGAGAACGCGCTTTGTAAAAGACTTTGTTTCATTAATAAAGTCAAGTTAAATGAAGATACAAAAGTGGAAGCTATCAGTCCGAATATAATCTGCGACTGAGTATCCGAAGTTTCAATGTAGAGATCTCATCTACATAACTCTGCTCGAGTTTAGCCTATAGCTTAGCCCGGATGGAATCTTTGGATGTATCTAGTATCTTTGCAGCTTCGCTTCTCAACTTAGCCAATTTCTCCTTTGCACGCTCTAACTTTTCTAGTGTTTGTCTTTGAGAGTTTTTGGCATCTGCTAATTCATCTTCAAGAACGGCGCGAGATTCTTTAGTGTACTTCAAGGCCTTTTCAAGATCGGTTGTCTTCTCATCAGCTAAGGCTAAAGAGCTAAGTAATTTAGCCCTAGCATTGTCCCTCCTTAAGAGATTAGCCTTCATCTGCATAACAGAGCCCTCTTGTGCCTGAAGATCATCTCTGATGGATGCTCTAGTGTCATGCCACTACTTCAGCTCGGACTCCAACTGAGTATCAACAAACGAGGAAACACCTCTAGTCTTTCACTCCACTAACTCTTAGGATTCACGCTCCAATACGGCGAGATCTACGGTGAGGGAATTAACTAGCTCTGAGTGCCCCTCCTCTCTAATCATCATCATATGGTTGTCAAGATATCACCTGAACTGATCAAAACAATATCCTTGATGAACGATCCTCTTCACCATTTTTCCAAAGAAGGTAATGAAGCTCTCAAGATCTATATGGAACATGTCCTTGTCCGGATCGGTATCAGATAGTAAGTCCATGATGCTCTCGTATGGAGACAGTAGAAACCCTGTAAGTAATTGTGTAGAAGAATAGGAAATTCTAGAATAATATAGGGGAAATTTAGAGCAAGGTATAAGTTTACCAGCGCCAACAAAAGTCCCATCAGTTTGGTGTTCTATACTTGGCTCTGCTAGCCTAATCTTGAGAACTCCCGGAATGGTGGTAGGCATAACTATCATCGATATATCGACTCCTCCAGGTGACCTCACGATGTCTATGTCCATTAGATCTGAAGGAACAGTAGCCTAAAGCTGAGAACTAGGCGGCTCAGTCGTAGCTGTGGGACCCTCTAATGATGAAGGGACAGAACCCTCAGGCAGGTCAGGAATGCTAATGATCGTAGCTGTATCAACCCCAGTGACTGGTCCTACAATTAAAACACCCCTATTGTTAAATAAAATATTGGCAGATAAAAAAGGGTGATCTATGAAGTAGATGCATACCTTCATATGAACCACCCTCAACGGATGGTCCTGCAGCCCCTCAAGTGACCAGCTCGGCCGACATGTCAACGAGCAGCCTGTTATCAGATCCTGAGAAGCTTGATGCTGAGACGAATACATGTCCGCTGAATCCTCTAGGGTCCACACTATGAAATGCTTCCTCCTCAACCGGTCCCTCCAATGTGGCATCTACACAAGAGCCTAAATGTTGAGTAAAGAGAAAGAAGTTAGAGTTCATGATAGTGGGAATCAGATTCACCTCTTACAGTTGTAGAAGATTCTGTTACCTCGACATTCATACCCGTATCCTTCAATTTGTCTAGAAGAGAATGAAGCACAAAAATAATTAAAGGGGGAACAAATTCTAAATCACCTAACTCCCTTAATTTCTACTTGAATGGTATACTACCATTATTAGATATATCTAGACTTGGAATCCTTGGATCAACATTGATACCCTGTCTAACTCTTTCGCCAACCTCGGTAGGCTTAGGCTCATCATCAATTGTATCACACATCTGCTGCATGAAGCTCGGGCCCTCAAAATGGTTGAAGTTGGAGAAGATAGAGTCGTACAAAAATTCACCTTCTCATGACCCCCTGAAACACAGGACATGATTAAGTTCAAAGAATCCATAAGATAACTAATTAAAGGCTACATGGTGGTGGGGGATTACCTCCTCTACCAATGGGTACGTGGCCAAGTAACTCTTCCTAGTGAGCTCATAGATCGACATAAGACTTACTCACCGTCTTCTTCCGCTTAGGGGAGTGAGCCTCCATGTGGGTACTAGGTCTCTCGTGTTTGGATTTGGCACACACCTTAACCCGTGCAGCAGACTCAGTGATAGACCATAACTCGCACGATGGAGGATAAGAGGTTTGTCTTCTTCAACAATCCCACCTGGGGTAACAAGAGTCATCTTGTTAGGATAAGGAAACAAAACCTCTCGCCTCGGCTTTGATTGAGCTAGTGGAAGTTTAGGGAAAATAAAGCGTTGAGCTTAATGAGCAAACGCCAGACTCAATAATTCTGAGAAGAAAGAGTCTGGCAGACCCGTCTCAAGTTCTTCCTCAGTGCTTCCAAATTTGATGTCCATATCTCCATGGCCTTCTTCAGAAGTCTCCTCTTCGTCATCAGTAGGAAATAACCCCTCCTTATCCTCCACTGTATCTCTGCCTCTATGGGAGGGTTTGACAGGCTTCTTCCCCTACTTCTTTAAAAGCTCAGCATCATGAACGACCTTAACAGTAGCCCAACTAAATATTCGGCCTCTAACTTTGTGATGTACTTCACGTTCATATGCTCATTCGCAGAAATGAGCCACTTGCAACTGAGGAAGGTAAGTTGTAGTTTACGCCTGGATATAGGGGGAGTGAAGGTGGCACTCGTACAACCTGTCATGCTCCAAAGCCATGCTCGAACACCGTCTATAAGACCTCCCTCTATTCTCAAGCCTCGGTTCGAGTTCTCAACATACAGTTGGTCATAGCTGAACTGATGAGCAAACCGACTAGGCAAATAAGGCTCTATATAGAAACGACTCTTCACCAAAGGATGAGATATCCATGGCGGATGTTCATCAACCAATAAAAACAACCCATATCAAGAGAAGTCTAACCAGTCTTTGGCTTCTCTTCATCAATTAATACCTCGTCATAGAGGCCCAGAAAATGAGGAAAACATTTGAAGAACTGCCAACACTTGTGGATTTGAAGCTCTTGTTTTGCCTCGGTGAAAGTCTTTGAAAACCACTTGCTCTCCTCTAATGATTGCAGGAGGGGGCAGAGGTATCGGTAGTGCTTAGCGCTGACATCAAATCGGGGTGATGAAGGACGAGCCATGTCATCAGATATGTATATGGGAACTCGACTTTCACAAGAAGGAACTCGGTCAACGTTTCGGGCCCCATTTGTGTAAGACCATCGACCATGTATCTAAGCCTACAATGAATATCAGCGACCATCACCAGAAGTAGAGAAAGATCCTTCCTATGAGCTAACTGGATAGCCGGGAAGAGAACCTTAATCAGTAAAGCGTCGGAAAATTGATATGGAACGATGCACTTCTTCAACCAAATAGCGAGATACCCTACCAGAATAGTCATAGGCCGAATACACTTCTGCGCATGCCATAGGAACGTTCGAAACTTGGTCCCCATAAAAAAAGGGCCCTAAACAGCAAAATTAGTGAATGATTATGCATCGTTCTTCTTGACCAGGTCATTAATCGCAAAAGGAGTTATAGGAGCTTACTCACAAATAGCTTCTCCAGAATTACTCTCCAACTGTTAAAATAAATAATCAGCAAACTGCTTCAAGCTTATCTATTTCTTCTTCTTTGCCATGGTGCCCATACTAACTAGTATAGTCTGATAGTGACATGTAAGATCCTAGAACGTATCATACATATCGGAAGAAGCTCTCTTCAACTACCTCAGCTGCCGATTGGCAGGAAAATACTCATGAAAAGCTAGCCCTAACACCCCATTGTGAGTCAAGAAAGTGTTGGTGTCAAGATTATAAAGCTCTAACAATACTAGGAAATGGTGTCTGCTGATCGGTAATTTGTACATGATGGCGTGTACCGATGCATATAATCCACTATGCTTCAGTTCATTCTCCCAATGTCCGAGAACATAACTCGTCATACGAGTCCACCACCTCTTGGGTGGCGAGTGAACCCAACCCTAGCACCTTTACTCTTTCATAGGAAGTTTCCTCCCAAGTCTGGTGAGACGGTTCCTTACTGTGTTTGCAGCTATCAACACTTCACCTGGCTGTGCTGTATCAAGTCCTAGAATCCCTGGTCGAAGGCCACGAATATAGCTATACCCATCTGAACCCGAGGTCTTATGGTGGTTAATAAATCTATAGTGAACTCGCTCGTGATCATCTGTAAGAGGCCAAGACATCTCCTGTCCCACGGATTGCACCTATAAATGTGCAAATGAATATTGGCGAGGAATAGGAGGGATATACAGTGGACTTCTGCCGTCATCATTCAGCCATTGCTCATCATCAAGAGTTAGCACGTATGGATCCTCAACATGATCACCGAACAAATAATCTGTCTTCTTCAAAGCCTAAGTAGACCTAGAATCTTCAGTAAGAAGAGCATCTATGATCAACTATCGTAATGTACGATGACCCCCATCTCATACTAGCTGAGAGACCTCCTTATGTCTAGCTGGATTAAACTGCGGAGTTGAACCAATAAGCAGCTTATCAACACTAGTGGTAAAGGTCTCCCTGCTACAACCACTTGTGGCGTAATGTGGGAATCCATCCATAAGAAACTCAACTGAAACATATAGCGCACAGTTAGAAAAATGTTTCTAAAGTGAAACAAGGAGTTGAACTCATCTCATGAATTGGCGAGATAGAGTCACTACTTGGTCAATTGGCGAGACGATTTCAACTTTTCTACATGAGACGGATAATGTACATTGTCACACAAATATTGTGACAATATACCCCGCTCTACAGAGTACAATACAGCATAAAATCGTCCCATCAACCTAAAGATATGTATTCGCCAAGCAAAACACGTCCTTTAAAGCTTCAATCCCCGCAAAGGACGATATCGGCTCTTCCCGATTGACTTGCCAAGGAGATAAACGAGGGTGCAATACACAAGATATCAAATTTACAAAAGCTATAAAAGCTCACCCCCATATGAAAAAGCTGCAGGAGCCTCCCTCTCGTTGTGCTGCGAAGTCGAGCGATTCCTATAAAAGCGCGATCATTGTAGAGACATTGCTAACTTGCAATGAAGAGCAGTGGGTCAGGTACAATCATAAATTTAACAACCCAAAATTAAAAAGGGAAATTATGAACTTTAACCAAAATCCTACAAATAAAACATGATTTTATGGTTGAAGTCTAATTAAACCTACATACAAACAACGGGTTCGATTTACATCCAAAACCCCTAAAAATTATTGTTTGACGAAATACACAAAATATCCCTCATCAAGAGTTCGACCATGGGTATGCAACCCAAACCCCCAACTTTTTGGCCACTTGTGCAATATAACCCCTCACAAAGTTTTAGCCATGGGTATGCAACCCAAGCCCCCAAATTTTGGCCTCTTTTGTGCTTAACCCCCTCAAAGTTTCGGCTACCAATGAGTCCCTCAAAGCTCATCAAAATTCGGCTATGGGTATGCAACCCAAGTTTATCAAATTTGCCCATGAACAAGCCCTTCAAAAACCTCAAAATTTCAGCCATGTATGCAATATAACCCCTCAAAAAATTTGGCCATAGCCTCAAGCCTATCGAAAACAAGTTTCAAACTTCATCCTCATGCAAAAAAAAAGCATCAAAATTTCGGCCATATTCCCATACCCACAATCAAAGTTTCAATCATTCCTCCAAAACCCATGAGTTCTTTAAATAAAATAAAGCATACAAGTTGTGGAGGAAGCTTACCCAAATCAAGAGCTTGATAGTAATTTTCGGCCAAGAACAATAGGAGGGGAAGATGAGGCTTCAAATCCTTTTATAAGAAGAGTTAAGAGTCCTTAAAGAGGGGATTAAGAGTTCTTAAAGAAAAGGATTTATGGGTTATGAAGAAGTGGGTTTTGGGATGAAGAGTTTCGATAAGATAAGAAAATAAGAGGGAATTTAAAATTTAAGGGGGCACACAAAGGACTCCTGTACAAAACCCTACACCCATGCCAGGACCCCTGTTCAAAACCCTACACCCATACCCTAGGCCGACCTATCTCTCTCTCCTCTATGTTTCATGATGTATCTCTCTCTCTCCTTGACTAAGACACTTATTGTATCTCGGCCAAGGCTAAGACACATGGTGTGTCTCGGCCAAGGCCGAGACACAAACTGTGTCTCGGGCCTAAAACAGGGCCTCATTAGTTCAATGATGCTGTTTTTGGTCCGTATTCGTCCATTATCAGCCATTTCATTATGTTTGCTACCCGTATTCATACTCTAATGAGTATATAAGTATAAAATGCATCTCCTTAAACCTCCGATAGGTACACGAGGTTAAACTGATTCCTGAAACTCTCAGAAGTATACGAGTATAAACTGGTCTTCCCGCTCCAATGCCTTAAGAGCCTAAACTATATAGACTCCAGTTGATGTATAAGTATAAAATGTATTTACACCAGTCAAAGCATTACGATGAAGGTCAACGGCGGCCAACGCGTTGCAATAAAGATCAGCGTCGGTCAATGCGTTGTGATGAAGGTCAATGTTGGCAAAATACATGCAATAAAAATTAGCATGTCGACAAATTTTGCCGAAACAAGGCTCAAATCAAGTCCAAGCCTTAAGACAAGACGACACCTCCTATGTTGACTCGAAAGGCAAAGCCAATCGATAAGAAGCCTAACTTGACGAGTTGACACCTCTTGTGTCGACTGAAAAGGCGAAGCCAATCGACACGAAGCCCAAATAGACGAGTCGACAACTCCTGTGTGTCGACTCGAAAGGCAAAGCTAGTCAACATGAAGCCCGACTAGACGAGTCGACACCTCCTCTATCGACTCGAAAGCTGAAGCCAGTCGACACAAAGGCAGTCGACATGAAGCCCGACCAGTCGATACAAAGCTCGGCTAGACAAAACAACACCCCCTATGTTAACTCGACATCTCGACTAACCAGACGAGATGATGGCTGTTGTGTCGACATGAAAAGTGGTCTTAGTCGACACGCCTTGCGGTATCAGTTGGCACGCCCTCTGATTCTTTAAGATTGTATGATAATACTAGGGAGTTCAATCGTAATTTTGATACGAATCCCCGATAATGATAGTCAGTTTAGTGTTGATTCTACGACATGAGCTAAAATCAGAAATCAACACACCAACTTTAATTCGAGACTTTGACAACGGTCAGACGGTAAACGTAGAGCTAGAAGAATTTTAGCTATTCGATAAAATATTGAATAGACTAAAAATTAAAAAAGTCAAGAACTGAAGCCAATTACAGGTCCTTTTTTACCGACTGAAGGTTGGGCCTATCATATCCAAAGTATTTTAGGCTCTTCTATAAAAAAACGTGACTGAAACACTTTGGAGAAGGTATCTGCAGGTACTAAACATATCTATAGGTTCTCACACGTAGCTCAAGATAAAGAGAAGATGATAAACGTTATTATCTAAGTCAAGGAGAATTATCTAACATCGAGAAGCACCTGAAACAAGTTGACGAAGCATACGAATAAACAGGGAGAAAGAATAATGTAAAGACGATTTGATCGGGAGTTAGGTTTGAAAGCATCCTAATACCACTAGAAAGGAACCCTAGAGGGGGGTGAATAGGATTTATATTAATCTAATCCGATTTAAATACCAATTAAATATTACTAACAAATATATCCTGGCAAATGTGATATGCAACAAGATATATATGCAATGATATACAAACATCACAAGGGTAAACAAACTATACTAGATAGTGGGTAAAATAAACATAAGCAAGGCGATATAAACAATAAGCACGAATACAAATGAACGCTAAGGAAAAACACAAACAAACGATATAATCACGGAGTTCGGTCCCTATGACCTACGTCTCTGCTTCTCACCTTGAGGAGATCACCACTATCACAACCGGGTTTTCTATGCTCACCCGAATAACGTTTACACCTCACACTCGGTTTTCTAGCTTACCAAAAACTTTACAAGCTCACACTCTTACAATCCTCTTCACACCCTCTAAGTGTTGGTCTCTAGCCCATGTCTCCATCAAGTATTAGGAATTGCAATCTCTCTCTAGGTATTACCACCTACCCTACTCCTCTTGGGACGACCTCATCTCTCACCACACACTTCTCTCGATGTACAAGTATATTACAAAGTGATCTTACAAATTAAGCACAAATAAAACAAATTTGTTCTCTATAATGGATGAGAACTCTATGTAGGCTCACACTCAATTATTACTACTCTCATAGCCCCAATAATACTATGTATGAAAATACTTAAGCTCAAGTGGGTGTGTGTAGACAATGAGTGAAATCAATACTAAACTCAAATATGAAATCTAGCTTAAAACAATGATAATCAAACAAGTATATAAATGTAAAGCCTAGAGTTTGAGTTTAGATAACCTCTCCAATGAATAACAAGAGAAAAAGAAAGATGAGTTGAAGCTCAAATACCAAAGGATGATCACTTCTAGCTCTTGTGAAAATTTCTTCACAAACTTTAAACACTTTTAAACAAAACTTAAACCCTTGTAAAACTTATTTAAAACATTCTCTTGGTAATTTTTGGTCTGAGGTATGAGGGGTATTTATAGAGACCCTAAGACACAAGAAAATCAAAACAAAAAGACCAAAAACCCAAAACTAGAACAGGCTGGAAAAAACTAGCCGTTACAACATCAGTCGACTGACGGGTTTAATCAGTCGACTGATGAGCTGACCGTTAGAGGTATTTTCCAGCTCATCAGTCGACTGACAACCTTATCAGTCGACTGATAATCTCATCAGTCGACTGGTCAGTCGACCAAATAAAATAGAAACTTTTTGTTATTCTAGACGATTTCTTCAGTCAACCGAACACATTCATCAGTCGACTGATAACACTGTATCAGCCTGATTAAAACAGTAAATCTGATTTTTAAACTGCCTTTAAAAATAGCAAACAAATTCCAAAAATTATGAAACTTTGGGAAATGGTTGTAGATATGATAATACACATGTTAGCTAAACCATATTTTCAAAAATAACCTCCCATTTGAGAAATCTCATCATTTTTCAAAATAGTCCAAAACTTAAAAATGAACAACACTTGTTTTTGACATTTTAGCTAATGTATGTTTTCAAACTTTATAAAATGATTTTATAGACTAAATAAAATATGTATAAAGTGATATTGAAGTCTAAAAACTAATAAACCAACATTTCACAAAAACACCTATATTTTGATAAAATCAATAAATACGTGTGTGTCATTAATATGAGCTTGAAGTATTAACATACAAGTATAAACCTATACTATAGACACTATAAACTATATACCCAAGCTTGATGAAGGTCTTCAATGAGTTCGCCTTGATACACTTTGTGGATGAAGCTTGAACTTGGATCTTCAATATGAATTGCATTGCTTCACTCCACTATTCCGCCAACCTCCATTTGATATGATCGTGAATGCTCGATTCCATCCATCCTTCAACATATTATTTGTTTACAATAAATACAAAAACACAAACACTAAACAAATAATATTAGTTATAAATTGTTTGTTAATCATCATCAAAATAAAAAGGCTAACAAGGTTTCACCCATGAAAGACGAAGCGTCACTCGTGTCTCATCCACCCCACGTGTGATTCACCCATAGGAGATTGTAGATCTCTTATTCGGTTTTCCAACACACTTTAAATTGCATCATTTTAAGATTGGATCAGAAAATTATAGGGAAAACACTCATGGCACGCTAAACAGCGTCCCTGTTGAAACCGAGACACGTATTGTGTCTCGGCCAAAGCCAAGACATAAGGTGTGTCTCGGCCAAGGCTGAGACACACATTGCATCTCGGTCAAGGTCGAGACACACATTGCATTTTGGTCAAGGCTGAGACACATCTTGTGTCTCGGCCTTGTGTCTCGGCCAAGGCCGAGACACGAAGTCTATCATGTTCCCTGAAACGCTATTTTCGCTGCTAACTATCGGGATTTTTTGTATATTCTGATTCAAAGCCTCCCCAACTAATTTGAAGCTATCTTGGAACATGGTTAAATGGTTATAACTAAGGATAAGATCAAATCAGTTGTTCTTTCCAAAAACCAAGCTTCTAAAGCCTATAAATATGGCCCTAGGGCCTTCATTTGGAGGGATTCAGAATTCTCGAGTCTTGGCAAAACCCTGTCGAATTGAAGAGTGATGAGCATGAATTTTAGAGAGAAGGAAGAGATCTTGGCGAATTCTTCAACACAAAAAGAGGAAGTGTTCGAGAGATCTGCATCCCGCTCATCTATTTTCTTAAGATCACACCTAGTTGTGATTCTCGAGAAGAGTGATTGTCTCGATGTTACTGAGATAGTCACATTAATTTCTTGTCTCCTTTGTAAGGCAATGAAATCTTTATTCGGATCTGATTAGTTAGTGGTTCATGGATAAACCCCATCACCGACAAAGATCCCGCGCAAGCAGAAGATAGATAAACGATCTTACTGCATGTGTTCTCAGGAAAGTTATAATCTTTTTTATTTTTATTGTGTAAGGAGACTTATAAAAAGTCTTTCTTTTTTTAACTTATTATAACGACTGAAGTTGTAATGAGTCCTGCAATGAAGAAATTAACTTTTGACGCGAACACCCTGCAGTTTTATTCTCTAATAGCCCATTCTAATTTCATGGTAACATTCCAGTCAAATTTATTCTGTTTTATGTCTACTGTGAAACTCATTTCCCATTCCTCAGCACTAAATGCATAGCCGCAAGGATTTCTCATCTTATCCTCGTATCTATAGCTTTTCACAAAGTACTGAATATTCTTTCTTGCGGGTGGTATTGAGATCTCACAGCAGCCCTTGCTTACACTGGTACCATCGATGGTGCAACCCTTGCAGAGGTATTTTCCACTCTGCGGTTTCTGTACGAGCTTTGCCTTTATAACACCACTAGGATACACTTAGGGTGTGTTTGGATTTTAATGGGGTTAAGGGAAGTTAAGGGAAACTAGGCGAGAGAATGGAAGGGAAAGGAAGGGAGTTCCCTTCCCCTTGGTTACACCCTAATTTGGGGGGTAACAAATTTTATACTATTAGGGGATGAACCAAGGGGAACTAGGGTGAATAACTTCACTTCCTAAATGTTCCCAAACAAGGTAAACGGTTCCCCTAACTTTCTTTCACCCTTATTCCCCTCAATCCAAACAAGCCCTTAGTTATTTCTAGAGTTTTGGGCATGAAATATTTAACAGCTTTGTTTAGATATGTCAGTATATTCTTAATCGGAAATGCCTTCAGCAATCGTGGAAAAAGAATGCATTTAGCCAACAAAATATTAGGATAAAGGTCTACGCATTTGTTGTAATTTCAATTCTACATAGGGGAAAGTTTCATGGTAATAAAAGAAAAGCTTAACTTAAAATTAAGCCATGACTCGCAAGGACAATTTCTGCGTCATCTTATCGAGGAACTTGCTATTAGATAATAAAACATTTTGTTAGAATCTTCCCAGATAATAAAGCATTAGGGGATTTAAACATGTCATGTACCACCTGTTTGTTGTGTTCGTCCCCTCAGAGTGTTAGTATATGTTTAGACGTTTTCTTTATAATGTTTTAAGCATTAGCTTAAATACGAATGAAATACTCTTTCATGTATATCTTATGCAATAATATATATAATAAAAGCTTAACTTAAAACTTAAGCTATGACTCGCAAGGACAATTTATGCGTCATCTTATCGAGGAACTTGCTATTAGATAATAAAACATTTTGTTAGAATCTTCCCAGATAAAAAAGCATTAGGGGATTTAAACATGTTATGTACCACCTGTTTGTTGTGTTCGTCCCCTCAGAATGTTAGTATATGTTTAGCCGTTTTCTTTATAATGTTTTTAACATTAGCTTAAATACGAATGAAATACTCTTTCATGTATATCTTATGCAATAATATATATAATACTTTTTGATATTACCTTAGCTTAAGTATTTCGATCATGATTGGGATGTCACAGGGTTCATACAAGGCTGCAGTCCAAGGTGAATCCTAGAATGTCAAACCTGCCATGCACGAACACTATGCAATAACATGTTTTACCATCACAGTTACTATCTCTCTAGAACAATCAACAAACAGGTGTAGGTATAAACAGACAAAGAATAGTGAAATAGTACAATGAATAAATTAAACACAGAAGAAATGCATAAATAACCCTCATCAGAGCCCAACTAAAATAGAATAAAATAACTCTGAATCTAAAATAAAATGTAGTATGTCTCAACACAAGAGTCAAATAAAATCTCACTATGGAACTCAGCCTCTACAAAATAAAATCACAATCTCTAGGGTCTGAAAATAAACAACTAAATGTGGAGCTCTGAAATAACTACAACTGTAAATAACTAGATAGAATCTAATATGCAATCCCATCAATCTATGATTCTCTGTGCGCTGTACTCGCTACTTGAAAGGGAGAAAAACAACGAGCGTCAAAGTGCTAGCGAGATTATCTCCCCCACCCCTAGGGGGATTTGGTAGGAGTATATAAGAAAATACTATTTATACATATAGCGATAGAAATCATTCATATTACTCTAAATGGAGATTAGTATTTAGAACCCATAACATGATAATTAGTACGTTGAGCAAAATAATCCAAATAGGAAAACCCTCATATATATACCATGTCTCAAATTATGGATCACTAAATATTAATTCTAATCCTATGAATGAAAACAATACATGAAGAAAAATACCCCAAACCTCTACCAAAATGAACCCATGTCACATCTTGAACTATCCTCAGTAGTTAGTGCAGTCATAAGGAAACATAATCCAGCTCAAATATCACCAAAGGTCATAATCTAGCTCAAAATATATCCCACACTTGGGTAATCTAACATGGGAGCAAACTATAACTATCTGTTTATGTCTTTATCACATAACAATACTTTTGTAATGTTCTCACATTCACATGTGGATTCAAAATCCTTACTCAATCGTTCTGTGGCAATTGGTTTTATCTCCCCTATTCTGGATGATGCATCGAGATGATCGTACTGCGGAATAAAGGCATATTAGTCCAATCCGAAAACACATCGATTATCTTTGAGTACTGGTTCCGCTAATGTCTTATTACGGGATAACGTCCAAATACTTCTAGTGTGGTACCACCGAGGTCTTATTACGGGATAAACGTCCACACTGAACATCACCAACAGATAAGTAGACATTATCATGTGTTGTACCAACACCTATCAACTCAAACATATATTGTGCATCTCCACTATGCAAAAATATTTATCTAAGAACATAGATCAAGCATTAGTGCACGTATCTCAATATTTCGTGTTCACAAACACCTCAGGTGTTAAACAGGTCATAATCATCATATTACATCTTAGATAGATCGAGAAAATCCCTCAATAACATCAAACATGAGTCGAGACATGCACAGGCTTCTGCCTGTCTGGTGGTCGATCGTGCCCTAGGCGGCGGTCGACCGGATCGCAGTCAGCAACCTGCTTGCTGCATATTCGTGATATTGTATTTGTGCGTGTTTTTTATGATTCAAACTTATTAAAATCATCATTAAACTTGTGTAGAATATTGTAAACACTAGATTAATATCTCTAAAGATTATTAAACACATGAAACATGATTAGTTGCATGATATATCATATTCAAACCCTAAACATGCACGAAAAAGTCTATATGTTGATAAAACCATCAAAATTCAGTTAAACCACGTTGTTATTTACTTTCAAATCTTAAATCATTTCTAGAAATTTGTTCTTAAGCTTTTAAACATAGAAAGCTCTGATCTTTATTCATATAATATAAAAAATTGCTTTTATACTCAAACTAGTCGATTTGGCTCAATCAAATCACATAAAAACTCATTAAAAAACTTTTAAAACTTGGGTGTAGGGTTAGCAGAGATGAAAGTTGCCTGAAAACTTAGTTGAAACCCTGAGGTGCAAAGCCAAAGCAAATCCCTATGCCACACGTCAACGAATTCCGCCTACACGTCGAAAGTTGCTTCACAAAGCTCTTGGAAACTCAAAAATTTGATCTAGAATATAGGGGAGGAAAAGCTGGCTACTAGGGTTTGAAAGACCTGATATCATATGTGCAAAAACATGAAAAAGAGGTTTACATACTTTTGTGTGTAACTGGGCCTCAAAAGAACCCGTTTCCAAAACAGACTGGGAAAACTGGATAATCGATCGGCGGTCGACCAAAACTTGTGCGACGGTCGACCGGCCAGCAACTTTTCAGTTTGTGCAGGTTTCTTTGCTTGTGCATGTTTCAACTCGATTCTTTCATATATAAGAACTTGCTTACACTCAAAATACTTGGCATTACACTCATACACCATTTAATGATATTTATCACGATAAATATCCATTTATCACAATTAATCACTTATTATTTCAAATTATAACTTTTTAACTCAAATTTATGGGGTTTTACATTCACCCCCCTTAAAAGAATTTCATCCTTAAAATTCCGCAATCACATCTTAAAGATTAATAATATGAGAAAAGCACTAATAGGGGATAATCTAGGTAAGGAAACCCTCTCGTACACATCTCGTACCATTAATCCCTAGATGTGAAACATATGCGAACATTTAAACTTAATAATCTAAAATGTGTATACTTCCACTTAACCCCTAATTAGACAGAACTAGTATGTCGGATGAAAAATTCAAACAAGAAGCCCCCCATATATATACCTTATGTTCTGAGTGATTAGGAGCTAAGTGTTAGTACCCTATTCTAGCGTTAAATATAAATGTGGTTGAACAATATAACATAAACAGAAATGTGTATAAGCATACTCAAACATCAACATCTTATCTGCTCTAACAGGTGTGGGTAGTCGTGATGTACATCCTCCTCGTGCTCCCAAGAAGCTTCTTCGGCTCCTTGCCCGTTCCACTGAACTTTCACTAATTGAATAACTTTATTTCTAAGCTTTTTAGCCTCTCTAGCGAGAATAAAAACCATAATCTCAATAGTAGTCAAATTATCCTGGATCTCAATCTCTAGTGCATCAATCACCCTTTGCTTCTCCTCATTGTGCAAATGCTTCTTGAGCATCGAAACATGAAAGATATCGTGTGTACTCGACATCAATGCTGGAAGATCTAATCTATAAAAAATAGCTCCAACACGCTCAATAATCCTGAATGGACTGACATATCTTGGGGTAAGCTTTCCCAGTCTACCGAATCATTGAATGCCCTTTACCGATGATACTTTCAACATGACAAAGTCTCCAACCTGAAACTCTAGAGTTCGTCACCTCTGATCCGTATAGCACTTTTACTAACTCTGAGCAGCAAGAATACACTCTCTAATCAATGCCACCTTCTCTGTAGTTTGTCATACAAGCTCCGGCCCAAGCAATAGGCTATCCGCTGGCTCTGCCCAACAAATAGGCGATCCGCAAGGCCTCACGTATAATATTTCATATGGTGCCATACAATTGGTAGCTTGATAACTATTATTATAAGCAAATTCAATCAATGAGATGTGATCCTCCCAAATACCATGGAAATCTATAATGCATGCTCACAACATATCCTCTAACACTTGATTCACACTCTGTTTGACAATCTGTATGAGGGTGGAAGACGCTAATGAATAACAACTGGCTGTCGAAAGCATTCTAGAAACTCCTCCAAAAATAGGATATGAAGATTGAGCCTTGATCTAATACAATCGTCTCTGGAACTCCATGTAATCGAACTATCTCCTGGATAAAAATCCTCACATATGTCTCTACTGTATAAGTCGTCTTCACTGGTAAGAAGTGCGTCGACTTCGTCAACCGGTCTACTATCACCAGAACAGAATCATTTCCTTTCTTTGATCTAGGAAACCCTATGATAAAATCCATAGAAATATCTGCTCCCTTCCACTCAGGAATGAGTAAAGGCTGTAGGGTTTCTGCAGGTCTCTGATATTCTGCCTTCACTTACTGGTAGGCAAAACACTTCATCACATACTCTGCAATCTCTCTATGCATGCCACTCCATCATTAATATCTTTTCAGGTCCTTGTACATTTTCGTTGTACCTGGATGCACTGTGTACCTGGTACGATGCGCCTCATTAAATAAATCCTTCTTCAGCTGTGAATTGTTTGGCATGACAGTCCTACCCTTCATTCAAAGGCTTCCATCTGCTCCAATAGTTCAATCAGTGTTGGGCTCTTTGGAAATCTCTCCCATTCGGGTTAGAATCTAAGAATCTTCTAGCTGAGCTCTGACCAGTCGATCACTCCAAGATGGCTCTACTGATATACCTCCCAAAAATGCGTTGTTCCTGCTAACCTCCGGCCTAAAATTATAGTGGCTGAGGGTATATAGATCTCAATGTAATGAAGACCTCAAAGCTACAAGTCCGTGACAACGCTTCCTACTCAATGTGTTTGCTACTACATTCACCTTCCCCGGATGGTACTGAAGTGCAAACTCATAATCTTTGATAAACTCGACTCATCATCATTAGCTTTAGTTAAGTTCCTTCTGTGAAAAGAGATATTTTAAACTCTAGTGATCTGTAAAGAGCTTGAACTGCACTTCATACAAATAATGCTTCCAAGTCTTTAGTGCAAATACTACTGCTGCTAGCTCCAAGTGATGCGTTGGGTAATTTTCCTCATGAGTCCTCAACTACCTTGAAATATAGGCCACAACTCTTTAGGTCTACATCAAAATACCTCCAAGACCTGATAATGATCTATCAGTGTAGACAACAAAAGTCTTATCACTGATCGGAAGAATCAACACCGGCGCTGAAGTCAACTTAGCCTTCAAAGTCTCAAAGGCCTTCTGGTACTCCGTGCTCCAAACAAACTGTACACCCTTCTTCATAAGGTGTGTAAGTGGTGTCATAATATTTGAGAAGTCCTGAATGAATTTCCTATAATAGACCGTCAGACCTAAGAAGCTACGAATCTCGGTAACGGTCTTTGGCGGCTCCCAATCAAGAACGACATCTACCTTAGCCGGATCTACTACAATGCCTTTCTAGCTAAGAACATGGCCTAAAAATCTAACCTCAGATAACTAGAATTCATACTTGCTAAATTTAGCGTACGACTGATGCCCCCATAAGTCTATAATGCCACCCTCAAATGCTGCTCATGCTCAGCCTCCGATCTCGAATAAATAAGAATTTCATCGATGAACATGATCACGAACTGGTCCAAGTATAGATGGTAAATCTGATTCATCAAACCCATGAATACTGTGGGTGTATTGATCGGTCCAAATGGCATGATAAGAAACTCGAAAGACCCATATCGAGTCAGAAAGGTAATCTTCAGAATATCCTTCTCTCGGACCCGCAACTGATGATAATCGGAACGAAGATCTATCTTCGAGAAACACTACGCTCCCTATAACTGATCGAACAAGTCATCAATTCTCGATAGTGGATACCTATTTTGGATGATAACTTTGTTCAACTTACGATAATCTATGCATAATCGCATGCCAGCATCCTTCTTCTTCACAAAAAGGATCGGCGCTCCCCATGGAAAATGACTCCGGCGAATGAAACCTTTAGATAATAACTCATCTAACTAGATCTAGAGCTTCCTGATCTTAGCAGGCACCAACGATAAGGTGCTTGTGAAATTGGTACGGTGTATGGCTGCAACTCTATGCAGAAGGCAACCTCTCTCACTGGAGGTAAACCTGGTATGTCCTGGAAGACATCCTGATACTCTGAGACCACTTGTGTCTCTTTCAAATCTGTGCCCTGATCCTACAATATCATCTCCTCGACGTATGCCAGAAATGACTCCACAAACTGGTTACCTTGCGAGGTCGCTACTACCAACTCAGATCCATCAAAAGCTCGTAAGCTGATTGTTTTCACAAAACAGTCAATACCCACATGGTAGGAAGATAACCAATCCATACCAAGGATAACATCAAACTCAGACATACATAGCATAATAAAATTAATCACAAATTCAGAATTGTCTAAGATAATGACACATCTTCTACAAACACTCTCTAAGAGAGATACCTCTCCCAAAGGAGTAGATACAGATAACATG
>BQKN01000642.1:16681-21681 GCA_022839385.1 Asparagus kiusianus | reverse complement strand
GGGTTTGTAGTGGCAAAAAAAAACTCCACCTCAGCCAAATTTCTCATCCCGATTTCCTCCCAAATCGAGCAGAAATGCCCCTAAAACTCATCTTTTGTGTCCTTTTGTTAGATCCACAATAATTTGAGGAAATCAATTAGTTGGCTAGGGTTACCGCAAATTCTCTCAATTTCTCTCTTTGTCCCTCGGATCTACAATAATTGGTTGCTTGTGGTTTTTCCCCTTTAGCATGCCTTGGATCTCTACTGATTACTTCCTATGTTTGCTAGATCTCGAAAAAAGACAGTGCCTTTCTTAGGGAATTTTGCTTGACTTGTTGCTTGATTTGGGAGAGTCAGCAATTTCAGGGTGATTTGCGCAATTTTTTAATTTTTATGGTATAGGTATTTGATAAAACTAGAGATATGGTTTCGAGATGAATAAAAATTTGGGAATTTATGGGTTTTTTATGGCAATATGTCTTCTGGTTTTTTATGGTTTTAATAGGAAATTTAGGAATCATTGTGATTTTTGATATTTGGTGGGCAAATTCTATAACTTTTGAATTTTGATTTTTTTCATGCGGCATAATATGATAAAAATGGATTATTAAATAGAGATATGATTTCAAGATAGGTAAAAATTATTTCTTTTTGTAGAAATATTCAGTTATGATGCACTTGAATGGATTGCTGGTTATATCTATCTAATTTTGGCGCAATGAGATATGGCTTTTTGATGAATTGTTGATTACAAAGGGGCAATATTGACTTAATGCTTTTTATATCACAAAGTTGTTATAAATTACATGATTGTGAGGGGGGGGGGATGGAGAATTTTTGCACACATTTGTAGAGTTCAGCCAACAATAGTGAGGCCGGCAACGTTTAAATTGGACCAGAATTACAATTTTATTATTTCACCTATTTGTAGTTGCAAGAAGATTTTTGATCAATTGTTTAATTTAACAGGTATGAATTATTATATCCTTTTCATACACATAATTCTTATATGATGTTTAGGTACAAGCTTAAAACTCATGCTTTTTCTACAATTTATCTACATTGTGAACTAAAACTATGGTAGTTTGTCATGAATATATCTAGTAAATCTTGGTAATTAAAAACTATGATAGTTTGCACTATCTATTTTTATTATAATATTTTCATTCATGAGGAGAATGCAAGCTAGACATAAATTAATTCGTAGTCGTCCAAGTGAGGAAAAAAATAAAACAAGAGAAAACTAGAATTGAACATATATAGCATATATATATAATGGTTTAGTTATAGTTATGTAAATTACACTAGAATGTGGAGTGGTGCTTTTGTGAAACTATTAAGTATAATGAGGAAAAATAGGCTACCAAAAGACTCAAGGAATATAACTGTAGAAGAGCAGCTTACCATGGTATTGAATATTTTGGGTGATAAATATAAAAATCCCATTATGAGGTCTCATTTTATTAGATCAGGGGAGACAATCAGTAGATATTTCAACAAGATATTAGAAGCAATTATTTATCTTCGTGAATGCTACATGAGACAAGCCCCAAATGACGTTCCATAAGAGACCCTTAATAATCCACTATACTACCCTTATTTCAAGATATATCTACACTTTAAGCATGATCATATGTACATTCAATGAAAATAAATATTAACTTAGTAATGTGATACACATATTATAGGATTACATTGGTCTAGTAGATGAGACTCATGTTGACGCAATGTTACAGATTAATTTTGTTGCAAAATTTTGAGGCCGAAAAGGTGTTACACAAAATGTATTTGCAGCTTCTTCCCCAAACAAGTTGTTCGCATATATTTTAGCAAGTTGGGAGGGGTCTATAAATGATTACAGGATTTCTCCAAGATGCATTACTTAAACCACAACCACATGGATTGAATGTCTATGATGGTAATTGTTTAAAATTTTAACTTAAAAATTTTTAATTTTAAATGCAAACTTGACTTATTTACAAAATTTTCTTAAAAAATTATAGGCAAATACTATTTGTGTGGTGCTGGATACTTCACCATGCTAGGTTTCATCTCTCTATATCGAGGTGTTCGTTATCATTTGAAAGAATATTTTGCTAAAACACCTAAGAATAGAAGAGGGTTGTTCAATCTAAGGCATTCTTCATTGATGTCTAAGATTGAATCTATATTTGGCATATTGAAGAATCATTTCAAGATTTTGTGTGTTAAGCCATATTACCCATGTCCTACACAAGTAAATATTGTATTAGCATGCACAATACTTCATAATTTTATTACAACCATTAATTCAAGTGATGAACTACTCAACGAGTCTGATTTTAATGAAGATATTGATGCTGATGTGACAAATAAGAATGGAAATAATTTAGTTGACTTTACACGACTCAAACTCAAAGAGAACAAACACAATCTAGAAATGAATAGAAGGCTCTTAGGGATAACATTGTTTGGGCAATGCGGGTTGACTACTATGATAAATATAATCATGGTATAACCACTGAGACTTAATTTTCATATTTGTTGTACTATTTATAATCATTTATGTAGTCATTAACTCTATGTTTTACTTTTTCCATTTATTATGTTTTCCTTTTCATTGATGTATTCATGCTTTGTGTATTTTACAAATTATATTGCATATAACTCTCTCTATTAAATTAGTAATGACTGATAAGATATCATTCAGTAGGAGAGATAATTATAAAGACAACGATGTAGTTTCATCTCAATCCCTACAATCTCAATCTCCTTAGTCTATGCATCAAGCAGTAGTGGGTATTTTTTATTATAAAGAGTCCTACTTTTGACATCCACCTCATGCATTTCCTAACATGCCATGTTATGATTGCAATTACTTCCTAAAGCACCACCAACCAAGACCATTTATGAACATGCTAAGTTCTCCTACTCTACCTCAACAATTTTATAGCCCTAATATTAGTGGATTGTAACTATCTCCTGAAATTACCCTAGAGGGCAGGTGAATAGAGTATATGCTAATCTAATCTGATATTAATGCCAATTTAAAACTTATTAATTTATATCCTAGCAAACATGAAATACAACAAGTTATATGAGCTAGGCTATGCGATATAAGCAATGGGCGATATAAAAAAACAAATATGAAAATGAGATAGTACGCAAATAGACAATACAAACACAAGATGTGATCACGGAGTTTGGTCACTCTCCACCTACATCTCTGCTCCCCACTCATGAGTAGAACTCCATTATCTCAAAAGATATTAGACAATCGGTTTTTAATGCTCACCGACAAACGTTTATAACGCTCACAATGCAATCACACAACACACCCTCTAAGTGTTGGCCTAGCATATGTCGTCTTTCTCAAGTGCTCGGATTTACAACCTCTCTCTAGGCTTCACTACCGATGCTACTCTTCTTGGAATCGACCCTGTCTCTCACTACACACTCCTCTCGGTGTGTTGTGTATTACAAAGTGAACTCTCAATAATTAAGTACAAATAAAATAATTAGTTCTCCAATACAATTTGAGAACAAAATTAAACTCACTCAATCACACTCACAACCCAAATGTATTATATGTAAAAATACTCAAGCTCAAATATGGGTGTGTGTGAAAGCAATATGAACAATATTGAAAACTAAACTCAATATAAAATCTAGCTTAAATAAAATTGATAATCAACAAATAAATATGTAAATCTAGAATTGAATTTAGAGAAAACTTCTTTGAAATAACAAAAGTGAGAGAGAGATGGAATTAAAGCTCAAACACAAAAGAATCAATCTTCTCCTCTTATGAATGTTTCTTCACAAAACAAACTTTAAACCGCTTAAAAAGACTTAAACAAACTTAAACCCCTTTGTAAACTTCTTTTAAAATTTTCTTTATTTTTTTAGAAGTTAAAGGGTATGGGGTAAATATAGGATCAAGAAACAAAGGCCCAAAAATCAAGAAAATATCACAAAATAACAAAATCTAGAAAACTAGTAGTTATTTCAACGGTCATCAGTTCGGTCGACCAGATGACACTAGTCGGTCGACTGAAGAGTGTCCAGAGGTTGACCAAAACAAAGTTGTCGGTCGACTGAGGAACCTTGAGAAAAACGGCTAAAAAATCATGTTTTGGTCGGTCACCCAGAAGGTTAAGTTTGATCGATCAAAATACCCTGAGAACAATATTAAAAAATATTGTTCGGGTTAGTCGACTGGCAGGCCTTGTGCGGTCGACTGAAAACTGATATATGACAAAACTACTAAGAAACTAAATTTAAAATGTCTTTAAAAAATATTAAATAAATTCTAAAAATTATAAAACTTGGGGAAATGTTTATAAACATGAAAATAAACATGTTACAAAAGAAAATTTTTAAATTACATTTTCTATTTGTGAAAATTCATTGTTTTATAAAAAAAACTCAAAAATATGTGTTTATGTAAACACTTGATTTTGACATATGATTTAAACTAAGTTATAAAAATATTTTCAACTTATTTATGGATTATATATAAGATGTATATAAAGATTATTTTGTCCATAAGTCAATGATACAAAAATTACTTAAAAGTACCCAAATTGTGATGAAAATAAGAAATGTGTATGTGTATATAATTGAGCTTAAAAATATTGATACATAAAATACCCATCCTACACTAATATACCATATGGATTACATATAAAGCTCGATCGGGGATCTTGACTTGACTTGTATATAGGTTCACTGTTATATTCTGTCAACCTCCTTTTGATATCATCATGAAGGCGCAATCTAACCATCGTCCATTTACAAAAATAGCTTCTTGAATCATTCAACCTGGGTTAATCAATCAAAACCAAACACTATAAAACACATTATAAATTGTTTGTTAAATCATCAAAATAAGATTAGAGAAATAAGTTCACCACGTGAGTCCTAACAATCTCCCCCTTTTTTATGATGATAAAAAATTTCTCAATATATCCATAAAACCTATGAACAACATATAAACAACATATACTCATATTTTTCTCCCCTTTTGGCAACATCAAA
>BQKN01000642.1:0-16281 GCA_022839385.1 Asparagus kiusianus | reverse complement strand
CATCTAATATCAAGTTTAAATACATACTTTCAAGTCAACAAAGCTAAATAAAGATCTCAGAACTCGTCAGAGTCACCATCAGAACCCGAAGGAGAAGGAAGTCTGTCCAATATCTGATGTTGAAGCCTCATAATCTCTTCAACATTAAACTTGAGCCTTGTCATCCTATCCTCCATGCTATCTAACCACACACTAAAGTCATTATGATCAATAGGAAGAGCACAAGAAGAACGGGGACGAGCACTGGAACTGGAAGGACGAGAAAAGGATGTACCACCTGAAGGAGCTGAGGTGACTTGATGATGGGTAATGTAGGATTCTAAGAGTCCCATCCTAATAAGAGCGGTATGATCAAAGAACTCAAGGCTAGGGCCAACACGAGGTTCATCAGATAGATCGACTCTAAAGTGGATGATGATCTAGGTAATAATAGAGCCAAAAGGAAGGAATTTTGTGTGAGAGCTCGACATTATATCAAAGAAAACTTTTTCCCAATTGACTTTTAACTTGGCAAAGATGGAATAAATAGCCGCCACTTTATTAAGAGAGAAATGATTATAGCTACCAGTTTTTGGAATAAGGTTATAGGCTATGATTCAAGCAACCAATTTGGTAGTGGGGTTGATAGAATTATAAGACATAGGATAATCTTTGCCTGGTTAAAAAATAACTGATGGATCATTAAGCTCAACCTCATGAAGAAGAACGTTGCCAATGGGAATTTTAAGAATCCCAGCTAATTCTTCAGCTGAGAAAATAATTTCCTAATTTTTAACACTAGTATGAATGAGTGGGGTACCATCAGCAGCTTCCAAGAGTGATAAATTTTTGTAGAAAAGCTAAACAAGCTCAAGATAGTGTGGAACTTTGTTAAGATGAGACAAAATATCGTGTAACCCCACATCATTGAAAAGAGCGTGAATTTGAAAACAAGATAGTTCCTCAAAGTTAACCAATCTACCAGTAATGATTTTCAATTTACATATATTTCTATATTTGTCAAGTAGGGTGACATTATGAAGGTATTTTTTATAAGAAACGGGTTCAGGAAAACTACCCTTACTGACTCTTGCTCGTTTCGGTAGATTCATGATAAAAAAGATAGAACAAATCTAAAATAACCCTAGAAATAGAATCAAAAAGATATGAAACCCTAGAATTTGAAACAAGAGAACAACGAGAGAGAGGAAGAGAGTTATACTGAGCAATGGATGAGGAAATAGACTTGAGGAGGAGCTCAGCAGCAGTAATCGTCCTCTAGTTGGTAGTTGGATCGGTCCATTGGCGAGATCACGACGGTTGATCGAAGAAGAACTGGAACTAGGGTTTTGAAGAGAAATCGGCTAGGAGAAGAAGATGTAGTGTTTGGGTAAGGTTTAGAAACATATGGAAAGATTTTGACTGGTCATGATAGACTCAGAAAAGCAATTAATTGATGAGATCAATGGAAGTGTGAACGGGTTCTTAACGGCCCGGGTCTGAAATCCAAATCAACCAAAAACAGAGAATACAAGAGCTCAGAAGAACTTTCTAAACGGTCGACCGGTCCTATGTGATTGATCGACTGAATCCTATTCATCGGTCGACCGGTAAAGAAGTGTCGGTCGCCCGAAGAATGTTTGAAAGCACACTAACTTTGATATATAAATGCGTAACTTGAAAATTTTTAAGATAACTTTTAATGTTCTTTTCAAAAATGATTATATCTATCAAAATGTTCTCAAAAATAGAAAGAGAAAACATTTTCTTTCATATAACTTGCAAAAAAATATACAATTAAAATTGATTTAAACACAAATCATCTTTTAAACGCATGGAAACCAAGATAAAAAACCAACCGATCAAAAAATCACAAGATAGACAAAATTAACATTGTTTTGGCAACCAAACGTTTTTTTGCCTGAATATTTAGGGAAATGACCCCTATCATTTCAACTCAATTCCCTTGGGTTATGATCATATTTGGGCATATTTGGTACACGAACATGGTCATAACAATAATTGTGCAAATGACCTTTTTGATTGCAATACGTGCAATGAAATAGATTCATTTATCTTTGTTGACCTTGTGGTTGTGCACAGAAATCATTTGCAAACGTAGATGGTCTTTTAAATGCATTTTCAAATTAAAATAAAATTTGGTCAAATGACCAAAACGACCACAAAAATCACATTCATACACATGAGTATGCTTATGATATACTTTGTGTGTATGTGTATGTGTGTGTATGTGTATGTTGTAATAAAACTTTATGGAATGCACATGTAGCAACATTGTTAGACTTTATGGGTTTTTGTGCATTATAAGAAAATTTAGTAAGATGGCCTTTATGGTTGCAAGTAGAGCATTTATAAATTTTATTATATATGTGTGGTGAGTTAGTTTCTTAGAAAAATTTACACGGGACTTTGCACACAAGTCCATAAGCTTGTTATTATTTACAGTGCATATTTTAAGGGATAAATCTAAAGATGATATACGGTTCTTAACATGATACAAGTCATTTACTTCCACAAATACATTCTTATTGGAAGTAGAAAATATATAATTGTTAGCAAAAGAAATAACTTTATTTTTAATATTTTTTACTTCTAACATGGCATTATTTTTCTTATGAAACAAACTACCATTTTCCAATTTAAATTTTTCATTGCTCTCTCTAAGATTTACATTTACATTAGCAAGTATACAAAATTTTGATACTAGTGTCTCATGATCAGATTTCAGTTCATTATGATTGCTTTTAAGATCAATAAAATTATGTTGCAACTTCTTATAATCATGCATTAATTTTTCATATCCAAGGGCAAGTTCATTTATAGTTAATTCATCATCGGTATCGGACTCACATACCTCACTAGGGCTATCACCTGGCCGTGCACATGAAGATGATGCTCCACATGAAGTTGAAGAAGAATCCTCCAAAGCTTATCAGATTTCCTCCAAGTTCCCTTGATGTGTTTCTATAAGTTTCCATAATGTATAAGTACTATCAAAAGAATCAAGCTTGTTAGATAAAGATGAATCAAAAGCATCGTGTAAATATTCTAAGAAGAGCTTGTTAATGGTAAATATCCTTTGATCATTTTTATGCCAATTGGATTTCTTCGAAGTGGGTACAATATAAGCATAATCAATTATTTCTCACAAATCAAAGTGTCTAAATCTAACAAAGAGTTCAAATCTAATACACCATTGTGCATAGGGGAAATTATCAATCCTAGGAGCAATATTAATGGCATAACCTAAGCTAGGTGCAATATTCATATCCATGATAATTATACAAGCAAGATAAAAATCAAAACTAGATTAGCAATATAGCAGAGCGAGGATATTTGACTCTAGTCAGTTAAACCTCAAAATCGAAGAGCACCAAGCTCTGATACCAAATGAAATTACCCTAGAGGGGGTTGAATAGGGTATATGCTAATCTAATCCGATATTAATACTAATTTAAAACTTATTAACTTATATCCTAGCAAATATGAAATACAACAAGTTATATGAACTAGGCTATGCGAAATAAACAAAGGGCGATAGAAACAAGAACAAATATACAAATGAGATAGTGCGCAAATATACAATACAAACACACGATGTGATCACGGAGTTCGGTCACTCTCGACCTACGTCTCCGCTCCTCACTCACGAGGAGAACTACACTTTCTCAAAAGATACTACACAATCAGTTTTGAAACACAACACACCCTCTAAGTGTTGGCCTAGCTCATGTCGCCTTCCTCAAGTGCTTGGATTTATAACCTCTCTCTAGACTTTACTACCAACGTCACTCCTCTTGGAATCGATCTCTTCTCTCACCACACACTCCTCTCATTGTACTTGTGTATTACAAAGTGAACTCTTAACAATTAAGTACAAATCTTGGTAATTGTATTATGAAATGCATTATTGTTTTTATTAGGAAGAACAACAGATCTTGGCTCCTTGTACAAAACCACCTAATCAGACATAAAATTCGGATCTTTCATGAAGAAGCACTGATCAGCTTGTTCTGCGAAAATAAATTTCTCATCCGTATATACTTCTCGATGGAGATTGACTAGTGTAAATCCATAATGATCCTTTTGCTTTTTGCAGGACACTACCGAACCTTGAACATCGTGTAAGTACATTGTTTTGGTTTACTAAACCTGTAAATTACCTTAACAATATCTTCTAATTGGCCATAATATAGTATGTCAGTTAGAATTAGGTTCTGATATCTTATACTTGAAAAACGTTCTTGAGCAAACAAGCTCATGACCCTGCTGTTCTGAGTTACCCTCCTATCATTGGTCTCTAGTGTTTGAAATTTATATTCATTGACCAAATGCTTATTATAATGTCTTATTTCATGATAAGGGTGTTGTGCATGGATAATAATTCATCTGGTAACGTAGTATCATCAAAAAGTGATTTTTCAACCTAAGCCAAACAATTTGAGAATATTTAGGTGATGTTATATTTTAAATGTTTACTAATTAATTGTAAAACACTTACATCAATTCTTAACCAATCAGAAAACACTTTCTTATGTCTTTTCTGAATATTAATTGTAAAACACTTACATCAATTCTTAACCAATCAAAAAATTCTTTCTTATGTCTTTTCTGAATATTATGCGCTGCATTCCTACCAGTTTTTTCCTTTCTTAAGCTTCTCCAGATGAGGCTTATATAAACAATATATAAGTTTGTATTGGTAAACTATATGTAAAATGAATATTTCTCACTATATTACTAATTTTATTTATTACCTTCGATAGTCTGTGAACACATCAAGGCTTTCCAACACATATGCATGAATTTGATCTAAGAGAGATCTCGGATATTTTTCACACTTCCTCTCCTTATAAGGTGCTTGAGATGTAGTTTTCTTCTTACGCACGTACGGATGCAAACACAAAGCATTCGTTAGCCACGTACCCCTTGTTAGACCCAAGGTCGCTATGAAAGAACCTAAGAGGAGGGGGGGTGAATAGGGTTTATGCTAATCTAATCCGATTTAAATGCCAATTAAAACTTATTTAAGAATTATTCTTGTAAGATAGATATACAATATGATATGAGCAAGAATATGCAAAATGAACAAAGGGATATATCCTAACAATGAGATATATGGTAAAATATATGTAAGGATATATAAATAACACAAGGGTAAACAATCTATAAACAAGACAAATAAGATAGTGGGCAATATAAACAATGAGCAATTGACAAAGACGATAAAATAATAAACATAAAAGACAGTGCGCCAATGTAATCACAAATAAACGATATGTTCACGAGGTTCGATCCCCACGACCTATGTCCCTACTCCTCACCTCAAGGAGATCTCCACTATCACAACCTGGTTTGGAAGTCGGAACTTCTCTACACACTCGGTTTTCTAGCTAACCGAAAACTCTACACACTCGGTTATCAAGTCAACCGATAACTCTTACAAATCCTCACAAAGTACATACACAAGCTACAACCTCAAGTGTTGGTCCTCACGTATCGACTCCCTCAAGTGCTCGGTATCGACTCCCTCAAGTGCTCGGAGTTATCATATCTTACTAGGCCACCGACGCCACTCCTCTCGGTATCAACTCCGTCCTCACCACACACTCCTCTCGGTGTACAGGTGTATTACAAAATGAACTTCACAATTAGGCACACAACAAATGATTGTTCTCTAAAGAAGATGAGAACTCAATTAGGCTCAACTCAATGTTACTATCTCTCATAACCCTAAATATATTATGAATGCAAATACAATAAGCTCAAGTAGGTGCGTGTAACAATGAGATTAATCAAATCTAAACTCAATATAAAACTAGCTTTAACAAGATAATAATCAAACAAATAAATATAAAGCTAAAAAAGAGTTTAGAAAACTTCTCAATAGATGACAAGAGATGAAGGGAGAATAGTTGATTGCTCAAACTCCAATAGATGATCTCATCAAGCTCTTGTGGAATTGAATTCACAAACTCAAACCCTCAATTTCTTAAAAGCTTCTAAACAAACATTAAACAAATCTTAAACCCTTGTTAAAACTTTGTTAAAATATTCTCTTAGATTGTGGAAGAGCTGAAGGCAATGGAGTATTTATAACAACCCAAGACATCAGCCAAAACCATCATCAAAATAAGAAGGCCAACAATCTTTCCCTTTTTGATGATGACAAATAATTTACAAAAAAGATATATGCATGAATGAAAATAAATATATAAATTATAATTCACATGCATATAAATAAGGAAATGTATACTCACAATATTTCTCCCCCTTTGACAACATCAAAAATGGAAAAACAACAAGAATGAAGAGAGAAAATGCTCCTCCTATGAAAATGCATGAGTGAGTATAAAACAAGTATAGCGAATAGCTCTCCCTATCAAAATGCCATATAGAATATATAAAATGAAAGCTAAGGATAAAACATGTGAGTAAGCATAAATGAAATATATGCTAAACATAACTCACATACAAACAAGACAATGAGAACACATATTAATATGTCATTTATGAAAGAAGTGTCTCATTACTCAAACATAAAAACCATGTATGAATAAATGTATGAAAACAAAGGAATGAGGAAAACATAAGAACCATGAAAAAAGTTTTCAAATGAAAACTGTTAGACCCTAGAGGGGGGTGATTAGGGTCTTATGCTAATCTAATCTGATTTTATACCAATTAAAATTAATTAACAAGTTATCCTAGCAAGTATGAAATACAACAAAAATTATAAGCTAGGATAAGCAATATGAACAACAAGATATATCCTAACAAAGAGATATAGACAATGTATGTGCAAGGATATATGAACTAACACAAGATAATATATCCTACCAAAGAGATATACAATATGATATATGCAAGGATATGTAAACTAACACAAGGGTAAACAACATGAACTAGATAGTGGATGATATAAATAAAGAGCTATGGACAAAGGCGACAAGAAATATAAACATAAGCTTAAGTGCGCCAAAGCAAACTCAAACACACTATATGATCACGGAGTTCGGACCTTCCGTCCTACGTCTCCGCTCTACTCTCCCGGGGAGAAATCCACTATCACAATCGGGTTTTCTATGCTCACCCGAATAACGTTTACACCTCACAGTGTCGGTTTTCAACGCTCACCGATCAACGTCACTCCTCACACTCGGTTTTCTAGTTCACCGAAAACTTTATAACACACTCGGTTTTCTAGCTCACCGAAAACCTTACAACACTCACAATGTAACAAATATAAATTTGTTCTCTACAATAGTTGAGAACTCAATTAAGCACAACTCAATGTTACAATCTCTCACAACCCTAATATACTATGTATGCAAATATAATAAGCTCAAGTGGGTGTGTGTAACAATGAGATAAAATCAAATCTAAACTCAATATAAAACTAGCTTTAATAGAAATGATAATTGACAAGTAATAAATGAAAGCTAGAGTAGAGTTTAAAAAACTTCTCAATGGAAGACAAGATGGAGAGATGAAGATTGGAGCCCAAACAAGAAGATGATCTCCTCCACTTGTGAAACTTCTTCACAAACAAAACAAACCCTTAAACACACTTAAACCCTTGTTTAAAACTTGTTTAAAAACTTCTTGGATCTCTTGAAAGAGAATAGCAATAGGGTATTTATACCCACTCAAAATCTCAGCCAAAATCCCCAAGCAAAAGACAAAAATAGCCCCAGAAAAATCAGCTCAGAAAATAGCCGTTAGGGAATTAACGGTCACATTGGTGGTCGACCAGAAATTCTCGCGGTCGACCGTGATCCAGGTTCCAAATGGAGAAAATGCGCAGTGACTTCTTCGGTCGACCGGTGCGGTCGACCGATGGAAATTTCGAGCTCTCGGTCGACCATGGCGGTCGACCGACAAACTCTCTGCTGCCCACTGACGAAAGAACATAGGGGCAGTCGACCGGTGCGGTCGACCGAGAACTAATACATGAAAATCTGATTTGCTGATTTTAAAACACTATTTAAAAATATCAAATAAATTCTAAAAAATGTAAAACTTTTCGGAATGATTGTAGACATGATAATAAACATGCTACAGCGAATGGTTTCCAAAAAGGACTTCCCAAATGAAAAATATCATCATTTTACAAAATAGTCCAAAACATAAAAATGTAAACACATGAGTTTGATGTTTTGACCTAAACCAACTTTTGAAACTCTACAAAATGTTTTTATAGACCTGAAGAAAGATGTAAACTATTGTTTAGAAGTCTATAAACAATAAATGTAGTATTTTATCAAAATACACATATAATACACTAAAACATGATTTCATTGAACTAACTAAAATTGATATTGATGAAATCATATATATGCATATAAGTATGAAACAAAAATATGTTTTCTAATTATATTCAATTGTTTTATAGTAAAACTTGAAAACTATCAAACCAAAATATATATGTATATATATAACTATATATATACAAAACCAAAACGTGTATGTGTGTATATGATTGATCTTAAAGTACTAACACACATAATATAAACTCCTAAGCTAAATTACCCAAGCAATCTTGATCTTCAATTAACCTTGACTTGGTAATCTCGCGGATGAAGCTTGAACTTGATCTTTAACTTTGAATTGCAAGACTTCACTGACATTCTGCCAACCTCCTTTGGATATGATCGTTGAAGCTCTATTCAATTCATCCTCCAGCTCGTTGTTTGTCTATAATAAATAAGAAAACACAAATACTAAACAAACAACATTAGTGATAAATTATTTGTTAAACATCATCAAAACAAGAAGGTCAACAAAAACAAATCACTCAAATGAAATAATAAATCAAGATTTGAGTCCAAAAATAATGGTTGATCAAAAAGAAAATTTCCTTTGCATAACTTGATCAAACCACTCATAGAATACATTATAAGGCACTAATAGATGATCCATGAGCACAAACATATAAATATCATCATATAATTGAAATATAATGAATTCAAAGCAACAAATCAAAATAAAATTTTTGACAAAAGAATTTTAAGAGAGGTAACAATATATCAAGCTCTTAAGCTTGTTCTAACCCATATAATCATTCTAGCATCTGGTAAACAAAATTTGAGAATAAACACCCAATAAACCCAGGGGGGTATATAAACACAAACCTCTCATCAAAATAGAAACTAATAATCATGAAAATAAAAGAATTGATCAAAGAAAAATTGTTTTCATGTTCAAAAATTTAAAGTATAATTTTAAAAACCAAGAAAATAAAAATATTAAAAATCTTGGTTTAAAAGGATTTTGGCACCCAAGCATTCTTGGTGTCGGATTATTTACGGATATGACCCCTATCAATAAAGCTCAAAGCCCTAGGGTTATGAACCCTTTTGGGTATATTTGGCGCACTAACTCGGTCATAACAATAATTATTCAAATGACCCTTCCGATTGTAATTTGTACAATGAAAGAGACTCGTTTGTTTTTATGGACCATATGCCCATGCACGGGAACCATTTGCAAACAAAGATTGTCTTTTAAAATTATTTTGCTAATGAGAAATATTATCAAACAAATATGGTTTACTTGAGAAATTAGACAAGTTTGAACATTTTTTTAAATCATAACAAAACTTCGCTAAATGGCTAAATCTACCACAAATATCACAGTTAAACACACGTGGTCAACTAAAAACATTTGGCAAACGTGATTTCCCTTCTAAATCAAAATAATATTCGGCCAAATAACCAAAACAACCACAAAGATCACAATGATACACATTAGTATGCTTATGATGAACTTTATGAGAATGAGCATGTGAATGTGTATGTGATGAAGAAGCCTTATGAGATGCACAAGGAGCATTAATATTAGTCTTTGTAGGTTTATGTGCATTAATATTAGTCTTTGTAGGTTTATGTGCATCATAGAAAAATTTTGCTATACATGTGTGCATGATGTATGGGATATCTAGATGTAGTAGCATGAGACTTAGCACACATGTTCATAAGTTTCTTATGATTATCAATGCATGTAACAAGAGTTGAGTCTAAAGATGAAATACGGTTTTTAACAAGATTCAACTCATCATTATTAGGCACATATGCATTTTTATTAGAAGTAGAACATAAATAGTTATTTATGAAGAAGCAATATCATTTTTTATGTTCTTTACTTCTAACATGGCATTATTTTTATCATGAGTCAAGTTAGCAATATCCAATTTCAAATTATTATTTTCCAAATTTAGCATATCATTATTTTCTTTAAGAGCATCAATCTCTTGAGAAGTGATATCAAATTTGGAAGCTAACTTCTCATGATCGGATTTTAAACCTTCATGCTTGCTTTGTAAATCAATAAAATTTTTATGTAATTTGTTATAGGCATGCAATAATTTTTTACCAGCACATGCGAGTTCATCAAAAGATAAATCATATTCGGATTCGGACTCGCATACCACACTAGGGTTATCCCCTAGTGGACGTGTGAATGATGCTCCACTATTACTTGAAGTTTATTCCGCCACAACGCGTCGAATCTCCTCCAAGTCACCTTGATGTGCTTCAAAAAGTTTTCATATCGTGTAAGCACTATCAAAATGAGTAAGTTTGTTAGAAATACATGGTTCAAAAGCATTAAGTATAAATTCTAACACTAACTTGTTCATCGTAAACATCTTCTTATCATGTTTCCTCCACTTGGATTTCTCCAACGTGGGCACAATATAAGCACTGTCAATAACTTCCCATAAATTAATATTTTTATATTTAATAAATATTTTAAATCTAAAGCACCATTGAGCTTAATGGAAGTTTCTATATTTTGGAGCAATACTAGGATCATAGCCTAAACAAGATGCATCATTCATATCCATAATTTATAAAAATATACAAGCAAGATGTAATCAAAACAAGATTTGCACAAAAAGATAACTTGGATCTTTAACTCAAGGTGATTAGACCTTAAATCAAAGAGCACCAAGTTTTGATACCAATTGTTAGACCCGAGGTAGCTATGAAAGAACCCTAGAGGGGGGTGAATAGGGTTTATGCTAATCTAATCCGATTTAAATGCCAATTAAAACTTATACAAAAATTATTCTTGCAAGATAGATATACAATATGATATGAGCAAGAATATACAAAATGAACAAAGTGATATATCCTAGCAATGAGATATATGGTAAAATATATGCAAGGATATATAAATAACACAAGGGTAAACAATCTATAAACAAGACAAATAAGATAGTGGGTAATATAAACAATGAGCAATTGATAAAGGCGATATAATGATAAACACAAAAGAAAGTGCGCCAATGCAATCACAAACAAACGTTATGTTCATGAGGTTCGGTCCCCACGACCTACGTCCCCACTCCTCACCTCGAGGAGATCTCCACTATCACAACCCGGTTTGGAAGCTGGAACTTCTCTACACACTCGGTTTTCTAGCTAAAAGAAAACTCTACCCACTCGGTTATCAAGTCAACCGACATCTCTCACAAATCCTCACAAAGTACATACACAAGTTACAACCTCAAGTGTTGGTCCTCACATATCGACTCCCTTAAGTGCTCAGAATTATCACCTCTTACTAGCCCACCGACGCTACTCCCCTCGGTATCGACTCCTTCCTCACCACACACTCCTCTCGGTGTACAAGTGTATTACAAAGTGAACTTCACAATTAGGCATACAACAAATTATTGTTCTCTAAACAAGGTGAGAAGTCAATTAGGCTCAACTCAATGTTACTATCTCTCACAACCTCAAATATATTATGAATGCAGATACAATAAGCTCAAGTGGTTGTGTGTAACAATGAGATTAATCAAATCTAAACTCAATATAAAACTAGCTTTAATAAGATGATAATCAAGCAAATAAATATAAAGCTAGAAAAGAGTTTAGAAAACTTCTCAATGGATGATAAGAGATGGAGGAAGAATAGTTGATTGCTCAAACTTCAATAGATGATCTCCTCAAGCTCTTGTGGAATTGAATTCACAAACTCAAACCCTCAATTGCTTAAAAGCTTCTAAACAAATATTAAACTAAACTTAAACCCTTGTTAAAACTTTGTTAAAACATTCTCTTAGATTTTAGAAGAGTTGAAGGAAATGGGATATTTATAACAACCCAAGACCCAACTGAAAAGATAAATAAGCCCTCAGAAAACACTGCTGGAAACTAGCCGTTACCGTGCAACGACTCTTTCATAAGTCGACTTATGAGTCAACTTATATGAGTCGACACAGCAGAAAAAAATTATAACTATGCTGCACTTCATGAGTCGACTTATGAGTCGACTCATGAGTCGACTAATGAGTCGACTAAACGTGCACAAATCTGAAATACATAGAAAAACTCAACTTTAAACTGGGTTTAAAAATATCAAATAAATTCTAAAAAATATAAAACTTTGGAAAATGATTGTAAGCATGATAATAAGCATGTTACGAAAGCTGGTTTTCAAAAAGGAGTTCCCAAATGTAAAATATCATTATTTTTCAAAATAGTCCAAAAACATGAAAACTAAACATACATTTTTTTGACATTTGCTTTAAAGAAACTTTTGAAACTCAACAAAATGATTTTATAGACATAAAGAAAGATGTAAACTATTGTTATGAAGTCTATAGACAACGAATACAATATTTTGTCAAGTACAATAGAACATGAAACATATGAGTATGTATATGAATATATATTTTGTTTTATATCTATTTAGATCAAACCAACTTATCCACATAAAAACAAATATGTATGAATATAAATATTTATTTATATGCTTGTAAAAACTTTATTTATGGATAAACCAAAATCCAAGACGTGCATATATATATAACTATATATATATATATACATAGAAAACAATAAAATGTGTGTGTATATGATATTGAGCTTAAAGTACTAACACACATAATATAAACTCCTAAACTAAATGTTACCCAAGCAATCTTGATCTTCAATAAGCTTGACTTGGTACACTATGCAGAAGAAGCTTGAACTTGGATCATCAACTTGAATTGCAGGGCTTCACTCCACAATTCCGCCAACCTCCATTTGATATGATCGTTATGGCGCAATCCATCCATCCTCCAAATTATTGTTTGTCTATAATAAATAACAAAACACAAATACTAGACAAAATAATATTAAATATAAATTGTTTATTAAATCATCATCAAATCAAGAAGGCCAACATCCTTCAGCTATCGAGCCCTCGGGATGAGCTCGATTGCGAACATTGTGTTTCATGGAGCCCAAGTATCTTAGAATCATAAGATTTAATTATTAGCACGGTAATTTTAAAAATGCATATACAATTAATGAATGTAACAAAAACTATAAATTACCTTTCAATCGGATACATCCAACGATAAGTAACAGGACCGGCGATTCTAGCCTTTCTTGCAAGATGTTTGGTAAGATGGATCATAATTGTATAAAATAAAGAAGGGAATATTACTTCCATATTGCATAGAGTAACTCAGACCTCAGCTTCATGTTTTTTTAATTCATCTACATCTAACACTTTAGAGCATAATTTTCTAAAAAATCCACAATACTCAATCATAATTTTCGATGCTTCTTTCTCCATATTGTTACCGATTACAACAGGGAGCAATTGATGGAGAAGAACGTAATAATCATGGGTCTTCAGACCTAAGAGGTTTCTCTCTTACACCTGGACATTATTTGAAATATTAGCAGAGTAACCATCTGGTGACTTAACTGATTTGAGAATTTCACAAAATCGTTACATCTGCTCATTTAACATTATAACACGAGACGGAGGCAAATTTAATTTTTTAATGCCAACATCTTGAGCTTGCAAATCATTTCAGATATTCAAAGAAGTCAGATCTTGGCGTGCCCGTAGGTCATCCTTCAACTTGTTTCTATCTTGTAGGAGAGTTGATACTATGTTATCACATATATTTTTCTCAATATGCATGACATTTAATGTCATGCCCCGCTTTCCCAAATACTCGGGAATCAGAACGTGAGCAAGCCCGCGACGTATTAGATTGAGAAGAAATATACAATACTATTTTTTTCCTTTTCTTCTCAATCCAATACGCTAAGCGTCTAGAATTAAATACAATACGAAGTCACAGGTCCCCGATCACAGTTAGCAAGAATATAATAGACAAATTCAGAATAAAAATATCATATCACAAATAGGATAACATCCGAGACAAAATAATCGGGGCAACATGCCCTTATACAAATCTGAACAAATGAATACTGAAGAGATACAAAAATACATCGATCAATGGAAAAAGATAGAACAACAAAAGTATACTGGAACTATCAAAGAATAAGCTTTGACTCCTTCTTCTACTTCGTCTACGAGACACTCTTGCTGAGAATCATCTGGCTCCTGCTGTACCTGTTCTTCCTCTAAGTCTGACGTACACCAGAGAAAATAGGTGTACGTCAGCGTGTATGGCACACGGCAAGACCCGACCCCACAAAGAAAATAGAACGAACGAAAATCCAATGCAAAAAACGATACGATAACAGAAACAACAAAAGAACGTATAATTAAAATCCACAAATCAACATGAAAACACTACTAAATCATGATAACATAAAGCATCCAAAATCGATCAGGTAACGAGATCATGTAGCTAGCGATCAGTCTAATCATCCAATTATCAGGGGCATACAATAAATGGAATTAATACCTAAAAACTTACAACATGAGACGTAGTACGTCGAGCGAAATAATCCAAACAAGGAAACCCTCATGTATATACCATATGTCTCAAATTGTAGATAATTAAATATTAATCCCGATCTATGTATGAAAAGAACAACACTGGTCTACATCTCAACAAAACTAACAAAGTCCACCATAAAGCACGCAAGCATATTATTCTTGTTTTACTTGTTATTTGAATTGGGAAAGAATATTTTCATATATATAATCGGGTCCCCGTAAAGTCGTCCGGGGGCCACCTTCAAGTCAAGTATTGGCCCTCTGGCCTATATATATAACACTCACGATATCACAATAACAGGAAAGCGCTGTGCCCGTTTATATACATGCTATATTCTCCGTCCAATTCCCCTTTATAACCCCATGTTTGTCATATTAATTACATAACTGTACATGAAATATTGTGCACTAGCCACAGAGTTACCGTGGAACGACTTCTATAAAACTATGAAAATAACCGTGACTCATAACACGTCCGATCAAGAGTGCATCGTCTAGTCAATGCTATAATAATAATAATAATAATCAAGAAAACCTCATACCGGGATATCGATATCGAGGGAACTCGGGACTCCTCACATTGGGATATCGATGTCGAGCGAGTATAGCCATGCTTTGAAGCACGCTTATAAATCATACTTTTAACAGAATTCATCTTCATGTACAGTCTCTCCTATTGAATAACAACTAAGTGATAACACAACAAGCTTCCACACAGCTATTCATGTCAAGCAATCCCGCACAGATAATATTATATCACAGACTAATCTAATAAATTAACTCATAACAGATCTAGAAATTAAATGATGAGTCACATAATAATTTATGATAAAACTAAGAATTAAAATAAAATAATCAAGGTTCGGGATCTTGCCTGTGAGGCCAGGGGGCCTGATAACGAGGTAGCGATCTGTTGTGGATGCGGTATGACGTTCTGAAAGGGAGCAGCGGATCTGAACGTCATGGTTGTAGGGGACGGCAACGACGGTGGTTGTCATCACTGAGGGCTCAACGGAGTTCGACGGGGGCTGTTGGTGTGTGGTTCTGCAACTGGATCTGCGTTGGCATTTCGTCGAACATGTGGCGTGCGATGGAGGAGACGAGGGGCTCGGGGCTATCGGCGTGCAACATGGGGAGAAGGCCGGCGAGTAGGTTGGGTCGTCGGAGCTGGCTAAGGCGGCTGCGATTGGCTGAGGAGGTGGCTGGAGGTGCTGAGCGTGGGGTTTTAGGTGGCTGAAGGAGGTTAAGCAGAGTTGGCGGGCGGCTTGGCGACGAACGAAGGGTGCAAGCGGACTGGCGGTCGACGAGGTAGAGGCTGGCGGTTGTAGAGGCGCTGAGAGGGGAGGGACGATGTAGGTAGTGGCGGGTTTGGAGGTCGGTGCGATCTCGACGGGTTCGAGCGGGTGAGGGAGAGGAGCAGGCGGTGGAGCGGCTGGGGAGAGCGGACACGGGGTGATGGCGGCGGTCGCAGGGAGACGAGAGCGAGAAGAGGAGAAGAAGGCGGCGTGAAATGTGAACATGAGATATATATATATATATATATATATATATATGTGTATCGGGGTGCGGCGGCGA
>BQKN01000641.1:137819-160014 GCA_022839385.1 Asparagus kiusianus | reverse complement strand
TGGATTTGTACATTTTGAAAGTTAAGGGGTTTATCAAAGAAATGCCCAAAGTTAAGGATGTATATGTGAAATTTACCCTCATACAAAATAGGACAAGACCGAAGTTAAACTATGTAGGAAGATGATAGTCTATTAATCGTGCATAAAGAGGTGGAAGGTGACCATGTACCATAAAAGGCAAAGAGATATCATGGCTACTGGTGAAGGGTAGCCCTTTTAGAATGGTTTTCTATGCAACAATTCAAGATAAGAACCTGAACAAATCCTGAACATCTTGAATAAAGGATTAAGTAATAAATATGAAAAAATAGTCGATGAACAAATAAAAGAAAAAATGATAATAAAAGAAAAAAATGATCTAAACAAATATATGCAAGGTAAACTTACGTATTTAGGTATTGCCCCATATAGGGCGGCCCAATAGGTCACATGGCAAAGCCGTGTCGCTTCCTCGTGGGGGGTCTGGATTCGATTGTCGTATGCACCATAGACGCGACAAAAAAAGGGTATAGCCCCATATAACATGCAACCAGAAGTTTATGTAAAATCAAAGTTTATGTTAAATTAATTCATTAGACCTTTGTTATCTAATCTGAAATTGGCAAGAGGTCATATGCAACTTGAATAAACTTTAGTTTTTCCTTTCCCACAAGTTCAAATAACTTCTCGCTTGCAAAATAAAAGCCCCCATAGTTCTAGCCAAGCTCCAAGCCTCGGCCAGAGCATTACTCCATGACCATGTTTAGATTGGAGACTTGTTTTATTCAGGGATTAATTTTAATTCACTATAGTCTGGAGATATAATAATCCTACATGCTATATTGAGCCAACTTTTAAAATTTTGCTGTCTTCAAATTATTATTAGAATCTATAACCCGTCATTTGCATGGGTGTTTTGTGGGTGGGGATTTGGGGAGAGGGGGGCTGTGCCTCAATTTTTTTTTTTTTTGGGTGTGGGGTGTGGGTGTGTGTGAGGGGGGGTGGGGGGTGGTGGGGGCGCGGGCGACGGGCTAAAGTAACGTACGTTCTAAGCGTTGATATTAATTAGAGTATTATCATGAAGGGTTCCCCACCTATTTTGGATATTTCATAATTATATATTTCTGTATATTTCCTTTGCCATTAAGTCCGGTTCCCCTAGTAGACAGTGAAGCCAAGGGCTGCCAACAGTCAACATCCCCGACGAACATCATCGTCGTCGCGGTCGTCACTGTCATGGGTAAGGTAAACGACGAGGAGTCCTTTTCGAATTTAATCTCAAGTGGAGATAGTTTCAGGGCTATAATAAAAACCCCTCCCCTCATTTGCTTTGTCTGACATCTCTTTAATGTTTTATTTTAAATAACTAATTAGTCTGGCCTAATTACCCCCGAAAGTTTTAACGTCTCACCATTTTATTTTAATATGTTTATAGGTAAAAAGTTGTCACCTTAAAGTAATACCAAATCTAAACGTATCATATCTACTAAACACCAATTCCGACCGAAACATATAACCAATTTAAAACCAATTCATCACTTGTACAAGGACGTTTAGATTTTGAGTGGAGGGCTGCATCACAATAACAATCTATACTATTGTTTAAGAAAAACCACCTATTTTTTTTTTGTATGTCAATTTTTCCTAAATTTCAGAAATGCCCTCTCATTTTAAAATCAAAATAAATACCTTTACACTTGCAAAAAAAAAACAAAAAAATGCTCTCAGCGTCGTAAAAATCAAACAAAAATGCCTTCAATTTTTTGTGTCACGCTCGCATCCTGGGCACCGAAAATACTAGTACTAATAAAAAAAGAACCGTCAACATATCAGCAAAGGGGGGCAAAAAAACAAAAACAAAAAAACAAAAAATACAGTAATATGCTGGTCAGCACCATGAGAGGGTTGATACTCAGTTGACATGTTTACAACTTCTTCAACACTCCTTCAACAAACTTATGTTAACCCTGCCCTTATCATCTTTTCCAGTATTATCATCAGCAGAGTACCTTTAGGCTTCAAGCACTGCTTTGGCAACATCAATCAGAATAGGTCGCAGGTCATCTGAGGCTCGGCCTAACACAGTGTATCCCTCCTTGTCTTGAACATCAACACTGGCCCCGTGTCTAATTAAAAGAACAGCAACCTGCACCATTAAATTTTTTTAATTAAATTGTGGTCAATAAGGTTGTGATTCAGGAGTATAGAACCAACATTAGTACAATACGCTGTAACTTCAACACGTAACCGTCAATACAACAATAGGTACAAGTTCCGTAAAGATGGTAACTTAGCTGGATGCCAGGGGATGTGTGCGTGATCGGTTGAAATAGCCAACATTGTTTCGTCAAATGAAATTGATAAGAATTCAAATAATGTATATGGGATGAGTAGTTCAACATCAGACACTTATTGATAGGGTGGGAACTCATTTGTAGCTACTCCATCAGCAACTACATGCTAATTCAATTACATTTAAGGCTGTAAACCGTGTAACTAATATCATTTTTTATACCTTCCCTAGAAAAGGTAAATTTCACTACCCAACCCCCATCATGTTTGGCTGTTTTTGAGAAAGCACCCCTAAGTTTGAGTGGTTTTTCACATAACCCCCTTGAAGATGTTCTATTCCACTAAACCCATTGGAGATTTTTCATTTTAACGTCTAAATTAGCACCCTCAAATCTAATTTGTCATGTTCCAAGCACATGATAAAGAAAGAAAAAAAAAGGAGAAAACGCCACTCGGCCTAAAAAATAATGGAAACAGTAAAAAAATAATAAATTGGTGATTTTTTTAGCATTGAGGGGGTATTTTCTTTCATTTTTTGGTTGTGTGATTGGCATGTGACATGTTAGACTTCTTGATGTCACTTGAGGAATTAAAGTGAAAAATCATCAAGTAGACTAGTGTAATAGAAGAAGTTCAAGGGATATATTTTAAAATCCTCATACACAACATTTGTTGTAAAAAGACCGCTAAGCTCTGCTCAAACCCCTGCTTCACTATACCGTTTTTTAGGCGCTTTAGCCCCAACTGCAATATTTACATTGATCTATCACCTTTTCTCGTTCATGTTTATTGTTCTCATTAATATTTTAGCATCAATTACTTATTGTTTTATTTATTATGCAAATTCTGAATTTTTGTCCTTTTTCTATTTATAATGTCTGCTTGTTTTCAATTTTTGCAAATGAAAACTTGGTGATTTATGCTGCAGAATCTAAGTAAAGCCCACTAATTCAAAACTCTATTTTGTCACCTCCGGCGCCTTCACTTTCTCCAACACTGATACCCAACAATCAGCTATAGTTTCTCATTTACTAGGATAATTGCACAAAGTAATTGGTTGTGAATACACTATAAGAAGTCAGCTTTAAGTGGGTATAAATCTTTTGGCGAAAAGGCAAGCATGTTCCCTGGACCCACAGCTGCTATAGTTCATGTTCATTACATTATTTTGTAACCATTGCTTTACAAGCCGCAGTCTAGACATAGATTTTATTACTTTCGAGATTGCTCAATTAAAATATTTTAAGATTTTCTTGAAGGAAGCAGCACTAGTCATAACTTGTTGAAGAGGAGCTCAGGTATCAAACCGAAAAGGCATGCAGGAGCTTTAATTTATATTCTTGATTCAGCACAAGTTTTGATCTTTCAGATTAAAGAATAAAAAGATTTGCTCCAATCAAAAGATTGCAGAGAAGATTTACCTCTCTGTTATCACATATCACTGCACTCATGAGAGGAGTTTGGCCTGCCCTATCAGTAGCATCAATCTCTGCTCCTTCCTCAATTAAAAGTTCACACAATTCCGCATTTCCTGTACTTGCTGCTCGATGCAATGGGGTGCACCCGACCTAAACGTAGTCCAGCAAGGAACCAAAAAGGTAAAGATTTATTTCAGTTCTAACTCAAGATATATGATATTATATTTACCTTATCTTTTTTATTAATCTTTGCACCATGCGATATCAAAGTTTCAGCTATTTTCACACGACCTTTGCTAGCAGCATAATGAAGTGCAGTTCGACCACCGTCGTTAGTTAAATTAATGTCTGCACCTGTTCATAAATATTTATTGTCAGACAATCAAACAATGAATTTCCATTTACTGTAAAAAGATACTCACAAATTGTAATTGACAGGAAGAGAGACAAATGACTTTGAACACTGGTGCATTAGTAAATGAAAGATATCAATAGAGCTAGTCATATTCTTAAGGGAAAATATTTTTGCCGACGTTTCTAACAAAACAAAACTGTACTAAAATTATTCATGAACGTATTATGACCTATCTATAGTATTCTTGTAAAACAATAGTCACTGTCTGCATTTTAAGTATCAGCTGATAAACTGATATCGGCGATTTATCGATTTTGAGTAGTTCGATTCTAAATCGGTTATCATTTTTGGATGTTTATTGCCGATAATGCAGCAGTAAAATGAGTTATTAGCCGATACTACCGGCCCAAAAATCAGATTTATTGGCCTTTGATTTGAGTTTTGATTTCGGGCAGTAAGCACCTATTCAATGCACTTTAAACCCAACCCGACCTAAGTTTCTATAATTGTTTAGTGATCCTAAATATAATTATTTAATTTTTGGTATGCTTATATTTTATTAAGTATGGTTAGATTATATTTTGAAATATTATATTATGTGTATCACCATTCAGTAATGTCACTCCCATAAATACTACTTATCCCAGATATATCCCCGATCCGCTATCAGATATGGATTTTAACCGTCCGATAAATCTCTGATAAACGATATTTGAAACCTTGGCCTGCAGTAATGCAACATGAGTCAGTCAGTCCTAAACTAGCCCCTCTGGAAAATAAACTATTATTGACGCCTTTATACTTTCCATGCTATTATCATAGCCACTTGTTTATAACTAAATGATCTCGTATGGAAATAGTTACATATAGGTATTTGATTTCATTTAAAAAATGGAGTTTCTAATGAAAAAGAGACATTGTTAAGCGTCCACTTTGAATAGTATTTCACAAATCATAATATTACAGCAATATACATACAACAACATTGAACATTAAGTTCTCAGGCAAAGATATATATCAAAAATTGAACCAAAGCTACTTTAATTCGCAAACAAAGACATTATGAATTGAGATTAAAATTTATGGCTGGATGTGTTAAATGCATGACATTTGTCATATGAAAAAATAATCATGTGTCTCTATCAAAATATGACACTTGGACACCTAATCTTATCAGAAGATGACACGTGGACATCTAATCATTTCTTTATCAAGAATTATAAATCAAACTAAAAGCATCTATAATTAGAAAATTCTAATAATAAAACCCTCTTCTAATCCTCTTTATCTAACAATCCTTATCAAATTTAAACTATCCATAATTTTGAAAATTCTATTAATCAAAACTCGCCTTTATATAAAAGGGTCTTTTAAGATTACAACATTATCACTAGGGCTGTAACTTGAAAACCGATAACCGAAAAAATAACCACACCAAAGCCGAACCATACCCGGAAAAACCAAGGAAAGAAAAAAACCGCACCAAACCGTAAAAAAATAACCGAAAACCGAAAGGTTTGGTGTGGTTTTGGTTTCGGATGTCTGGAAACCGAAACCGAACCGAAAAACCGATTATATATATTGTAAGGAAATTATATTATTTATAGAGATATATTATTAATATATATAAAATTTTATGTAGAAACTTGGGCTTAAATGAAGCCCAAAAAAAAAGGATGGCCTTGGCCTGCGTTCCAACATTACTACATTAGACTTTAGAGGGCGAACATTCTATTTCTAGGGCTTCTGAGCTCTCGTTCACGCCCCCAAACCCAACGAGCTTTTGGTCCTTCGCGCTCCATCTCGTCCCCTCTCGTCCATCGCCCCCAAATCTAGGGTTCTCCCGTCCATCAGCCCCAAATCTTGGGTTCTCTTGTCACCGGCGAAGAAATCCCTTCTGTCACGTGGTACTGTAGCTTTCCCTTTTCGTGAAATCTCGTGCTAGGGTTTCTGATCTCCACCCCCAAATCTTGGGTTCTCTCGTCACCGGCGAAGATATCCCTTCTGTCTCGTGGTACTGTAGCTTTCCCCGCATCGTGAAATCTCGCGCTAGGGTTTCTGATCTCCAGGCTCTCAAAGGTAAAAAGGCTGTTTTAATTCTCATTTAATTAATAAAGTATTGAATTTTTTTTATTTTCGTAGTTGATCTATTTGTAGATATGGGTTATTTATGGTAGAAAATTCTGTTGGAACGCAAGACTCCAACTCTCTACTCCAGAATCCATATCTTTCAGTATGAAGAGATCTCGTGGGAACTCAAGGCTCCCTACAAGACGTGTTTTTAATACTGCATCCGCATCTCAGAATTCTCAGATTTGTTAATTTGTTCTAAGTTCTTTAGGTCGATCTTAATATCAATCTTTTGTTAATTTGTTCTAAGTTCTGCTATTCTAGTTTTTCATCGCTTTTTTTTTCTTTTCGAAAACTGTTATGTGGCATTGTGGGCTGCCCTTTTTCATTTTTCTTTTCTTTGCTTTTCTTTTCGGAAACAGTTATGAAATATGAGATATTTCTACTTTCTACTTTTCTAGACTTGTTTTCTTTATAGAATAACCGAAAAAAACCGTATAAACCAGAGAAAAACCAAACCGAACTAAACCGAACACAATTGATTTATGAAAAAATAAGTGAAAAACCAAACCGAAAAAATAGATCGGTTTGGTGTTCGGTGTCACCTATTAACCGCACCATTTAAACTGACTAACAGCCCTAATTATCACTACTCCCTTCAAAATCCAAAAATTATTAACAATCCCCTAAAAATCTCAAAACAAACTGCCTCCAAGATCCACACATTAGAAACAACCTCTTCATAAACATAAAATTCCAAATAGGTCCATTAAAAATTAGAAATTTGAAAATAATCTTTACGATTCAAAAATTACAAATAAATCTCTAAAAAATCAAAAAATTGTAAATAGTACCATAAAATTCAAAAAATTGTAAATTGCCCCTTTTAAAATCCATAAATTACAAACAATCTATACTAATTACAAAAGAGAATACTCATGTCAAAACTTTTGGTTTTCTTTTTTACCCTCTCAATTTTTATAATTCACAATTATACCATTATTTATAAAGCTAATGATCCACAACCTCTCATTAACTATGCACCTCTTCATTTTCTCAAATTATTTGGTCATTCACTAGAATATATTAATAATTTATATGATACCAAAATTTATAAATATGTGATAATTTATTATAAAGAATGATTACTTATATAAATTATTAGCAATTATTCTACATAATTATAATTATTAAAAATATTATAAATAAGGGTAATTTCTTTATGTTAAAGAATATCACGTTGTTCGATAATTAATATCATCTTAGTAATAATAATATGGACGTTATAAGTTAAAAATACTTTTATTTTCAAAAATTAGTTTATATAAAGATATTTGGATCCTTGGAATTTATGAGACATATACTTTTCTCTTCTTTTTACCAACATATTTGGTCATTCACTAGAATATATTAATAATTTATAACGATAATATAATTAATAAATATATTATAATTCAATATAAAAATTATTAATTGTAATGAATAGTAAAATTATTTACTTAATAAATTATCATACATAATTATAATTATTAATAATAGTATAAATAGGGATTGATTCTCCATATTGCAAGGAATATTACCTTTTTCGATATTATAATATTGTCTTAGTAATAAAAATTGGACGTTATGAATTAAAAATACTTTTATTTAGGAAAATTACTTTATATAAAAAATTGGATTCTTGAGATTTATGAGACATGCACTTTTTGTTCGAAAGTAAATGTCTCATAAATTTTAAGGATCAAATATTTTTATATAAAGTATTTTTCATAAATAATAGTATTTTTAATTTATACAATCTAATTTTTTTTACTAAGATAATATTAATCATCGAACAAGGTAATATTCTTTACAACATAAAGTCATATAATATTAAAATTATTGCCATTATTTAATAGATATTGTAATAAAATATGTACATAACATAAATATTTAATAATATAAATGGTTTACTTATTTCAATAGTGTTACTTAAACTAATGATTACATTATTATTTAATAATTATACTCTTAAATAAATTGTTTAATAATATAATAATAAGAAAATTTAAATAAGTATTAAATGTATGTTAATAATAGTATAAGTACTAATAATAGTATAACTTAAAATTTTAATCATAGTGTAATAAAATAACTTTGTAAAATGTTATAGATAATTTATTAAATAATATAATATTAAATATAAAAATATCGACACGCAAAGCACGTGGATTATAGTAGTACCTAAAAATCCAAAAAGTAAAAAAAACTTCTAAAAACTCTAAAAATTATAAATAGCCCCCTAAAATTTTATGAACGAACCCATAAAAATTTTACAACCTTTCCCCTGAAAGTTTTGAAAATTACAAATATCTCATAGAAAATTTTACAAACAAACACTTGAAAATTTTACAATTAGCCCCATTAAAGTTTTGAAAATAATAACTACTCTGCTGAAAATTTTGAAATATTACAAACAACTCCCCATAAATTTTGCAAAGGCACTTGAAAGTTCCAAAAATTACAAACACCCATAAAAAATCTTAAAACTACAAATAGCTCCATGAAAGTTGCAAACAACCCATAAGATTTAAAATTTACAAATAAACACTTACAAAATTTGAGAATTATAAATAATACGACAAAATTCAATAAATTCTAAACAGTGCCATTTAAATCTATAAATTACAAACAATATCTAAAACCAGAAAACTACGAACAATCATTTGAAAGGTCCAAAAATTACAAATAGACCCCCAAACTTTTACAAACAAACCCCTAAAATTTTTAGAACACATCCCTTAAAAGTTTCAAAAACTATAAATATCTCCTTGCAAAATTCTACAAATAGCTATTTGAAAATTTAACAACTAGCCCCATGACAGGTGGTAAAGTAAAAAACTACTATGCTAAATTTCAAAATATTATATAAAACTCCTTAAAAAGTTTACAAACAACTCTTTGAAAGATTTGTAAATTACAAACACCCCCAAGAATTTACAAAAAGCCTCCTTTTCATAAATTACAAATAACCCTATGAAAATTTTACAAAACATCCCCTACAAACCTTACAACCACCCCTTTAAAAGTTTCATAAATTACAAATAACCCTATGAAAATTTACAAAACATCTCATGCAAACCTTACAACCACCCCTTTGAAAGTTTCAAAAATTATAAAGCCCCCCCAATACTGAACAAACAATACCTCAGAAAATTCTAAAATTACAAATCCCCCCTAATTTAACATATTACATTATAATATATTATAATTAAGGTTTTAAATATCAATTATCAGAAATATATCGGATGATCATAATTCATATCAGATCCCCGTTATCGAGGATATATCGGGGATATATAGAATCAGAGTGTCATATCGAATTGTGAGTATATATCATATAATGTCCTAACATGTAACCTAAGCACATTTAATAAAATATAAAAAGGTCGTTGACAGAGGTCTTAGTGTAAGAAATTTGTGCGCGATCTGGGGTAGAGAACAGTGGAGGTGGAGAGAATTAGGATTACGCGGATGTGGCATAGGATAGGACATCACTGTTTTTGTTTAGTGGATGTGGATCGGGTATGGAAAAAAGAGTGTTTTTGACTCCAAATCTGAATTAGTTAACTTAGAATGCAAATTCTAGAAAATCAGACAATTTTAACCCACTAGAAGTCGGTCGCTTAATCAAACTTAAAGTGGTATATTAGAAGAAACCGGCCAAAATGATATGCGATAAATTCTTACAGAAATCGTATTGTCCATAATCCAAACCCGATATATCGGTGATAAATCGATAAAATCAACCGATTATGAAAATACTAATTATAATATATCATTTATGTGGGGATTCATGAGGTGGGAGGGTATAATAATCATTGGGAAGTCCTATGTCCTTAATATTAGGGGATGGTGGAGCTACAATTACCATTTTGAGGGATTAGAGGAAAGTCTTAATCTCATTCGTATCCCAATCCTGACAAAGCAATTATGAGCATTGATTGAAATCTCCCTGCATTGAGATCATAATCATTTTTAGTTTTTGAAAATTGAATTTTTTAGATTTGTAAAGGAGATTCATGGTTAAACTAGCTTAAAATTGTAATTTATCTTAGGGGGTATTAGTCAACTGGGATGTTTTTAATAGAAGTAGAACGTATGAGATAATTTTTTGAAGTAGGATATTTTAGTGGGATAATTGGGAGTAATTTTTTAAATCATGATATTTTAGTGGGATAATTGTTAATATAATTAAGGATAATTTTCAATAACCAATAAGCATATAAGTCATGCTAGACATCATTTTGTCATCTCTCAATTGTAATTAATTTTTAATAAAACAAGAATTTTATAATTTTTAAATGTAAATTAATTACACAATTCTAATATTTAATAAAAAATGAAAATAACATTAAATAGAAGGGTAAGAAGAGATGTGATCTAATCTATGGTGTGGTTTGAAGATGATGGAGGGTGTGGTTTGAAGATGATGGAGAAATGAAAATAGAAAAGCGAATAAGAAAGCTCTAGTTTTTTGCCATTTATGTCCAATTTAAAACTTAGGGCAATTTAAGACACTAGAACTCTCTCTTTTCTATATAAATTTGACAAAAATGGGATAAATTTTATTATTATCCCACTTTTACTGTTTATCCAGTTCTAGTTGACTAACACTGTATAATTTTATCCTAGTTCTAGTTCCAAATGACTAACATTATAAAAATTTGTTCCACAAATTAGCCCAATTCTAATTTTAAGTTCTACTTGAGCCCTCCCCCAACAGAAAAACCCTACCACTCAAAATATCTACTTTAATTGATAAGAAAACTTTACTCTCTTCTTCTCATAATATAGGAAAAAGAAGTACTCATTGCCTCTTCCTTCATAAGCATTTAATGAATTAGTAATAAATGATCTGTAAGTTATAGTCTACAAAGAAATATAATCATCTCTTATTACACTAGCGTAGCTTGATGTATCCGAAGTTCAGTTTCGAGCCTTAGGTCAATCCCTTATTGAAAAACGGCATATAAACCAACATAGATGGACCAAAGAAACTCAAACAAACCGTGCGAGCATGGGCTTAATACTTGTTATGAGTTCAGATTAAACAATATTTATGGTTGGATATGCGATATTTTGGTTGCTAGATTCACAAAAACTCTTAAGTATCCTCAAAATTACACTTACTCAATGCCCATTTATCCAGTTAACAATATCTTTGCTTCATCATTTCAAAAATTAAATCTTTCGCCCAAAAACAATAAAAAATCTCACCTTTCTCGATCAAAATCTCAACAATTTCCTCATACCCACAGCTAGCAGCAGAGTGAATCGGAGCCCATCCTTCCTCATCTTTACTGTTGATTCCACTCACTGAAGGATCCACATCCGATAAAATCCTGACCACCTATTCCATTTAAAACCACACAAATCTCAAAAAAAAAAAACAGAAATTGGTAGAAGAATCCAGAGAACGACAAATTACCTCGGAGTGGCCGGAGGCGGCGGCGACATGAAGGAGAGATCGGCCGTCGTCGTTGCGCAAGGACCGAACTTTATTGAGTTGGTCGCCGGTGAGGGATTTGAAAAGAGAGGCGTCTCCTTTCTCTGCGGATTTGAAGAGCTCCTTGGGTTTTGGGAGATCGTCGATATCCATCTCTGTCGCCATGGCAGTCGATTTTGAGTGTTACAGTATTAGGGTTTCGGTTTTATGGGATCAGGGTTTTGGGTTCGTACCCAACTTAAAGAATTTTTACTGTGGACCTTCAATGTTGTATAATTTGAAATAAACTCATTTAGTGTTACTTACACATAAATACCCAAAAATATAAACTATTTTTAACTTTGATATCGAAACCTTTTTCCCCCAAAAATGCATAAAAGTTAAAAAAAAATTTGAACTTTACACGTCTTAGAAAAAACTTTTGGAGTTTTTGTTATGCATATATCCCAGATTTGACATTTTGACTAACCAGACCACATTACAACAACAACTTGACTCGACCAACCAGGTAAGCATTTTAAGTTGATCAACTATGGCACATCTGCACTTAACATACAATCCAGCCACTGTCTATGAAATTGACCTAAAAGTTTGGATATAGAGCTAAAGGTTCATAACAACTGAACTCATCAGCTTGGTTACTATGTCTACGCCCCAACTCGGCCTGGTTTTATAGTGATCTGCCTAATTGGAAATAATTGGTTCAAACCATATCACATCCTCCACATGCTATGTAAGGAGATATTAATTGGATACTCAATCTCTCTAGTTAGCAGCTTCCGTAACTTAACAGATCCACACATACGTTGGATGTACTATTCTACGCCAATGATGTACTGCCATGTGGATTTACTTGCAAGCGAATTAAGAGCCATCACAACCTCAGCTGTTAGGATGGTGACAAATGTAGAGGCTCATTTGCCCTAGATAATATGTATAAACACCCCTCCTACCTAAGGTAAGATAGGACCTCAGTCAATTACAATGCTGGTCGCTGCCAACCTTCATTCTATATATGATCCTTATCTTCTAAAACCTTAACTAGATTTACATGTTTTGACTACTTATTATCAAGAGTCTGATTTAGACATCGGATGTGGCATTGGTAGATAGCTCACCAATGTCGGTCTGACACATTTTCTGTGTATATCAGGTCATCATTAGCAAGACCTCACCATTAGACATCGAAGGAGATCATGTGACCCTCATCGTTGAGCCTAATGCTACAGATTTACTTCTATATATTGATTTTCAACATCAACATTTGGCATAGGGCCAAGCTTTGATCAACTTTGAAAGATGTCTAATATGGGTGACATTGCCGATGACAAATCACCTATTCTTGGTAGCAGCTCGGGGACAACTTTGTCTTAGATGCGATTAGACTAAGTGGCAGCTATAGTTGCTAACGTCATCGAGGAGAATACCAAGAAAGCCCTACAAAAGATGGACACAATCCTAATCCCTAATGTCACGTGTTGTGTCCCAATTTCACATGACAAGTGGGTGACTAGGCTAGGCAGCGTATGCAATTGGGCCATAATCCAACTAAAGGCATATACTTAAGCCTACACATACATTACAATAACCCTAACAAAAAAAAATCACATAATAATACATGATCATAAATACGGAAAAAGATAATATACATCAAAAGCAAGTACATAGCAACAAATACTCAATGAAAGTAGGGCTGTAACTTGAAAACCGATAACCGAAAAATAACCACACCAAAACCGCACCATAACCGAAAAAAACCGAGGAAAAAAAAACCCGCACCAAACCGCAAAAAAATAACCGAAAACCGAAAGGTTTGGTGTGGTTTTGGTTTCGGATGTCTGGAAACCGAAACCGAACCGAAAAACCGATTATATATATTGTAAGGAAATTATATTATTTATAGATATATATTATTAATATATATATATATAATTTTATGTAGAAATTGGGCTTAAAATGAAGCCCAAGAAGAAAAGGATGCCTTCTGTTCTGTCTGTCTGTCTCGTTCACGCCACCAAAAGGCCCAAACCCAATGAGTTCAAACATTTGCCTTCCATATCGAGTAGCAATACTTTCGGGGTGAAACTGAATGTCAAAGCAAAAATTAGATGATAACCAACTAAATCAGTACACTACTAACGACCCAGTAGCATACCTGCACACCATAATGAGGCTTATCTAAGTGCTTGACTCCCATTTCTGGATGAATCACTTGCTCATAAGTTTCTGTCAAGCTTGAGCTTGTTAGCGGAGGAATATTAATTGACACGATGAGAGGTTCATAACGTTCATGGTCCAGACATTTCTACTTTCTACTTTTCTAGACTTGCTTTCTTTATAAAATAACCGAAAAAAAACCGATATAAACCAGAGAAAAACCAAACCGAATTAAACCGAACACGATTGGTTTTTGAAAAAATTAAGTGAAAAACCGAACCGAACCAAACCGAAAAAATAGATCGGTTTGGTGTTCGGTGTCACCTATAAACCGCACCATTCAAACCGATTAACAGCCCTAAATGAAAGCAATAATACACAGAACTTGAAATAGTCAACAAAGCCCTACAGATAATAGAATAACACATAAAGATATCATAAGTCTGATACTAATGTCATAATAATAATAATAATAATAATAATAATAATAATAATAATAATAATAATAATAACAATAACAATAATAATAATAATAATAATATAATAATAATAATAATAATAATAATAAGGGGTTAATAAGGGGTTTTTGCTAATAAAACTAGTGTGTCTATTGAAATAGGCAGAGGTAGTAAGGGTCATTCCACAACAAAGGAGGACAATAACTTAGTCTGAAAATATGAGCGAGTACTAAAGCCAATAAGTAGGATGATAAACAAGTTAAAATAGGAACTAATAGATGTTTTCGTCAAAAGTTATCGTTTTCATTGTTGTCAAACATGTTACACCGTTTATCGATTACAAGTTCAAGCTGATCTTTTTATAAGATCTTCTTACAATGAGAAAAGTAAAGATTATAACTTTATGAAACAAAACGCAGCAGTAGTTTATCTCCTGTTGCTTTGTGTGGGATCTTTGCCTATGTCGGGGACGTGTTAGTCCGTGGACCGTCACGGATCAGATCCGGTTGACAAGTGTAATTATGCTCTTGTTTCACGAAGAAAACAATTGCAGCAGCGACAATCACGACCAAGCGAGATTGTGGCTCTTCTCGAGATCAAAACCAGGTTTGATCCGGAGGAAAGAGGAGGAGAGAATCTCAAATCTTTCAAAGGCTTTTTCTTTATGAAAAAGTTCGTCAAGATCTGCCAATTCTCCTCTAAAATTCGTGGTCTACTGTTCAATTGGACAACACCTCGCCCTTAGATTTCAGATCCTCTCAAATAAAGACCCTGGGCTTCTATTTATAGGCTTTTATCGCCATCTTTTCTGATAAGATTAAGTGTTTTGAAGTCATCTGCAGTTGATAACCACCCAGTCGCATTTAAGGATAGCTTTAGAATAGTTGAGGAGGTCCTGAGACGAAAGAATTCTAATAAAACATTGAAATCCGCGTTTTCGGATGCTAAATACGTCGTGGTGACTCGGAGCTATGCGAGCCACCATTTGGTGACTCGCATGGGTGCGAGTCACTATTTGATGACTCGCGTAGGTGTGAGTCACCATTTAGTGACTCGCATGTGTGCGAGCCACCATTTGGTGACTCTCATGCATACGAGCCTCCTGGCCTATTGTTGTGTCTTTTTGACCCTTTTGGCTATTTGTATCTCATTCGGTTTGCTTGCTTTGCCCCTTTACGTGTGTTTCGTCACTTTGTTGACTTGTGCGCTTTACCGATACGCTTCATGCATTTTATCAGCGTTAGATAATCTTCTTTGTCTTGGGTGATGACGTTCATCATGTTCTCTTTGTCTTGAGCTGTGTGCGAGAACTCATAGGTAACTTTTGTCGCCTACAAATACCCCCTCCAAAGTGTTTTAGTCTCGTTTCTTTTATAGAAGAGTCTGGAATACTTTGGATATGATAGGTCCAACCTTCAGTCGGTATGACAGGACTTGTAATTGGTTTTAGTTCTCAGGTTCTTTAGTCTTCAATCTACTCAGTATTTTGTCGAATAGATGAAGTTCTTTCGGTACTGCGTTTATCTTCTGACCGCTGTTAAAGTCTTGAACTGAGACTAGTGTGTAATTTTCCAAACTTAGCTCGTGCCATCGAGTTGACTTGTCAGGAATTCATATCTGGATGTAGTTGAACTCCATAATTTCCCTTAGCTTTATTTTGGTGAAGTTATCGACGCGTTGACCGACGTTAAAGCAGTTTATACTCGTACGTTAACTGGAGTTCATACAATTTAAGCTCTTAAGCTATTGGAGCTATATGGACCAGTTTATACTCGTATACTCATGGGAGTTTTGTCGGTTTATCCTTAAGAATATTCCAAGTGATATTTTCTAGAAACTTCCCGATGAAGGTAGGAAATAGTTTAGACTCATATACCCATCGGAGTAGGAATACGGGTCCCTTATACGTCATAAATACTCAAAAATGGGTCAAAATATCCGTAAATTAGCCAAACAGCTTGTCATACGTGCGGGCCAGTAAATAGAGGCTCGCATGCGTGCGAGCCACCATTTGGTGACTCACATGCGTGCGAGCCACCATTTGGTGACTCGCATGCGTGCGAGTCAGCAAAGGAGTCCTTGGTTGAGTTCTTGATTTGGTTCGGTCTGGCTTGGCTTGGTTCGGGCGGTTCGAACTGGGTTTGGTTTGGTTGAGGGCTGTTTTTAAAACCCGACTTCTTCTTCCTTCTCTTCTTTGTCGTTTCAAATTTCTCCCGAGCCATTTCTTCAAGAACGGTTCTCTCCTTCTTTCTTTTTTTCAAGAACCCTTCTCTCCTTTTCTCTTTGCTTCTTCAAAACTCGTGGTCGTCAGTTTTAATCAGCTTTTGAGGGCTAGGGTTTTGGCTTTTGATCTCCAGTTCTTAAGGCCTGTGACGGGATTTGTGCTACGGAGCCCATCCTATCCTTGCATTTTAGGTATATCTCCTTTGCTTCCTTCATTCTTTGATTTTAGAATGAACAAATGAGAGAAAACCTCTTTTTCTTTTGACCTTGGTGTTTTGGATTTGGTTGTATTCGAGCTAGTTGCTGTTGATTCTTCTTGAACGAATCTATGTTCCCTTCCCCCTCGAGCTTATTTTCTCTGATTCAGGTAAACTCACACTCCCTTATTCCCAATTTTAGTTGAATTCAATCCTTTAATTCTCGATTTTGGGGAATAATTGAAACTAAAGTTTAATTTTAAATGAGAACTGGACTTGAGGTGCTTGACCACGGATATTGGTTTGATTCTGAATCTCAGACTTGTAAGAGTTGTTGTCTGGTTGCCCATTTGAAACCCAATTCTTGGTTTGTTCAATCCCATTCGAGACCTGAGCACTTGATTCTTGAATTGGTGCTTGGCTAATATTCTTTGAGACCTGTGATCGTGACCGACCCGTATATGCACGAATTTAGTCTAACTTAGGCTAGTGATCTTTGGGGTTTTAGCCATATATAAGAATCAGATTTGTAGGTACGTCGAGTTTTCTTGTTTGGCCACGTGCATATCTTGAACCAAAACTATGAGATATTTGGCTTGATTTGAGCTGTCATGGGTTGAAACTGAATCTTCATCAGGCCCACTATGTAGGTTTAATCGGATTTTTAACCGATAAATCCTATTTTGTAGAATAGCACAATTTTCCATTTGTACTAGCTTGCTACTTCTCAACCTCTGACGTAGTCAAATTGTTAACTCTTTTTGTAGATATGTCGCCTAAGAGATCCCGCGTCCCTCGAGGTCGTTCGGCGACTCAGTTGCCCGAGCCGACACCGTTCAGTTGCATAGGTATAACTTCATCGTATCTTTTTATTCATGAACTTAATATTAATATATCATGTTGCATATTGCATCCCCGCTTTGTTCTCTTTGGTGAGGCAATTGGGAAGAGCTGCCACTCTCCTTTGTGGGAGTGGAAGCTTCACAAGATATGTTTTGCTTGGTCAAGGCATGTCTGAATTAACTTGGGGTGATTTTCTACTACGCTATATTTCGGAGGGCGGGTATATTATCGCGTTGTCCGCGTGATGATATATCTCGTACTTCGTGAGTATAGCGTAGTTTTTAATCGTCACGCCTAGTTAATAAGATCGTGACTATATTTCACAGCTCGTGAGATGAGTTCAACGCTTATACTGCCTTGACATAGGTATTTATGATTGTATCTAATAATCATATATTGTTTACCTTAGTTGAGCTTCCTTCGAAGGCGTTTAATGCTCATGCGGTGAAAGGTCATTGTAGTGAGGCTTATTCCTGTACTGATGAGCCAATTCCTGTACCGATGGCTACCCAATTTGCTCTGGGTGCACCGGAAGAGTCCCGCTGCTAATACGGAAGGGAGAGTGCCGCACTTTAAGGCAGCTTATTACGGACGCGCCTCTAGTAAAAGACCCAAGCTCTACACATATATTGAGGAAACCAGACTATTTGTTTGGCGACTCTGTAGAAGATCCAGCTGCTGCGTCTCTCAGAGCCGAACAATGGTTGTATCATGATGACGGCGGTGACTTATATCTCCCTCTGATTCCTCATCACCATTCGCTTACCGAGCTACGGTGCCAGGCCGTCCCATGGGAAATGTCGTGGGGGTTAACAGAGGAGCACGATTGTGTTCATTGCGGCTACATTACCCATAGGGTGATTCCCGGATCAAGTGATCGTAATCAGATAACAATGCTACATCCGAGAGTCCTAGGATTGAATGATCCCCCCAGAGGTGAGGTCTTTACCATTTTCAACGTTGTAAAGAATCGACTCGCGAGTTTGGGTCGAGAGCTACTAGCAACTGGTCACCGATGTTTTGGTTGGGTGCATTCATCGGTTAAGCTTTGGTGGGCTCGTTTGAGCAACTATATCTTAAATCGGTTCGATGAGGAGTTGAAGGCTAGTGGTTTGTACACAGCTATCCGCACCACCACTTATGGGCTACCAATCAGCATTCCTCACTTCCTGATGCTGATAGAGCTTTACAACCTCGACACCAACACATTTTTGACCAAGTATGGTGAGCTGGGGTTGGCACTGCACGAGATGCACAAGGTTTCCGGTCTTCCGATGGGTAATATGATCTATCAAGAATACTTCCCTTCTAATCGGGAGCTACAACAGTTGAGGTCACGGATGCCTAACCGTTATAATACTCTGTGGGATCTCACCTGCCACTACTACATAGCTTTGGCAGGTGCTGACCTATTATCAAAGAAGCCATGGCCGCAGATCAGTTTGAAGAAATTTACGGATTATCTATTCAAGAACACAGACGACGACTCGGGCGAAGCGATACATGAGTTGATGTTGCTGACCCCCTCATAAGTTAATGAGTTAATCAGAAAGTCCAACGCCCAGTCTTACACCACAGCTGGCGTTGAGGATGATTTTGCTGCTAGAACCAAGTTCCAAACATTTTTGTGGCAAGCGGTGAAACTGATCCGACCTATCACGTTGATTGCCGGCTACCTCGCCATCTGATTAAAGAAGTGTGTGGTGTCGTACCAATCTACTGATGCGTTGCCTCTAGAAGTTCTTTATCCTACAGTTCTATCCAATCTCTCAATAAAAACCCGTTGATTAAATGAAGAAATGAAGCAAAGAAGCCCATTGGAAAATCAATTTCCAAATTATCCAAAAGCCCAAAAGAAGAAAAATATCCTAGCCCAAAAGTCAACCAAAGCCCAAAGTCCAAAGCCCAAAAGCAAACAACAAGGAATTCTGCAGACATCAAAAAAAGAAAGGCAAGCATCGATGCCCGCATTGATGCCTGTATCGATGCCAGCATCGATACCCCTATCGATGCTGGTATCGATACACTAGGCAGTTAGTTACGAATCTAAGGCTGAAATTTATTATTTTTGGATAAGATTTCAATCCAATGGCTCTTATTCATTGATGTTTACTATAAATAGGGGTAGAGAGTGAGGGGTTAGGGGTATGAAAAATTTTGTAACTCAATTTGGAGAGGAGGGCTACTCTTAATTGAGAAGGCCTTCCAAAAATTGTAACTTTTGTTGCAATTAATAATAATAATTTTTCTCCTCTTTAAATTTTCTTTTCTCCTCTTTGTTGAATGATGAGGATGGAGATGAAGAGCAATTTAAAGGTTTGCATTTCTTTTATTTTCCTCTTTTATTTCTTTTTTGTAATTTCTTTATTATTGCTTATTAGTTAGATTTACATTCATGCTTGTAGTGTAGATTTATTTTCTTGTCTTTTTTTTTCTTTTTAGAGTAGATTTATTTTCTTACATTTAATTTCTATAATTTATTTTGTAGTTTAGATTTTTTTATTCTTTGTAGTTAGATTTATTTCTTATTTATAGTTTAGATTTTTTTTTGTAATTAGCTCTTTTTCTTCTTTCTTTTATTTCTTAGGATGTGAATTTAATTCTTGTAGGAATCTTAGAATTGTATGAAACTAGTCTAATTTCTTTTATATTGTATGAATTAATCTCTTTCACTTAAAATATTCATGTTTAGGATAATTAACTAGAGAACTAATTGGTAGAAGAAGAATTTGATAATCTATACTTATCTTAAATAGTTTGATAGGTTATGCTTATGAATTCTAGGATTATTATCTTGTTGCTGTTCTTATCATGAATAGTAATTTTAACTTATGATAATTTGATAGGTTACACTTTCCTTAAATGGTTTGATAATCTACGCTTAATAAATCTAAGTTGAAATATGATAAAAAGAGAATAGTTTGTATTTTGTAATTGAAATTAGCTAGTGGATTGTATTCTAAAATTCTTACATCTTTTGAATCCTCCATCTTAACTTTCTTAAATTTTCTTTTCATTCTTGGTTTTATTTCTTGATTCATTCTTCTTTCTTGCATTGTGATTTCATTTATGCTTTGATTCTTCCTTTTCTCCTCTAAAAATTCAATTTATTATCTCTTGCATATATTCACAACAATCACTCATCACAATCACACTTATTCTTTATTCCTAATTGTCACGCACAAAACATAAGAACCATTTCTAATAATCTCTTAAAATCACCTTCCTCGTGGGATCGATAACTTTTTATACTATAACTTGATCAATTGTGCACTTGCAATTTTGGCACATAATTATGCCGCATCAAGTTTTTAGCGCCATTGCCGGGGAATGGTGTTTAAATAGGATTTTATTATTTTGGTTCTTTAACTTGTGTGTTTTCTTGTGAAGGAACCGCTTGGAGCTTGAAAGTCTTGGATTGAAGATCAAGAACTTAGAGAATTGCTTTCGGGTAAGTCCTCTTTCTAGTTTTTAATTCCATCCTTTTTAGTTAGCTTCACAATTAGAGACAATTAGGATTTAAAAAAAGAAAAAATAAAAAGATTTTATTTTTGTTGACCATAATAAAAATCCACCTTTCACTTGAACATTAACTAACAAGATAATAAATTCAAACAAGAGCTCTTTTCTCACATTTGATTGTTGTTGACCATAATTAAAAAAAAAATCTTTTTTATCATCCTTTTTAGTCGCTTTTAATTTCTAGGGTTGCATTTCATATAGTGTAGGAATTCATCAAAGTGATTGTAGCACTTGATTTGGCACACACTTAAAACATTCTTAAGGGCAAAACCCCCAATCAAGATAAGGTAAGGGATTTCATCACCCTTTCCTTAACCCACAAATCACTAATTCCTCACTTCACAAACCCAAGCCTTCTAAAACTCATTAGACGTTGGCCTCTAAGGATTCGAGCTCATTAAGGAACAAGAAATCCTTAAGTGAACCGGATTAAGTTTTCTCAAATTAGTTGGTGTCTAAGGCAAGGTTTAGGGGTTGCGCAAAGCGCTCCGTAAGGAAAGAGGTACTTAATTGATCTTTTATCACCCTCTGGTACTATCCTTACCTGGCTAACTACCTGATAAAACTTTAATCTTTTCACTGTAGGAGTTTTTGGTTAGGAGCTGGTCTAGTTGAGTTAGGCTAAACCCTAGAATTAGAGTGATTGAAAAATGATTGCTTTGATTTGTTTTAGTTAGGATTTTTCTTTTTCTTTATCTTTTCATATAAAAAAAACTAATTTTCTTTCTTTCCTTTAAAAAAAACTAATTTTTTCTCTCTTTCCTAAAAAAAACTAATTTTCTTTCTTTCTTTTTATAAATTTTTTTTTGGTGTATGTAATTTTGGGTTCGGGATAATTTTCATCGCTTAATCCGTGTTGAACCAATCCAAGAAATGGCAAATCAACCAGTTCTTCAGGATATGTGTTACCCTACCAGAAATGCAATTCCATCTTGCATAAGACTCCCCGAAGTAAATGGAGCAAATTTCGAGCTTAGACCGTATTTCATAAACATGCTTCCCAAATTCCTAGGTAATGAAACAGAAGATGCATATATATTTATCTCGGAATTTGAGGAAGTATGTATTATGATTAAAATGAGAGAATTAACCAAAGATGCGATTAAGCTTAGATTTATTCCATTTGCCCTTAAGGACAAAGCTAAAAAATGGCTGTACAGCTTACCGACAAATTCCATCTCAACTTGGGAGGA
>BQKN01000641.1:111417-130631 GCA_022839385.1 Asparagus kiusianus | reverse complement strand
ACCATTTTTTTTATATAAATTTTTGTTTTTTATATATAGTCTTAGAAAATAATTTTTGATCAAGAGATTTGAAAGTTATTTAAAACAAAGAGTAGCATGTTCTTTTCAAAACTTTTTAATTAAATTTCTAAGATTTAACTTGGTTTTGTATTGCTATAATGAAAAAGATTTTCTAGGGTATTTACATTGGAGTTATATATAAAAATGTTTTCTTGATTATTAACTAGCTTCAATTAGAATGTCTAAATATATCAAGGAAAATCTTTTATTTACTGATTTTTTTAACTTGGCAAGTTGACCGAATTTTTGGGTATATTCACTGCAAACTCTCACGAGATTATAACTCGTCCACTAGGGTAACCTAGGGGTTTAAAGGTTTGTTGTATACGCTAAATACAACCGCGATTCTTACGAAAGTGAGTTAGGATTTTCTTTTTATTTTCTTTGCTAGAGGACTAGCAAAAGTTTAGGTATGGAGGTATTTGATAATCACATTTTATTACAATTTTATACCCTAATTATCTATTTTATATGAATAAATATACCACTAATAATTATTTTTATCTTTTAATTGTAGGGTAATAAAGAATAAATCTCAAACTCCAATCTCTCAATAAAAACCCGTTGATTAAATGAAGAAATGTAGCAAAGAAGCCCATTAGAAAATCAATTTCCCAAATTATCCAAAAGCCCAAAAGAAGAAAAATATACAAGCCCAAAAGTCAAGCAAAGCCCAAAGTCCAAAGCCCAAAAGCAAACAACAAGGAATTCTGCGGACAGCAAAAGAAGAGAGGCAGGCATCGATGCCTGCATCGATGGGGGCATCGATGCCTGGTATCGATACACTGGGCAGTTAGTTACGAATTTAAGGCTAAAATTTGTTGTTTTTGGATAAGATTTCAATCCAATGGCTCTCATTCACTGATGTTTACTATAAATAGGGGTAGAGAGTGAGGGGTTAGGGGTGTGAAAAATTTTGTAACTCCATTTGGAGAGGATGATTACTCTTAATTGAGAAGGCCTTCCAAAAATTATAACTTTTGTTGTAATTAATAATAATAATTTTTCTCCTCTTTAAATTTTCTTTTCTCCTTTTTGTTGAATGATGAGGATGGAGATGAAGAACAATTTAAAGGTTTTCATTTCTTTTATTTCTTTTTTATAATTTCTTTATTATTGCTTATTAGTTAGATTTACATTCATTCTTGTAGTGTAGATTTATTTTTTTGTTTTTTTTTCTTTTTAGAGTAGATTTATTTTCTTGTATTTAATTTCTGCAATTTATTTAGTAGTTTAGATTTTTTTATTCTTTGTAGTTAGATTTATTTCTTGTTTATAGTTTAGATTTTTATTTTCTTTTTCTTTTTGTAATTAGTTCTTTTTCTTCTTGCTTTTATTTCTTAAGATGTGAATTTAATTCTTGAAGGAATCTTAGAATTGTATGAAACTAGTCTAATTTCCTTTATATTGTATGAATTAATCTCTTTCACTTAAAATATTCATGTTTAGGATAATTAACTAGAGAACTAACCGGTAGAAGAAGAATTTGATAATCTATGCTTATCTTAAATGGTTTGATAGGTTATGCTTATGAATTCTAGGATTATTATCTTGTTGTTGTTCTTATCATGAATAGTAATTTTGACTTAGATGATAATTTGATAGGTTACATTTTCCTTAAATGGTTTGATAACCTATGCTTAATAAATCTAAGTTGAAATATGATAAAAAGAGAATAGTTTGTATTTTGTAATTGAAATTAGCTAGTGGATTATATTCTAAAATTCTTACCTCTTTTGAATCCTCCATCTTGACTTTCTTAAATTTTCTTTTCATTCTTGGTTTTATTTCTTGATTTTATTCATTCTTCTTTCTTGCCTTGTGATTTCATTTATTCTTTGATTCTTCCTTCTCTCCTCTAAAAATTTAATTTATTATCTCTTGCATATATTCACAACAATCACTCATCACAATCACACTTATTCTTTATTCCTAATTGTCACACACAAAACATAAGAACCGTTTCTAATAATCTCTTAAAATCACCTTCCTCGTTGGATCGATAACATTTTATACTATAACTTGATCAATTGTGCACTTGCAATTTTGGTACATAATTATGCCGCATCATCACTTCAGGGCTAGAGTCACGTTCTAAATTGGCTCATGAACGAGTCGTTGATCCGGAAGAGGCTCCCCCTGCTAAGTAAAAAGTTAGCTTTCAAGCAACCTGGTTGACTCCCGGCTCCGGAAATGAGGTCTAGCACTGACATTCCTATCGGTGGAGATGGTACTGTTTTAACTCTTTGTGATCTTTTGACTGTTCCGCTTATTAATTCCTAGGCTTAGCCATTACCGTGTCTTAGGAGGTCGTGAAGAAGGTGAGGAGGAATATGATCCTCCTTCTCCCATCTTTGATGATTTCGAAAGATTTGACTTCTCCCGACAAATGGATGAGGTCATGGCCGAGGAACCTATAGGTGCTGAAGCAGGTACAAATGTTGAATCTGTTGTGGACTCCGGTGCCGGACCCTATACATGTGAAAGGGTTGGAGATCCATGTACATCTAACATCGATGATAGGTCTTTTATCTGGTGGGAACTAAATGATTCAGAATTTGTGTCTCCGCTAATCGTTTCTATGCTTCTTAATCTCTTAGAAAAATTACAAGAAGCGGTCCTGAGTAATAAGGCTATGGATCCCGGTGCAGCTACTGAAGGTGAATTTGACTTCCTCTTATTGCGTATTCTCAGCTTTTCCTCTTTCTACTTTAACACTTTGATTCTCTGTAGGTGTTTCAGTGGGGAATCTAGGCGAGGAGGGAGCCCTTCGTGATGCGGCCCTTAGAGAAACGGGTGTACCCTCACCCGATCCGCTTCCCGTCTCTTTAGACTCTGACGATAGGCTTTTTGAAGATATATTGTCTGAACAAGCCTAGCGTGAGGCTGCCGCACCGATGAACACAGCTAATTCGCCTACTGGTATGACTTTTAGTCCCATGTTACATATTCATTTGTCGGTTTCCATTTAACCATAGGAGAGTTCCAATCGTAGGACCAGTCGCTAAGACTGATACAACTACTCTTATTGGAGGGTTTGACGAATCTGAGGGTCTCGATTTCTTGCTATTGGCAGGGATTGTCATCGAGGCCCAATCATTGGCTCTTGAGACGCAACTCCTAATTCTTTTGGGGATGCCAACTACAGTGAGTGTTGGAACTATTGGGGGGAACCTAACTGAACAAACCGTGAGACAAACCGAAGAAGTTGGTGCTTCAACGGCTGCTACACCCACCGTGCTTCCTGGGACTCATGAAGTCGAACGAACGGAACCGGGCATGATGCGTTTAGCTGAAGAAAGCTCCGCAGGCGTTGGTAAATTTCACATAATGTCTTGACTTAGAATTGTTTTATACTTTGGAATATTCATCTCTTCTCTTTTTATAGGATTATCGCCTCAACTCCGGGACACGGTTAAGGCATTATTGTCAGATGATGATCCGGAGAAGCTCATCCTCTGTTTGGAGTTCAGCCACTTTTTCAATTTCGCGAGGTCATTGATCGACAAACTTCTATAGAAAGGGCTCTCTTTCAATCAATTCTGACCTTTCCTTGAGTGCAAAGTAGCCTCGGTGAGGGATGCTGGCTCGCCAAAAATTGCAGATGCCTTGACCGATGACCTGAAGTAGTTAGAACATGACTTTGAAAAGCTGCAAGAGCTCTGATCCGTTGGTGCTCCTAGTTATGTTGCTGCTCAGATGGAGACCTGCCTACAATCCCGGCATGAAGCTCAAGCATCTACCAAGCTCGGGATTCAGGCACAAAGAAAACGGGTTGACCAGGTGAAGGAGGTTCTCTCTGAGAGATTGGCCCATATACACGAGCTCGATTCTTCCATAGCTTCTTCCGACACCGAGATAGCAGAGCTTAAGGAAAAGCTTGCAGAGGCGGAAGAGCGAAGGGCTTTTTTGGAGGTGACCAGGGCCAGGGAAGAGCATGGTAGGCTTGTGATATCCAGCAAGGTGACGCTCTCAGAAGAGAGATTAGCCAAAATGGAGGAGGAAGCTACCAAAATTTTATCTATCTCTAAAGAATCTTTCAAGGCAGAACTACAATGTGAGCTTGAGCGGACCTATGTCGAAGAATTATCCAAATTAGAGCAACAAATCCTTAGTCATAAGCTTGATGTAGAGTGACCGCAATTTGTTGTATCTGAACACTTGATTTCATTAATGAAGATATATATTTTTTGTTCAGTATACTTTCATTATGATTTTCATTCTACTTAGCATAATCAACAGTAATACTTATATAATTTTTGGCAAATCCTCAGTCTTCTATAGTTTGATGAGCCTTTATCAACTACCGTTTGGGTCGGGCTAGCATATGAATTGTCTAAGCCCGTTTCACATGTAACGTTATGCTAAAAGAGTTAACCCTTTTAGTGCTACGATATTGAATATATAGACTTGGTCATTTTTACAGGAATAGACCACCCCGCAACATGTGTTAGATGTAGACTTTAGGATTTTTGGCAAACCTTCAGTCATCAACGGATTTGATAAGCCTTTATCGACTACTGTTTGGGTCGGGCTAGCATATGATTGTCTAAGTCCATTTCATATGTAACGTTGTGCTAACGGAATGAACTCCCTAAGACTTAGTGCTACGAGTTTGAATACGTAGACTTGGTTATTTTTTACGGGAATAGACTGTTGGTCTCTTTGTTTTGAAGATGTTTAACAAATAATTTATCACTACTGTTGTTTGTCTAGTATTTGTGTTTATTTATTTATTTTAGACAAACAACAAGTTGGAGGATGGATGTAATTGCGCATTCACGATCATATCCAATGGAGGTTGGCGGAATTGTGGAGTGAAGCAATGCAATTCAAGTTGAAGATCCAAGTTCAAGCTTCATCCGCAGTGTGTACCAAGTCAAGCTTATTGAAGATTAAGATTGCTTGGGTAATTTAGTTTAGGAGTTTATATTATGTGTGTTAGTACCTTAAGCTCAATATAATATACACACACATTTATTAGTTTCCATGTATATATATAGTTATATATATATATATATATACATATATGTTTTGGTTTAGCTATATAGATATGAAACAATATATATTTTCATATATACTTATTTATATATTTCATATTCTATTGTATTTAGAAAAATATTATGTTTTTTGGTTTATATGATTTATAGACTTAACAACTATAGTTTATATTTTTTATCAAGTCTATAAGATCATTTTACGAAGTTTCAAATCTTGGTTTATGTCAAAACATCAAAATACAAGTATCTCATGTTTTCATGTTTTAGACTATTTTGTAAAATGATGATATTTTTCATTTGAGAGGTCTTTTCTGAAAACCAGTTTTTGTAGCTTGTGTATTATCATATCTACAATCATTTCCCAAAGTTTTATAATTTTTAGAGTTTGTTTGATATTTTTAAATAGGGTTTTAAAATCAGAAAACAGTTTTCAAATCTAGAATTTCATATGTCAGTTTGCGGTCGACCGCCACGGTCGACCGCCCCTGAGTTTAGAGACTCAGGAAGTTTTTTTAGAGGCTCGCAGTTAACAGTGACGGTCGACCGGATGTTCTCGCGGTCGACTGTCACGATCGACCGGATGTTTTTCTGTGGCCAAAATTTGACTCAGGAGTTGCTCGCGGTCGACCACGCGATTCTCATGGTCGACCACCGAACTGTCAATCAGGTTCCAACGGCTCTTTTCTTGAGCTGTTTTTCTTAGGCTCTTTGGTCGTTTCTGTTGGGTTTTTGGCTGAGGTTTAGGGAGGCTATAAATACCCCCTTGCTCTCATCTTTCAACAGATCCAAGAAGTTTTTAAACAATAGTTTAACAAGGGTTTAAGCTTGTTTAGTTTGTTTTAAGTTTGGGGTTTTCTTTTACAAAGAGGAGCTTACATTAGTTGTTGAAAAGCTCATCTTTAATATTTATCATTCTCTCTTTGTGTTTATAGAGAAGTTTCCTTAACTCAACTTCCTAGCATTTTTACTATTGTATTTCATATCAATTTTATTGCTAGTTCTTCTTGAGTTAAATTTTATTTATTCTCATTATTACACACACCCACATTGAGCTTATAGTATTTACATATATAGTATAATTAGGGTTGTGAGAGTTTGTAACATTGAGTTATGCTTAATTGAGTTCTCATCCATTATAGAGAACAACTATTATTGTATTCATGCTTAAATTGTGAGATCACTTTGTAATATACTTGTACACCGAGAGAAGTGTGTGTTGTGAGTTAAGGATCGTCCTAAGTGGAGTGGGGTAGGTAACATACCTAGAGAGAGGTTATAATTCCTAACACTTGAGGGAGACACGTCTGTGACCAACACTTGAGAGGGTGTAGAGTGGGATTACAAGAGTGGTGATTGTAAAGTTTTTGGTTTGCTAGAAAACCGAGTGTGAGGTTTAAACGTTGTTCGGGTAAGCGTAGAAAACCCGATTATGATAGTGAATTTCTCCCCGGGAGTGGGAAGCGGAGACGTAGGACGGAAGGTCCGAACTCCATGATCATGTTATGTGTTTGCATTATTTATATTACCCTATCACAATTGTATCTTTTGTTTAGATTGTTTACCCTTGTGTTGTTTTTATATCCTTACAAATATTTCACCATATATCTCATTGCTAGGATATATCCCTTTGTTCATATTGTTTATTCTTGTTTGAAACATATTGTATATCTATCTTGCAAGAATAATTCTTTAGTAAGTTTTAATTGGTATAAAATCAGATTAGATTAGCATAAGACCCTAATCACCCCCCTTCTAAGGTCTAACAATTGGTATTTTAGAGCTTGGTGCTCTTTGATTTAAGGTCTAATCGTCTTGAGTTAAATATCCAAGTTATATTTTTGTGCTAATCTAGTTTTGTGATTTTATTGTTATCTTGTTTGCACATATATACATTATGGATATGCACGGTGCATCTAGTTTAGGTTATGCCATCAATATTGCTCCTAGATTAGATATTTTTTCCTATATCCAATGGTGTATTAGATTTAAACTTTTTGTTCAATCTAGACACTTTGATTTATGAGAAATTATAGATGATGCTTATATTGTGCTCACTTCGGAGAAATCCAAGTGGAATAAAAATGATCATCAAATGTTTACAATGAACAAGCTCTTGTTAGAATTTTTACATAATGCGTTTGATTCATCTAACAAGCTTGATTCTTTTAATAGTGCTTACACATTGTGCAAACTTATAGAAGCACATCAAGGGAATTTGGAGGCGATCTGACAAGCTTTGGAGGATTCTGCTTCTAGCTCACATGGAGCTTCATTTTCATACACACGGCCACTAGGTGATAGCCCTAGTGAGGTTTACGAGTTCGAATCCATCAATGATTTATTTAGTGATGAACTTGCTTGTGCTAGTGAAAAATTATTGCATGCCTATAACAAATTGCACAAAGATTTTATTAACTTACAAAGCAAGCATGTTGCATTAAAATCCGATCATGAGTTATTAGCTTCTAAGTTTGAAACTATTCATAATTCTTTAATCTCAAATGTTGCTAGTTTAACTCATGAAAAAGATAATGCCATATTAGAAGTAGAGAACATGAAAAATAAAGTTGCTTCTTTTACAAATAACTATTTATATTCTACTTCTAATAAAAATGCATATGTGTCTAATGATGATTTGAATCTTGTGAATAAACACATTTCATCTTTAGATTCAACTTTAAAAACATGCATCAATAATCATAAGAAGCTTATGAATATGTGTGCTAAGACTAAGTCAAAATCATCTACTCATTATGCACACATGTATAGCAAAACTTATAAGTGTTCAATTTGCGGCCGTCAATGTCATTTAACTAAGTTTTGTTATGACGCACACAAACATAAGAATTATATTGCTCCTTGTGCATCTCATGTAGCTTCTTCATCTTGTACACTTACACATTCACATGCTCATTCTCACAAAGTTCATCATAAGCATGCTAGTGTGTTCAAGTGTGATCATTGTGGTCGTTTTGATCATTTGGCCAAATACTGTTTTGATTTGAAAAAAGTCTCCTTTGCCAAATGTTTCTAGTAGACCACATGTTTATAAATGTAATGTTTGTGATAGATTTGGTCACTTAGGAAAGTTTTATTTTGATAATGTTTCACATTTGCAAAAAGCTTTAAATAATTTACCTTTATTTGCAAATGTTCCACCTGCACCTTTTAATGGTCAACATAAGCAAATGCTTCCTTTCCATTGTATATATTGCAATCGGAAGGGTCATTTAAGTGATTATTGCTATGACTGATCCCGTGCATCACATATGCCCAAGAGGGTTCATAACCCTAGGGCTTTGAGCTTGAATGATAGGGGTCATATCCCTAATCAATCCGGCACCAAGAATTCATGGGTGCCAAAATGATTTTTAAATCAAGAGTTTTAGTACTTTTACTTTTTCCTTTTCTTGGTTTTGAAAATTATGCTTTGAAATTTTTTTAATATGAAAACAATCCTTCTTTGATCAATTCTTTCGTTTTCATTGTAGGCATCAAAAATTGCCGATAGGTCCCCGCTCACAGCTCAGTATTAACGAACGACGATTGAACGTCACTACCCGGTTCACAAGAGTTCAAATGACGTCGGTGAGCGCCTGAAGTGAACCGACGAACTACGTGAGCCAACAAATCTCAGAACAACGGGGATACGGGTTAACCGAAAACCCCGCGATCACTGCAAACAGAGCAACGCCCTTCGGGAATCATTCGTCCTACAGATGATCCAATCACCGGATCTTGTAGAACTCCTCGACGGGCTTCCAACACAACCGGAATCAGTCAAATCTAAGCCCGGATAAAGGCACTACAGCGAAACCAATCAAAGAACACCGCGGAGCGTCTCGGATGACACGAAACACCCCGGGGGTGTCTCAGAAAATCCGAGACACCCCAAGGGTGTCTCGGAAATTCCGAGACACCCAGGGGTGTCCTCTCACCTTTTGAGCACCCCCCTCTCCTTTTCCTATAAATAGGCCCCTTGGCCTCCTTTGTGAGGGGCTCCCAATTCTTGGCTGAATTATCTTGGCTAGAATTGCTCTTGGTCTGAAGCGGCGAAGCCCTGCTGGAGTAAGGAGTGATATCTAAATTTTGAAGCAGCGAAGCTCTGCCGGAGAGAGGAGTAAGGAATTCTTCATCAGCCCCTTCATTCACCCCTTCTTTTTCCTTAGTGCTGCCCATTAGCGGTGATCACTAAGAAGAGCTATTATCTCGTTTTAGCCGAGATATACGCTTATAACTTCTAGATCTCACGCGGATCGACGAAGTTCTGTTTCTATATCCCTTCGCGGATATACGAAACTCTGCCGGATTTTACCGGAACGGATCTGAAGAGTCGGCGGTCCACGGATATCAACATCCCCGTCACAGGCCAACAACCCACGCAAACGAGACCGCACCAAACCGGGATCTCGTGTTTATTTTCGATAAAGTTGTAATCATTTGTTTTCATTTAAATTCTGTTGTAACGCTTGAAGTTGTAACAGATCTCAAAAAGAGCAATGAAAACAACAACTTTTGACGAAAACAAGCTGGCGACCACAGTGGGAGCCGCCGACCTCGCTGCCGAGATCGGAGTGACGCAACCGGCCTTCAAGATCCGGGTGAATGAGGAGATCGAATACGAGTTCGATCAGAAGAAATTCGAAGAGTACCTCTCCTCCTCCTCCTCCAGATCCGCCTCTTCGCATAGGCGCCGGAAGACTCCATCTCCCAAAAGGGCTGGCAGGATCTCCAACTCCTCAATCCAAGATCCCGCCGTTGCTGCTGCTACACTTGCACCACACAACGTCCCTGTGTCGTTCAGTGTGGTCAAGGCTGTAGATCCAACCGCCACAAAGGCGATTGATGATGCAACTCCAGCTCCATCAAAGAGGGCTCACCAAAGACGGCGCCAACGCCTCGCCCTACAACAAGCCAAAGCCGCTGAATCAATGGATGGGATCCACTACAACGAGGATCTAAAATCCAGGTATCGCCGAGAACAACAACGGCAAACAATCAACCTCCCCTCCAAAACAGAAACGAACGAATGGGTTCGTGTGAAGAGGAATCGCTCCACTCTCGAGGAGCGGATCAAGAAGCGTCGAGCCTTGCTCGCGCATGCTCGACTCCTTCTACAAAAGGCGGAGGGAATACAGAAAGAAGAGGTGGCCAAAAAGCCGTCTACAAGCAAATGGGTATGGTTGCCAAAGCCAAAACCAGCGCCCCAAACACAAGAGGTTGGAGTTGCTGCCCGAGTTTTGCCAAAACCAGCACCTTCAACCAAGATGGGTGGAGTCATCACCCGAAGTTCATCAAAATCAGAGGTGGTTCCTCCTGTTCCGGCGCCTTCAACGGAGCCAGGTAAAAACAGGGACCCTTCAACGTCCAAAGTTTCCTTGAAAGGTCGCCTCGGTCCTCTACCAGAGAATCAAGGAAGAGTACCTATTAAGGAAAGACTGGGACCATTGAAGGGTCCCCAAGTTGTAAATCCAGCTGGGGGTCAAACCAATCTCCCCAAGAAAATTGACAAAGGGAAATCCCCTATCACCGACCGCACTGGTTTGCGAGTCGAAACAAAAGAGCCCGTTCAGTTTATACGCTCACAAAAGCGTAAAATTGAACGGGCCACTCTTGAAAAATCCAACAAGGCATCTCATCCCCGAAGGGAGGCACACTCATCTGAGGATGAGAGTGCTATATCGGGGAACACATACCAACACTCTGTAGGTTGCTCCAGCTACAAAGCTGATGAGTTGTACTACAGAGCTGGGGGTATGGAAAAGCCCCGAAAGAAATATGTGCAGGACATGGAGTCTCGCTGCCCGTGCGCCAACATAATCAAGGCGGTGCTATCGGAATGCTGCTGTGCTCAAAGCCCAAGAAGAGTCTCGGTGTTCGAGAGAATTTCGGGACCAAGGCAAAGGCGCTTCCGACGAAGAAGAACGGTGATCAAAGATGGATTCACCGCCAATATGACCAGCAAAGGGACGCCGGCACGAAATGATCTCGAGTCCATTTTGGAGGCATCCCGACGCCTAGCCCGTCTACAAGGAACGTACAGCAGGGTTAGAACAAGATCACCTTCGGAAGATGAAGAATCCGACGCTGGCTCGGCAGTCGCATCCGACAATACCGTCTCCAGCGAGGGCCAACATTATGAATCACTCATGATCAGTGCTGAACAAGTATCCAAAATACTTGAAGAAGCCTTGGCCAAGCAAAAGGAAAGCTTCAAATTTGAGATGGAGATGGCCATGCAACGAATGAGAGAGATGCACGACCAACAAATTGCGGCGCTGACGGTTCACCAAGGAGAGCCAAATCGACGCAATCCAGAAGAGAATGAACGGGAAGCGGATAATGTCAATATCCCTCCTGTCAACGTCGACAACGAGGGTGGTCCCGCAGAAGATAACGCAAAAGAGGACCACATCACTTCTCCCCGGAGCCACTCAAAGGCAGATACGGGTGAAGACAGGAAGATGAAAGACCTGGAGAGCAAAATCAATACATTGATGAACGCTCAAGAGGTAAAGAGATCCGGTATACCCTGTCCCTACCCAAGGGAGTGGGAATCGATCCCATATCCGACAAAGTTTAACTTGATTAACTTTACGCCGTTTGATGGGAAGGGTTCCCCTACCCAACACTTAATCTATTTCAAGTCTCATTTAGGAATCATTTCCGGAAATGAGCCCCTCATGGTGCGGTCATTCGTCGGCACTCTTTGCGGAGCTGCCTTCGATTGGTATCGCCGTCTCAAGCCCGGAAGCATCAACGGCTGGGACGACATGGAGGATATGTTCCTAACAAACTTCTTTGATGATGATACCAAAGTTTCAATCGGCACGCTGTTCGATGAAAAGCAAAAGAACGGCGAGACGGTTGAAAACTTTGTGAAAAGATTCCGGAACAAAGCAATGAATTGCAGGGATCCGGTCAGCGAGGATTTCATCCTCGAAACCTGCCACAACAACCTGACGTTGGACATCCTCGAAGCCATGGGAATGGCGCCGCCAAAGACCTGGAAGGACCTGAAGGTGCGGGGAGAGCGTGCTAAGCGATTCCTCAAGAGGAAGAAGGCGGAGAGAGGGCAAATACCAAATAATGCCCCACAACCAAATTTTACCCCCAAGGGTAAAGGGAAGGCGCATGCGAATGCTGTAGTCGCAAATCAAGTATTTGAGGTGCAAGCACAGCCGCAACAACCGCAACAGCCGCAACAGCAGCAACAGAGGGCGCCTCAACAATCCAGGTGGCAACAACAGCCCCAGAAGCAAAAGGTTGGGGAGCCGAGGTTCCCGAAGGTCTACTCATTCAAAGAGGATGAAATCCCCGGTATCTTCAAGTACCTCGTGGAGAACAACAAGATCAAGCTGCCGCCGATTCAGGATCAAGAAGATGCCAAGAGAATCAACGATCCCAAGTACTGCGCATTTCACAGGGCGGTGCACCATCCTACCAAGGTATGCTACGCTCTCAAAGATAAAATTCAGGCCCTAATCGATGTTGGGGTTATCACTATGAAACAGCCCAAAGAGAAGAAGGTGGGTGCAAATACTGTATCCATTAGCTTCGGGTCTGTTCCCTCGAGTTGGTTCCAACACGAGTAGGTGATCAATGCGGCGGTGAAGACGGTGAATGATGATCCTCACCAACAGCGTCAGAAAGGGCTGGTGCCACACACGGCCCCGAACGGCGAAATTCTGTGGGTTCATCCGGACTTGATCACAGATGAACAATGGGTCGGGACCTCTTCCAAAAAGAAGAAGTCAAAGAGAAAGGGGAAATCTTGTCACGGAGTTTCTGCTATTCCGGGAGAGGAGGACGACAGGATTCCAACCTTCCCGCTGTCCGAGGACGAGCAAGAAGCTTTTGCAACCCGAAGTGGGAATGAGTATCATTTCAAGTACCCGGATGCGTCCGAGCAATTGGGCACCAAAACCCCTCCTTCCAAGACATTGGTAGAGTTGGGAATTTCAGCAATTCCCCCAACGCCGGCAACTACGGAGAAAATCCCACAGAAGGAGAAAGGGAAAGAGCCTTTACGTCAAGAAGCCCAGAACCCGAGGCAGTCTCGATTCAATCATCCGATTGGGCGAGACAAACCGGGAAATGCAAGCTCTCCGCCCCATTTTGATATCATGGCGCAATTGGCCAACATCCCGGCTAGGATAACTCTCTACGAGTTGTTGCGTCTTTCGAAGGATACACGGAAAGCACTACAAGAAGCCTTGAGTGATTCGGAAGCCTTCTTGACTCGAATCAAACCATCTCCTGAAGAGCCGGAGTCGTCAGCTCAACACTGTAACCTCGCGGCTCACCATTTCCCCTGCATCTCATTCACCAAAGAAGATATGCAGACAAAGAACTCAAAACATGATAGGCCCTTGTATTTCACCGGGCATATTGGCTCCAGCGTTGTCAACCGGATCCAAGTCGATCCGGGTTCCGCTGTTAGCATCATGCCATTCCGATTGATGCATCATCTCGGAATCCCGACTAGCAAATTAGCGTCCACTGGCACGACGATTTATGGATTCAACACCAGCGGGTCCAAACCCTTGGGGAAGATCCGAATCAAATGCCAGATTGGGGATTTGAAGTCGGAAGTAACATGCTATGTGATTGACGCGGAAACATCCTATAATTTACTGTTGGGTCGACCTTGGATCCACGGTAACCTTATAGTCCCGTCAACTCTGCATCAGTGCCTCAAATATGTGGGCACAGATAATGAAGTCAAGACGGTGGTCGCAGACAAGCAACCGTTTAAGGGATTGGAGAATTATTTCACCGATTCCCTTTTATACGGTGCTGAATCCGATACTGAACCATCGGCCCAAGGAACGGACAGCGGAGATGAAGCTGATACCGAACCAAGGTTTGATTATGATGGCGGTTTTGTTTTAAACGACATTGTACCCATTGTAATCAATCTTGACGATGATAAATCATCGGAAGATAGTTGTAATTGGCAACTTGCCGAAGAACTATCAATAAACGATGATTTAGAGTACTCGACGGGTCTCGATGATATCACTAACAAACTCTATGCTAACCCTAATTTGTATATGCCTCTTCAATCATTTTGTTTGACGAAGAAGCAGGTACACGACCCTTGCGGAACAACGCTTATCATCCCCGCAGGGATTGGGGGTGGAAAGGAGGTCGTCTACGGCAAAGGAAGAGCATCTCCGATACCCGACCACTTCATGGAAGAGGAAGACGACGATGATAAACCGGCCCGTCATCTATCCAGATACGATGCGAAAGCGCACAACATGATGGAAAGGCACGGGTATGACTTCAAGATCGGAGAGGGTCTTTTCTTTGGTCGAGGTCCACGGGTTCCACCCCGGATGGCCTATGTACCGAAGGGAAAACCCGATGATTATTATCGCCACAAAAGAGGTCTAGGCTATGTCTCATCAGATGATGAGTGTGGCTGGCAAATCATCGACCAAATTGCTAACAAGACTAGGAAGGGATATTCTTCCGACTCTTCGGGTTGGGACTCCGACGCTAGTCTTGGTGAAGTGTTTAAGAAGCTAATGTCGAACATGACTACGGTTGATCCAGCGACAATAGAAGAAGATGATGAGATGCCGACAAGGGAAGACCCGTGGGTTCATCACTTAAGCATGCAGTACGGTGATAGGTTCGAGCAAAGAGAGCCTCCTACCGAAGACCAAGTCGTTCAGGTGAATATGTGAAGCGAGGAGAATCCAAAGCCGATATTCATTAGCGACAGCCTCCTACCCGAGGAGAAAGAGGAGTTGATTTCCCTTATCTGAGAGTACATCGACGTGTTCGCCTGGAATTATGAAGACATGCCAGGACTCGATCCAAATGTAGCGGTGCATCGTCTCAACATTAAGCCGGACGTCAAACCAGTCAAACAACAACAACGACGGTTTCGTCCGCAAATGATGGAAGCGATCGAAGCTGAAGTCAAAAAGCTCGTCGATTCGGGATTCATCCGAGAGGAGCAACATCCAGAATGGCTTGCCAATATCGTCCCGGTTCTTAAGAAGAACAGGAAGATCAGGATATGCATCGACTTCAGGGATCTCAATGCTGCTTGCCCAAAAGATGATTTCCCTCTCCCCATCACGGATGTTATCATCAACAACACATGCGGGTTCGAGAGGATGTCTTTCATGGATGGTTTCTCTGGTTACAACCAGATAAAGATGCATCCAGATGATGAAAAGCACACCGCATTCCGAACGCCTCTCGGCGTATTCTGCTACACAGTCATGCCCTTTGGCTTGAAGAATGCAGGTGCTACATATCAGCGAGCCATGTCGAAGATCTTTCAGGAGCATCTCCGAAAGACCGTCGAATGCTACGTAGATGATCTGGTCGTGAAAAGTCGTGATAAGAATGATCACATTAAAGACTTGAAGACCATGTTCGACTTGATGCGGGCCCATCAGTTGAAGATGAACCCTACCAAGTCTTTCCTCGGAATGTCCAGTGGTAAATTCCTGGGATTCGTCGTCACCACCAAAGGTATTCACATTGATCCGGATAAAGTGAAGGCGATCAATGAATTGCAACCTCCGAGGAACCTCAAAGAGCTCAGAGGACTGCAAGGGCGATTGGCTTATATCCGTCGGTTTATCTCGAACCTTTCGGGGAAATGCCAACCGTTCTCCAGACTTACAAAGAAGGGCGTGTCATTCGTATGGGACGATGCTTGTCAAAAGGCGTTCGAGAGTATCAAAGAATATCTCTCAAAACCTTTCGTACTCGTTGCACCGAAATTGGGCAAACCGTTCTTGATTTATGTCAAGGCGACGAGCCACTCATTGAGTGCATTGCTTGCACAAGATGACGACAACGGTCACGAGCAGGCGGTGTATTACTTAAGCCGAACCATGGTGGGCGCGGAATCTCAATATCCCATGATTGAGAGAGAATGCCTCGCATTAGTGTTCGCCATCCAGAAGATGCGACATTACTTGGTTGGACAAACCATCTATGTCATCTCCAAAGTTAACCCCGTCCGGGTATTCATGACTCAACCAGCTTCTATGAGTTGGCGGTTAGCAAAATGGGCCTTACTCTTGTCCCAATACGACCTGCACTTCAAACAGCAGAAGTCAGTTAAAGGACAGGCCATCTGTGATCTCTTGGCAGCTAATCCAACTACGGACACCGCCGAGATATACGACGACTTACCTGATGAAACCCACGAAGTCAACGCAACGTCGCACCAACAAGTGTGGCGTTTGTACTTCGATGGTGCTTCCCGAGCAGCTAATGTCACAAGTGCTCCTGGATGTTCTAAGGTCTCCTCCGAAGTTGGAGTTGTCTTAGTTTCCCCAGGAAAACATGTGATGCCTCGAGCCTACTCATTAACCGAGCCATGCTCGAATAATGTGGCAGAGTATAATGCACTGATTATAGGGCTCAATTTCGCCAAAGAGCTAGGGGTTGAGTATCTCGAAGCTTTCGGTGATTCTCAACTGATAGTTAAACAAGTCCAAGGGGAGTATGAAGTCCGAAGTCAGGATTTGCTACCATACCACAAGATGGCGGTGGAACTAGCGGAATCGTTTGAAGGATTCTTCATCGAGCACGTTCCGCGGTTGCAAAACACCTACGCGGATGCATTAGCAGCTTTAGCTGTATCTTTGGCACAGCCTCCCGGAACAGAACAATTTGTTACGGTAAGAACTCACCAACTCTTAGTACCACTTTATGATGAAAATGGCAGGGAGGAAGAGGTCCAAGAGGTGCACACAACTCAGGCTGAATTCGAACCCCGAGATTGGCGTTTCCCCATCATCGACTACATCTTGCATGGAATCTTGCCAGAAGATGTGAAGGAGAGAGAGTCAATCAGACGAAGAGCTCCAAGATTCTATTACAACACGGAGAATCGAACACTATACCGCAGGGGATACGATGGGCTGCTAGCACGTTGCTTATCGATCAAAGAAGCTGAAGAAGTGCTTAGAGAGGCGCATGAAGGATCGTGCGGCGCACACCAACCCGGCCCCAAGCTTTATGATCGCATCAGAAGAATGGGGTACTTTTGGCCCTTCATGATGAATGATGCAATCACATACGCTCGAAAGTGTCACGCATGTCAAGTACATGCGAATTATATGCACCAACCTCCGGAGCACCTGCATCCTTCGGTAACATCATGGCCGTTCGAGACTTGGGGAATGGACATTGTTGGCCCTATCAACCCCCCATCAGTCAAAGGTGACCGGTTCATCCTGGCAATTACCGATTACTTCTCCAAATGGACCGAAGCAGTTCCACTCAGAGAAGTTAAGACGAGCAACGTCATTGCATTCATCAAGCACCATATCATCTACAGGCATGGTGTTCCAAGACGAATCATACACGACAATGGTCCTCAATTTATCAGCAACGCCTTCATAAGGTTCTGCGAAAAGTTCAAAATTCAGGACATCTCGTCAACGGCTTATAATCCCACGGCAAACGGATTAGCTGAAGCCTTCAACAAGACCATCATAAAGCTCTTGTCAAAGCTTGTGAAAAATAACAAGCGAGATTGGGATGATAAGCTCGGCGCAGCTCTATGGGCCTATCGTACCACGGTGCGTACACCAACCGGCGTAACCCCGTATTCATTGGTATACGGATGTGAAGCCGTTCTCCCTTTGGAAATCCAAATTCCATCTCTTCGGATCGCTCTCGCAACTCAGATGATGACCGAAGAACAACATCAGAAACGCCTCGAAGAGCTTGAGATGCTCGATGAAAAGCGCCTGGAAGCTCAACAGCATATCGAGTTTTACCAAGCCAGAATTTCTCGAGCCTTCGATAAAAAGGTTCGGCAGAGGAGTTTTAAGGAAGGGGACTTGGTCTTAACTAAAAGACGTCCTATGATCCTTAACTCCAAGAAGAAAGGCAAATTTGAACCCAAATGGGAAGGACCGTTTGCAGTAGAAACAGTTTACTCGAACGGCGCATATCGTCTAGTCACCAAAGATGGTGACCGGCTCATGATGCCAATAAATGGCAAATTTTTGAAAAGATACTATCCTTAGTATCTTCAGAGAAAGAATTGAGGTACCGGGAAGTTCCCGGAAGAATACCACATCGGGGTATTCTTAGGGATAACCCGGTCGCTGATGAACAAGAAATCAATGTTCGAATTCCGAATGTTCTTGTTTGTCAGAATCTAACTCTCACAAGCATTCTTTTGCTGAGATGAGATCTAATCATTCGATGGATTGATCTTCCCTCACGAAACTTTCAGTGGTGCTTGATGATTCATAGTCTCCACCACACAATTCCCACTTGGTCAAACCTTACTACAGTTAGGACCAAAGCCAAAGTCCCCTCTCGATTCCTCCAATGAACGAGAGGTCCACTTTCAAATCGAGCGATCAAGCCTTCCTCCGGTTAGGATCGTTCTCAATTTTCCCACTTGGTCAAACCTTACTACAGTTAGGACCACAACCAAAATCCCCTCTCGATTCCTCTAATGAACGAGAGGTCCACTTTCAAATCGAGTAACCAAACCTTACGACAGTTAGGGTTATCCGAATCTTTTCGATTCTCGGAGTGGAGATCCCACTCCTAGTTTCACCTGTCGGATTCTGGGGGTGGAGATCCCACCCCGAGTTTCCTTTCCTACTGAAGATAGAATATAAAATTCTTCCTCTTCAGGTTCAAATGACCAAACCTTATGACAGTTAGGGTCGTTTGAACTTTTCAATTCTCAGAGTGGAGATCCCACTCCTAGTTTCACCTGTTCGATTCTGGGGGTGGAGATCCCACCTCAAGTTTCCTTTCCAACTGAAGATAGAATATAAAATTCTTCCTCTTCAGCAATGGGAGATAGAATATAAAATTCTTCCTCTCCCATTGAGCCTCCTTTCCAATTGAAGATAGAATATAAAATTCTTCCTCTTCAATGCTGGGAGATAGAATATAAAATTCTTCCTCTCCCCTTTTCCCCTGTCTTTGATTTTAGAAAAGACAAGGATGAAGTCAACGTCTAACAAGCGTTGCCGGGTAGTCTTTCCCGTGAAAAAGACGAAGTCTATGTATTCAAAATCATAGCACCTTTTCCCCGGTCTTTGCTTTTAGAAAGGATAGGGATGAAGTCAACGCCTAACACGCGTTACCGGGTAGTCTATTCCCGTGAGAAAGACGAAGTCTATGTATTCAAAA
>BQKN01000641.1:56204-103920 GCA_022839385.1 Asparagus kiusianus | reverse complement strand
AATTTTGAAGCAGCGAAGCTCTGCCGGAGAGAGGAGTAAGGAATTCTTCATCAGCCCCTTCATTCACCCCTTCTTTTTCCTTAGTGCTGCCCATTAGCGGTGATCACTAAGAAGAGCTATTATCTCGTTTTAGCCGAGATATACGCTTATAACTTCTAGATCTCACGCGGATCGACGAAGTTCTATTTCTATATCCCTTCGCGGATAGACAAAACTCTGCCGGATTTTACCGGAACGGATCTGAAGAGTCGGCGGTCCACGGATATCAACATCCCCGTCACAGACCAACAACCCACGCAAGCGAGACCGCACCAAACCGGGATCTCGTGTTTATTTTCGATAAAGTTGTAATCATTTGTTTTCATTTAAATTCTGTTGTAACGCTTGAAGTTGTAACAGATCTCAAAAAGAGCAATGAAAACAACAACTTTTGACGAAAACATTCATGACTATGAGTTTCAATTTTCATAAGAGGTTTGTGTTTATATAACCCCCCCTCCCGTTTATTGGGTGTTTATTCCCAAATCTTGTTTACCGGGTGCTTAAATGTTTATATGGGTTGTTACTAGCTCAAGAGCTAGATATAGTTTCATCTCTTGATTTTTAAAAATCAATGATGATTTGGTTTCATACTCTTAAAAATAATTTTTAGTTTTTGAAATCCATAGTTTATGATTCTTGTATGTTACTTTTGAACTATGAAAATTTTGCTTTGATTTGTTCTTTTGAATTCATTATATAAGCACAAATAGATGATTCAAATTTCAAATATGCTTTATAATGTATTCTTTATGTGGTTTGATCAAGTTTTACAAAGAAAATTTTCTTTATTGATCAAATATCATTTTTAGACTTAAAATTTGATTTATGATTTCATTTGGTTGATTTATTTTCATTTGAAAATATTTTGCATGATTCTCATGTTCCTTTTCTTTTGATTTCATAAATCTACTCTTATACATGGTTTTTATGTTTTTTGATATGAGACACTATGTTCATCTTGATATATTTATATATGTTCTCATTATCTCTTGTATGTGAGTGATATTTAGCATATTTTTTATTTATGCTTGCTCACATATTTTCCATGATCTTTTGTTTCATATACTCCATATGACATTTTGATAGGGGGAGCAATCCCTATATTTGTTTTATACTCACCCATGCTTATATGTAGAGGAAGGTTTCGCTCTCTTCATTCTTTATGGTTTTCCCCTTTTTGATATTGTCAAATGGGGAGAAATATTGTGAGTATAGCCTTTCTTGCTTATATGCATGATAATTATAATATTATATATTCATTTCCTTTCATGCATATATCCTTTTTGTTTATATGCATGATAATTATAATATTATATATTCATTTCCTTTCATGTATATATCATTTTTGTAAATTGTTTGTCATCATCAAAAAGAGGGAGATTGTTGATCTCTTTGTTTTGATGATGTTTAACAAATAATTTACCACTAATGTTATTTGTCTAGTATTTATGTTTATTTATTTATTGTAGACAAACAACAAGTTGGAGGATGGATAGAATTACGCATTCACGATTATATCCAATGGAGGTTGGCGGAATTGTGGAGTGAAGCAATGCATTCAAGTTGAAGATCCAAGTTCAAGCTTCATCTGCAAAGTGTACCAAGTCAAACTTATTGAATATCAAGATTGCTTGGGTAATTTAGTTTAGGAGTTTATATTATGTGTGTTAGTACCTTAAGCTCAATCTAATATACACACACACATTTATTAGTTTCCATGTATATAGTTATATATATACATATATGTTTTGGTTTAGCTATATATATATGAAATAATATATATTTTCATATATACTTATTTATATGTTTCATATTCTATTGTATTTAGAAAAATATTATGTTTTTTAAGTTTATATGGTTTATAGACTAAACAACTACTGTTTATATTTTTTTTATCAAGTCTATAAAATCATTTTACGAAGTTTCAAATCTTGGTTTATGTCAAAACATCAAAATACAAGTATCTCATGTTTTTATATTTTGGACTATTTTGTAAAATGATGATATTTTTCATTTGGGAGGTCTTTTCTAAAAATTAGTTTTTGTAGCTTGTGTATTATCTTGTCTACAATCATTTTCCAAAGTTTTATAATTTTAGAATTTGTTTGATATTTTTAAACAGGGTTTTAAAATCAGAAAACAATTTTCAAAATCTGGAATTTCATATGTCAGTTTGCGGTCGACCGCCACGGTCGACCTCCCCCGAGTTCAGAGACTCAGGAAGTTTTTTTAGAGGCTCGCGGTCGACCGTGACGGTCGACCGGATGTTCTCGTGGTCGACCATCACGGTCGACCGAATGTTTTTATGTAACCAGAATTTGACTCAGGAGTTGCTCGCGGTCGACCGCGCGATTCTCACGGTCGACCGCCGAACTGTCAATCAGGTTCCAACGGCTCTTTTCTTGAGCTGTTTTCCTTGGGCTCTTTGGTCTTTTCTATTGGGTTTTTGGCTGAGGTTTTGGGAGGCTATAAATACCCCATTGCTCTCATCTTTCAACAGATCTAAGAAGTTTTTAAACAATAGTTTAACAAGGGTTTAAGCTTGTTTAGTTTGTTTTAAGTTTGAGGTTTGCTTTTACAAAGAAGATCTTACATTAGTTATTGAGGAGTTCATCTTTAATATTTCATCATTCTCTCTTTGTGTTTATAGAGAAGTTTCCTTAACTCAACTTCCTAACATTTTTACTATTGTATTTCATATCAATTTTATTGCTAGTTCTACTTGAGTTAAAATTTATTTATTCTCATTGTTACACACACCCACATTGAGCTTATAGTATTTACATATATAGTATAATTGGGGTTGTGAGAGTTTGTAACATTGAGTTGTGCTTAATTGTGTTCTCATCCATTGTAGAGAACAACTATTGTTGTATTCATGCTTAAATTGTGAGATCACTTTGTAATACACTTGTACACCGAGAGAAGTGTATGGTGTGAGTCGGGGATCGTCCCAAGAGGAGTAGGGTAGGTAACATACCTAGAGAGAGGTTGTAATTCCTAACATTTAAGGGAGACACGTCTGTGACCAACACTTGAGAGGGTGTAGAGTAGGATTGCAAGAGTGTTGATTGTAAAGTTTTCGGTTAGCTAGAAAACCGAGTGTGAGGTGTAAATGTTGTTCGAATAAGCGTAAAAATCCGGTTATGATAGTAGATTTCTCCCTGGGAGTGGAGAGCGGAGACGTAGGACGGAATATCCGAACTCCGTGATCATATTATGTGTTTGCATTGGTTATATTGCCATATCACAATTGTATCTTTAGTTTAGATTGTTTACCCTTGTGTTGTTTATATATCCTTGCATATATTTCACTATATATCTCATTGCTAGGATATATCCATTTGTTCATATTGCTTATTCTTGCTTGTAACATATTATATATCTATCTTGTAAGAATAATTCTTTAGTAAGTTTTAATTGGCATAAAATCGGATTAGATTAGCATAAGACCCTAATCACCCCCCTTCTAGGGTCTAACATAGACTACCCGACAACACATGTTAGGCATTGACCTATCCTTACTTAGGATTCGGGATAAAATTTCCCAGACTTGTACTCTAATATCTTTTTTAATTGGTAAAAGACTAAACCAGCAACGCGTGTTAGACGTTAACTTATCCCTACTTAGGATTCGGGATAAAATTTCGCGTGCTTGTAAGGCATGGATTATTAGTGTTTGAACACGGTGTCTTCTGTCATGGCAAAGACGAACCCGACACTGGAGAGGAAGAATTTTATATTCTGTTTCCAGGCCTTCTTTTTTGGCAGAAGTAAACCCGATACCGGGGAGGAAGATTTTATATCCTATCACCGGTTACAAAGGAAACTTAAAATGAGATCTTTACTTTAAGAATCCAGGAAGGTGAAATTAAGAGTGGGATCTCCACTCCGAGAATCGAAAAAATAAAGGTAGCCCTAACTTTTATAGGATTGGTTACCTGATCTGAAAAATGAAATTCCGACTTGAGTCCTAACTTTTTTATGTTTGACCGAAAGGGAATGAGTGAAAGCCTTTTGTTTATCGAAAGGGAAATGTGATTTTGGCCCTAACTGTATACAGGCTTGACCAAGTGGGGGTTTGAGACAATCCTATCTTTTATAGGTTTGATCGCTCGGTTGGGGGGTTCTTGGTGTCAAGTGATAAGAACTTAACACTAAAGGGTTTGAAAATCGTCAAGAATTGGCAGATTAAAAACTCCAAGTATTATGTCCTAATTCTAACAAAGGGAGTGTTGAGTACACAGACATAGTGTGAGTTTGAGTGAAGTAAACCAGGGAGAATTTTAGTGGACTCACCGTCAATTAATTTGATCAGTGAGGGATTTTGTGATGGAAGAGTGTAAATCGTCAACAACAATGAGAGTTTCGTGAGGGAATATTATGGCCAATCTAGCTGATCTCGGGTTATCTTTAAGAACATCATGTACAGTATTCTCCAGGAACTTCCCGTTTTAGTGAGTTACCCTGAGCATACTAATGATAGTACTTTTTTAGGAATTTCTTATTTATTGACATCATGATCTTGTCACCGTCTTGGGTGACTAAACGGTATGCACCATTAGAGTAGACTGTCTCTATCACAAATGGCCCTTCCTATTTGGGTTGAAACTTGCCTTTTTTTCTTGGAGTTAAGTATCATTGGCCGCCGGATGGCGAGAACAAAATCTCATTCCTTGAAGCTTCTTTGCTTAACTTTTTTGTCGAAAGCATGAGAAATTCTGACTTGGTAAAACTCGATCTGCTGCTGAGCTTCCAAACGCCTCTCATCTAACATCTTGAGTTCTTCAAGATGTTTCTTGTGTTGTTCTTCAATCGTCATCCTTGTTGTGAGAGCGATACGAATGGATGGGATTTGAAGTTCCAAGGGAAGAACAGCCTCGCCTCCATACACTAGTGAGTACGGAGTCGCCCCGGTAGGTGTGCGGACTGTAGTACGATAGGCCCAAAGGGCTTCGCCAAGTTTATCATCCCAGTCTCGCTTGTTGGTTCTCACAAGCTTTGACAAAATCTTTATGATTGTCTTGTTGAATGCCTCAGCCAATCCATTTGCCGTAGGATTGTATGCCGTCAATGAGACATCTTCAATTCTGAACTTCCCAACAAAAATTGATTAAGACGTTGCTCATAAACTAAGGACTGTTATCGTGTATGATTCATCTTGGAACTCCATATCGATAGATGATATGGTGTTTGATGAACCTGATGACGTTGCTAGTCTTTACTTCTTTTAGCAAAACTGCTTCAGCCCACTTTGAGAAATAATCGGTGATTGCCAAAATAAAACGGTCACCTTTTACTAATGGTGGGAAAATAGGACCAACGATGTCCATCCCCATGTCTCGAATGGCCATGAAGTAGCCGATGGATGTAGGTGCTCCAAGGGTTGGTGCATATAATTTGCGTGTATTTGACACGCGTGGCATCATCGAGTGTAGTCAACTGCATCCTTGACCATGGTTGGCCAATAATACCCTATTCTTCTGAGATGATTGCAGAGCTTGGGACCAGGTTGATGTGCACCACAAGTTCCGTCATGAGCTTCTTTGATAGCTTCTTCCGCTTCTTTTGTTGAGAGGCATCAAAGTAGTAACCCGTCGTATGCGTGACGATACAGCATTTGGGTCGTTGAGTTGTAATAGAATCTCGGTGCCCTTCATCGAATTGAGTCTCTTTCTTTTATATCTTGCGGTAAAATTTCATGCATGACGTAGTCGATAATAGGGAATTGCCAATCTCAAGGTTCGAGTTCAATTTTGGTCGTATGCGCCTCTTTAATTTTCAAAGCGCATTCTGACACAAAAAGTTGATGAGTTTTGATGGTAACCCATTGTTCTATGTCAGGAGGTTATGCCAAAGATACTACTAATGCTGCCAACGCATCTGCATACGTGTTTTGGAGATGTGGAATGTATTCGATGAAGAATTCCTCAGACGAATCTGCCATCTCGATGGCCACTTTGTGGTACGGTATCAAGTCTTGATTCCTGACTTCATACTCTCCTTGAATTTGATTGTCTATCAATTGAGAATCACCAAAAGCTTCAAGATATTCGACCCCCCAGCTCTTTGGCAAATCTAAGTCTGATAAGTAGCACATTGTATTCGACTACGTTGTTGGAGAATTTTCCTATCAATGAGTAGGCTCGGGGTATCACATGCTTCTCTAGGGAGGCTAGGAAGACTCCGACTCCTACGGAGATTTTAGAATTACCGGGAGTGCTAGCCGTGTTAGTTGCTCGGGAAGCGCCATCGAAGTACAATTGCCAAATGTGTTGATGAGAAGTAACATTGACCTCATGGGTTTCGTCTAGCAAATCTTCATACAATTCGACCACATCAGTTGTAGGGTTAGCTGCCAAAAGATCACAAATTGCCTGTCCTTTGACTGATTTTTGTTGCTTGAAGTGCAAATCGTACTAGGACAGGAGTAGGTCCCATTTTACTAATCTCCAATTCATAGAGGCCGGTTGCATCATGAATATCCGAACTGGGTTAACGTTTAAAATGACATAGATTGTCTGTCCAACGAGATAGTGCCGTATCTTTTGGATGGCGAACACCAAAGCGAGGCATTCCTTCTCAATCATTAGATATCGAGACTCAACACCTACCAAAGTTTTGCGTAAGTAATAGATGGCCTGTTCGTGATCGTTGTCATCGTCTTGTGCGAGCAAAACACTTAATAAATGGTTCATCACCTTAATATAAATCAAGAATGATTTACCTGATTTCGGTGCAACGAGAACATGAGGATTCACCAGATACGCTTTGATATCCTCAAATGCCTTTCGACAAGCGTCATCCCAAATGAACGATACACCCTTCTTAGTGAGTTTGGAAAACGGTTGGCATTTCCCGGACAGATTCGAGATGAAACGACGAATATAAGCTAGCCACCCTTGCAATCCTCTGAGTTCTTTAAGGTTCCTCGGGGGTTACAATTCGTTTATTACTTTTACTTTATCAGGGTCAATACGTATACCCTTCGTGGTGATGATGAATCCCAGAAACTTACCGCTGGACATTCTGAGGAAAGACTTAGTGAGGTTTATCTTTAACTGGTGAGTCCACATGAGATCGAACATCGTCCTCAAATCTCTGATACAGTCATCTTTATTATGACTTTTCATGACTAAGTCGTCGACATAGCATTCGACGGTTTTCCAGAGGTGTTCTTGGAAAATCTTTGAAAGCGCTTGTTGATAGGTTGCGCCTGTGTTTTTTAATCCGAAAGGCATAATCGTGTAACAGAAGACCCCGAGAGGAGTTCTGAATGCGATGTGTTTTTCCTCATCCGGGTACATCTTTATTTGATTGTAACCCGAAAATCCGTCCATAAAGGACATTCTCTCAAATCCGCACGTGTTATTGATAATAACATCTGTGATTAGAATAGGAAAATCATCCTTTGGGCAAGCGGTATTCAAGTCTCTGAAGTCGATACAGATCCTGATTTTCCCTTTTTTAAGGACGGGTACGATATTCGCCAGCCAATCGGGATGTTGCTCTTCTCTGATAAAACCAGAGTCAATCAATTTCTTAACTTCTGCCTCAATTGCTTCCATAATCTACGGACGAAACTATCTCTACGCATGTTTGACGAGTTTGGCATCTGATTTGATGTTGAGGCTATGTATTGCTACGTTTGGATCAAGTCCTAGCATATCCTCATAGTTCCAAGCGAAGACGTCTATGTACTCCCTAATGAGGGTGATCAATTCTTCCTTTTCGTCTGGTGGAAGACTATCACTGACGAATATGGGTTTCAGATTCTCTTCGTCTCCCATGTTTACCCGGACTACTTTGTCTTCGGTGGGTGGTTCCCTTTACTCGAAACGATCCCCATACTGAATATTCAGGTGATGAATCCATGGGTCGTCCCAAGTTAGTAATTGATCGTCTTCCTCTATCATGACAGGATCGACCATGGCCATATTCGACATCAAGCTTTTGAATATTTTTCCAAGGCTAACAGCAGAATCCCAATCGGAAGAATCGGATGAGTATCCATCCTTATTTACTAATTGATCGAGGACTTGCCAGTAACATTCTTCATCGGATGAAGAAGCGTAGCCTAGGCCCCTTTTATAGCCATAGTAATTATCGAGTTTTCCTTTCGGTACATAGGCTGGACGAAGTGGGACTCGTGGGCCTCGACCAAAACAGAGACCTTCTTCAAGCGTGAAATTATATCCCTATTTCTTCATTAAATCATGCGATTGTTGACTATACTTGGAGAGATAAGGTTCGGGTTTTTCTTCATTGTTATTTTCCTTCAAAAATGGATTTGATGATGGGAACGTCTTCTCTTTGCCAAAAAATAAATCCTTTCCACAGCCTGCATTGGTAGGAATGACGAGGGTTGTTCCAAATGAGCTTTGGACATGCTTTGATGTTAAGCAGGACGACCGAAACGGCATGTATATGTCAGGGTTCTCGTATAATCCCTGTATTACATCATCCAGACACGGAGCATACTCTAAGTCATCGTTTATTACTTCTTTGGCAAGTTGACAATTACAACTATTGTCTGACGATTCACCATCGTCAGGACTAATTACAAAGGGTGCAAGTGTCATTTAGTACAAAACCATCATTATAATCAAGCCTAGTTTTGATATTGGCTTCCTCTCTGCTGTCCGTGCCTTAGGCCGATGATTCAGTGTCGGATTCAGCACCATAAAGAAGGGAGTTAGTAAAAAAAATTTCTACCCCTTAAATGGTTGCTTATCCGTGACCACCGTCCTTATCTCATTATTAGCGTCTACATATTTTAGATACTGATGGAGAGTGGAGGGGACTATAAGATTATCATGGATCCATGGTCAACCCAATAGTAAATTATAGAAGGTTTCAGCATCGTTCACGTAGCATGTGACTTTAGATTTTAAATCTCCAAGTTAGCATTTTATCCAGATTTTGCCCAATGGTCTGGACCCACTGGTATTGAATCTGTAGATGATGGTGCCTGTCGAAGATAACCTGCTTGCAGAGATCCCAAGATTGTACATCAGTCGGAGTGGCATGATGCTGACAGTGAAACCCGGATCGACTTGGATCCGGTTGACAATACTGGAGCCTATGTATCCGGTGAAGTATAAAGGTCTATCGTGTTTTGAGTTTCTGATTTGTATGTCATCTTTGGTGAATGTTATGCAAGGGAACTGCTTGGCCGTCAAATTGTAGTGTTGAATTGGTGATTCCAGATCTTTGGGAACTAGTTTGATATGAGTGAGGAATATGTCGGCATCAGCCAGGGCTTCTTACAAGACTTCCCTCGTATCTTTAGAGAGGCTCAACAATTTGTACAGGGTTATTCTCGCTGGGATGTTAGCTAACCGAGTCATAACATCAAAGCGGTATGGTATGCTCGAACTCCCTGGTTTATCTCTTCTGACCGGACGATTGAATCAAGCCTGCTTCGGGTTTTGAACCTCCTGGTGTTGGGGTTCTTTTCCTTTCTGCTTATTAGCTGGTAGTTGTTTGGATTTCTCTGTAGGTGTAGGGGGAGTTATAGTCATCCCCAGCTCATTCAACGTTAGCATTTGGCTCAGGGGCTTCAGGATACTTGTACTGGTACTCGTTCCCACCCTAGTAGCAAAAACTTCTTGTTCGTCCTCAGAAAGTGATAAAGTAGGAATATCGTCATCATCTTTTTTAGGAATTGTTGTAGCGGGATAATAGGATTTTCTCCTACTTTTGGACTTCTTCTTAGATGAGGAACTTGCTCATTGCTCATCATTGAGCAAATGGATGGACCCAAAGAATTTCGCCATTAGGAGCCGTGTGCTGCACAAGTCCCTTCTGGTGTTGTCCATGAGGATCATCGTTAATAGTTTTCACATTTACTTTTCGCATAGGCTCTGGTTGGAACCATGACATAGGAATTGAGCCAAAGCTGATAGAAACCGTATTTGCGCCCACCTTCTTTTCCTTGGGCTACTTTGGAGTAATAATACCCACATCGATTAGGGCTTGAATTTTATCTTTGAGAGCGTAGCACATCTTCGTGGGATGGTGAACTATTCTATGGAACGTGCAATATCACGGATCTGTAGTCGTCTTAGCTCCCTCCCGATCGGTGATTGGGGGTAGCTTAATTTTATCGTTCTCCAACAAGTATTTGAAGATACCGGACACCTCATCTTCTTTGAAAGAATATTCATTCGGGAACTTCGGTTCAGAAGTCTTCTGCTGCCTTGGAGACCATTGTTGCCATTGAGGCATTCGCTGCTTTGGTGCTTGTTGTTGCAGCTCCTGTTGGGTTTGCAATTGGAATGTCTGATTTGTATCCACTGCATTTACATGCGCCTTTCCTTTACCACGAGGGGTGAAGTTCTGTTTTTGGGTGTTATTTGCTGGTTGACCCATTTCAGCTTTCTTCCTCCTGAGAAAGCGTTCGGCCTGATCCCCACGCACTTTCAATTCTTTCCACGTTTTGGATGGTTTTTTCATGCCCATTACCTCCAAAATGTCCAAGGAGAGGTTGTTGTGGCACGTTTGGAGAATGAATTCCTCAGTGATCGGATCTCGGCATTTCATAGCCTTATTCTGGAAGCGTTTGACGAAGTTCTCAACCAATTCCATGTCTTTCTGCTTCTCATCAAAGAGTGTTCCAATTGACACTTCATGGTCATCGTCAAAGAAGTTGGTGAGAAACATGGCCTCCATATCATCCCAGCTATTGATACTTCCTGGTTTAAAACGGTGGTACTAATCAAAGGCAACTACACAAAGGGTTCCCACAAATGATCGTACCATCAGAGGTTCATTGCCTGAAATGACCCCTAGGTGAGACTTGAAGTAGATCAAGTGTTGAGTGGGTGATCCACTTCCATCAAATGGTATGAAGTTAATTAGGTTGAACTTTGTCGGGTATGGAATTGATTCCCACTCTTTTGGATAAGGGCGCGGAATGCCAGTCTTCTTTACTTCTTGAGCAGATATCAATGCATTGATTTTTCTCTCTAAGTCTTTCATTTTTTTTATCATTGCTCCTATCTTTCTTTGAGCTATCCTGGGGAGGAACGACGTAATCCTCCTTCGTATTATTTTTATCTGAGGGGCCACCCCCAGCATTGTTGTGAACGGGAGGGGTATCTATGTTGGTATTCTCGTCCACTTCCCGATCATTATCAACTTGGTTGGGATGATTATGACGGCTAGACTCTCCCTGCTGATTTGTCAGTGCCGTGATTTGTTAGGTATGCATTTTTCTCATCTATTTTGTTAGACCCTAGAGGGGGGTGATTAGGGTCTTATGCTAATCTAATCCCGATTAATTGCCAATTAAAATTATATTGATCAATATGATCTTGCAAGAGATAGATATGAATAAGAACAATAAGAATATGCACAAATAAAATACGAGTCAAACAAAACACAAACACACGATATGTTTACGAGGTTCGGTCACCACGACCTACGTCCCCGCTCCTCACCTCGAGGAGATATCCACTATCACAATCCGGTTTGGAAGCTGGAACTTCTACACACTCGGTTTACAAGTTCACCGAAAACTCTCACACAACAAGCACTATGCAATCACACTTTACACACTAAGTGTAGGAACCTAGCCCGTGTCCTCCTCAAGTGCTAGGTTACAACCTCTCCCTAGGTTCGTCAACCGACGCCACTCCTATTGGATTCGACCCCGTCTCTCGCCTCACACTTCTCTCGGTGTACAAGTGTATTACAAGTGATTCTCACAAAAAAAGATTAAATACAATGGTTTGTTCTCAAATAACAAGTGAGAACACAATGAAGCTCACACTCACTAAATCACACCCCACAACCCACACTATATGGTATGAAGATATTAAGCTCAATTTGTGTGTGTGATAACAGTGAATGAAACTCAATAAATATAGCTAACTGAAATAAAAATGAAATAACAAGTTATATAAGAGTTTAGAAAACTTTTCAAACAAGAAGAGCAGTAGATAATGATCCCAATAGGATTTGAAAGACACTTCTTGTTGTAGGAAGACTTCTCTTGAAACAGATTTATGAAATCAGCTTTTAAACAGCTCTTTGAAAACACACTCAATATTTTGTTAAATATAAAACCTATATTTCTTAGATACTAGAAGGAGAGCAGCAATGGGGTATATATAGCAACCCAATACATCAGTAAAAACCACTTAGATTGACCAAAAAACCCACAAACAACAGCTGTTAAAAACTAGCCGTTAGAGTGATCTGACAGTTCGGCGGTCGACCGCGAAACTCTCTGGATATTTTCACGGTCGACCGTCACGGTCGACCGCGAGCACAAAAAAGGCAAGCTCAGAAAATTACAACTGGCTGTCGACCGGGCCGGTCGACCGAAATCTGATACATTGCATATTGACAGGTTTTTGGGCTGTTTTGAAAATTCATTAAAAATATCAGATCAAATCCAAAAATAGTAAAACTTTGGGGAAAGTTTCTAAATGATAAAATAAGCATGTTTGAAAAGGAATATTTGGAAAATCAATTTTTGTTTGTGAAAACTCCCTGTTTTTGAAAAGTGTTTAGAAAACCTGTTTTTCGTGAACATGAAAATTGACATAAGGCTTATAAATATGTATATATATATCATGCATATATTATATGTATATAACGAGCTGTAAACATGAGATAAAAGATATTGTAACGATGTTTGATGACAAAATCATTTATTTGGTAGAAAACATCAAAAATCGTGTTAAGTGTATATATATTGAGCTTAGATATAAACATACAATATATATAAGAAAACTAAACTAATACCTAGGTAACTCCACACATATATCTTTAATGCTTGATTGTCGTGTGTTGAGTTACCTGTAAAGATAAACACAAAGACTAGAGAATAGATTAGATATAAATTGTTTAACAAATCATCATGAAAACCAACGGGCCAACAATCTCCCCCTTTTTGATGATGGAAAAACAATTTATTTAATGATATGAAATTTCATATGAATGATGAAAGTTGGAAATAGATTATGTAGTTACATGTGAAAAAATCACATATGACCACATACATAATGAACCAAAATTTTACATATCTTTCATCAACAATAAACCTCATAAGATAAGCCATATATGAATATATGAAAAAAAACCAACCAATAAACTTTCTCCCCCTTTGACAACATCAAAAAGGGAAAAAGAATAAAAATAGGAGCAACGCTCCCCCTGCATATGAGCATGGATAATAAAAATATGGTTAAAGCTCCCCCTGTCAATTTGCATGGATGATATATAAAGATCATATACATACATAGGAGCTAAGCAACCATATCCATCCAAAAACAACCATAAACAAGATATAGACCAAATAAATCACAAAAAACATCACTCAAACACCAAAATACTATATAGTGTTCCACAAACATAATTTGTTCCACAAGACTACAAACCATAACACAAAATGTTTCACAAAGTCACATAGTTTTTCACACAAGCATAGAGTTATTACAACTCAAAACTAAAAGCATAAGTATCAAGTTCTACAACTCAAAATAAAAACATCACCATAAGCACAAAAATAAGCCCCACCATAGGCACAAAAACCAGTAAACACAACGAGCACCAAAGTCAATCATCACCATCACCGTCACTATCACCATCAAAAGCAGGACTAGAGCCAGATCCATCGTCAGAGCCAGAGCCATCAACAGGACCCTCCTCAGAACCGGACTCAGAGCTGGAAGAGGGATCCGGGATCCTAAGAGACTGACGCTGATAGGATAGAATAGTCCTAACATCCCTCTGAATAGATGAGACTTGCTTCTGAACACTTGAGAACTGAGTCTCAAGACGATCCAGTCGGTCACAAATATCAGAAGAGGAGGAGGTGGAAGCTCTAGATCGAGAAGATGATGGCGCAATGGGATCAGATTGGGAGGCTGAAAGTTGCATACGAGAGAGAGAGACCCTATCAAAGAAATCTTTCTTGGGTTCAACTTTGGGTTCCTGAGAGAGATCAACACCGAAGTGTTGAAGGATAAGGGTGATGAAGGAGCCAAAGGGTAGAAACTTGAAATGCTTCGATGCCATGTTTTTGAGAAAAACGTTTGCCCAATCTACTTTTATTTTGGTAAATATAGCATATACAGCATTGATCTTGTCAGAAGCAAAATGATCAAAACTACCGGTTTTAGGAATCAGATTTTGCGTAATGATTCTAGCAATAAGTTTGGCATTAGGATTAAGAGAATTATTGTTCATTGGATAAGTGCAACCGGGTTTAAACAAGAGGTGGTTCACAGCTGGATCACCAAGTTCAATAGACATAAGGTCAACATCACCTGTTGGGATTTTAAGAATCCCCGCAAGTGCATTGGCAGAAAAAGATATTGCAACATTTTTAACAGATGTAGTAATGGTCTGAAGACCATCAGCAGAGGATGTCACAGATAGGTTGGCATAAAACAGATAAACTAGAAAAGGATAATAAAGAACTTTATGTTCCTCATCTAACAGTCTAGCCAACCCAACATCATGAAGAATTGTGTGAGTGTCATACATGGCTAAGTGATTAAATTTGATATATCTGGTTGGAATAATTTTCAGTTTGCATAACTCCCTATATTTCTTAACTAGGGATTTATACAACAGAAAATCTTCATAATGAGAAGCTTTAGGAGGCATGGTGACAGATATAAACAACTAGGGTTAGAAAAAAATTTGGACAGAAATTTTAAAAACATTGGAAATGAAGAATTAGAGCACAATAAGTAAACTACCCTAAAACAAAACCCTAGACTGAGAACATAAACACTAGATCAATAAATAAAATCAAAAGATGAGAAAGAGATTATTACCCAGCAATATCTGACTGAGATCGACGGAGTGAGACTGACGTGGTCGATTGATGCAGGTGACCGGAGAAATTTGCCAGATTGGGGAAAAATTTCAAAATGGGGAGAAAGATGAGGAGTCGGGTCTTAGATGGGATGAATGAAGGTCTAGGATTAGCTCAGGGAACAAATCAATGGTGGTGATGAAATCGGGTTCAAAACAGTTTTCAATTAAAACCCGAAACCCGATAAGGATTAAAGAACGAAGCTGAAAAAATCTCTTCCGATCGACCGTGGCGGTCGACCGAAACAACTTACAGAAACTTCGTCGGTCGACCGCGAGAAGATTAAGTGCACAGGCAATGTAAAAACTGGATTTTGAGAAACTTTTCAATTTAGACCTTTAAGAAATTGTTTTATAAGATACCAAATGTTTTATAAGATATATATGAAAGTTTTTAGCTATAAAATCATACAAATAATTTATTTTAACTTAATAAAGATACAATTTATCATTAAAACTCAAAGACCAAATATTCAAAACAAAACAAAACAGAAGAATGATATAAAAATCATTTTGGTACCCAAATCATTTTGGTACCACTAAAACTTGGGACATGACCCCTATCATTAAAATCTAAGGCCCTAGGGTTATGAACCCGCTTGGGCGTATTTTGTGCACCGATACGATCAAAGCAAAAATTGTAAACATGACCTATATGATTGCAATTTGTGCAATGTAGAGGTTTGAATGGTTTACGTTGACCGAAATGAAATGCACGTGGTTCATTTGCAAAAAATAGATTTTTCTTTGTAATTATTTTGCAAACGAGAATTTCTTTTCAAATCGAAACAAAACATGGCCAAATGACCAAAACGACCACAATAATCACATTTATACACATGAGCATACTTATGATTTATACTATGTGTGTGTACATGTGTATGTGATGAGGAAGCTTGATGGGATGCACAATTATGAATAGGCTTGTCAATTTTTGGTGCATTATGATAAAATTGAGCTAAATGGCCTTTAAGACCACAAATAGAATATTTGTGAATTTTATCATATATATGTGCATAGTGAATAGGTTTCTTAGAAGAATTAATATTAAATTTTGCACATAAGTCCATAAGCTTTTTATTATTAGCAATACAAGTGTTTAGTGTTGAATCTAAGGTAGATATTCGTTTTCTCATTTGATTCAACTCATCATTGTGCATACAAGCATTGCTACTAGAGGTAGGTAAACAAGATTATTCATCATAGATTTTAACTTATCTACTTCTAACATAGCATCACGTTTTTTATGAAGCAAACTAGCATTTTTAATTTTTAAATTTTCATTGCATTCTTTAAGAATTATATTTTCATTTGCAATAAAATTAAACTTAGTGGCTAGTGTTTCATGAGTGGATTTCATATTAACATACTTACTCTTTACATCAATATAGCAATTGTGTAATTTTTCAAACTCAAGAGCAAGTTCATCAAAGGTAATAATATCATCGTTATCGCATACCTCACTAGGGTTATCACCTAGTGGAATTATACATGGAGATGAGGCTTCTTTAGAACTCAAAGCGGGATTTTCCAATGCTTGTTGAATGGCCTCTAATTCCCCGTCATGTGCTTCAATAAATTTCCATAAGGCGTAAGCACTATCAAAATTAGCGAATTTGTTAGAATATGAAGAGTGAAAAGCATTAGTCAAATATTCTAACAAAAGCTTGTTCATATTAAACAATCTTTTATCAATTTCACACCATTTGGATTTTTCCAAAATAGGAACAACATAGGCATCCTCAATAATTTCCCACAATTCGAATTGCTTAGATTGAATGAAAAGTTTGAATCTAACACGCCATTGAGCATAGGGAAAAATATCTAAACGAGGAGCAATATTAATAGCATATCCTAAACTAAATGAATCATACATATCCATAAAGATAATATGCAAGAAACAAAATATAATCAAAATTAGATTAGCACAAATACGATAACTTGGATCTTTAACTCAAGGCTATTAGTCCTTAAATCAAAGAGCACCAAGCTCTGATACCAATTGTTAGACCCTAGAGGGGGGAGTAATTAGGGTCTTATGCTAATCTAATCTCAATTAATTGCCAATTAAAATTATATTGATCAATATGATCTTGCAAGAGATAGATATGAATAAGAACAATAAGAATATGCACAAATAAAATATGAGTCAAACATAACACAAACACACGATATGTTTACGAGGTTCGGTCACCACGACCTATGTCCCCGCTCCTCACCTTGAGGAGATATCCACTATCATAATCCGGTTTGAAAGTCGGAACTTCTACACACTTGGTTTACAAGTTCACCGAAAACTCTCACACAATAAGAACTATGCAATCACACTTTACACACTAAGTGTAGGAACCTAGCCCGTGTCCTCCTCCTCAAGTGCTCGGTTACAACCTCTCCCTAGGTTCGTCAACCGACGCCACTCCTATTGGATTCGACCCCGTTTCTCGCCTCACACTTCTCTCGGTGTACAAGTGTATTACAAGTGATTCTCACAAAAGAAGATTAAATACAATGGCTTGTTCTCAAATAACAAGTGAGAACACAATGAAGCTCACACTCACTAAATCACACCCCACAACCCACACTATATGGTATGAATATATTAAGCTCAATTTGTGTGTGTGATAACAGTGAATGAAACTCAATAAATATAGCTAACTGAAATAAAAATGAAATAACAAGCTATATAAGAGTTTAGAAAACTTCTCAAACAAGAAGAACAGTAGATGATAATCCCAATAGGATTTGAAAGCCACTTCTTGTTGTAGGAAGACTTCTCTTGAAACAGATTTATGAAATCAGCTTTTAAACAGCTCTTTGAAAACATACTCAATATTTTGTTAAACGCAAAACCTAGATTTCTTAGATACTAGAAGGAGAGCAGAAATGGGGTATATATAGCAACCCAATACATCAGTAAAAACCACTTAGATTGACCAAAAAACCCACAAACAACAGCTGTTAAAAACTAGCCGTTGGAGTGATCTGACAGTTCGGCGGTCGATCGGTGCGGTCGACCGCGAAGCTCAAAAAAAAACCACAGCTATGAAAATATGAAGCTAGCAGTCGACCGCGAAACTCTCTGGATGTTTTCACGGTTGACCGTCACGGTCGACCACGAGCACAAAAAAGGTAAGCTCAGAAAATTACAACTGGCGGTCGACCGGGCCGGTCGACCGAAATCTGATACATTGCATATTGACAGGTTTTTGGGCTATTTTGAAAATTCATTAAAAATATCAAATCAAATCCAAAAATAGTGAAACTTTGGGGAAAGTTTCTAAATGATAAAATAAGCATGTATGAAAAGGAATTTTTGGAAAATCAATTTTTGTTTGTGAAAACTCCCTGTTTTTGAAAAGTGTTTAGAAAACCTATTTTTCGTGAGCATGAAAATTGACATAAGGCTTGTAAATGCGTATATATATATCATGCATATATTATATGTATATAAAGAGCTGTAAACATGAGATAAAAGATATTGTAATGACGTTTGATGACAAAATCATTTATTTGGTAGAAAACATCAAAAATCTTGTTAAGTGTATATATAATGAGCTTAGATATAAACATACAATATATGTAAGAAAACTAAACTAATACCTAGGTAACTCCGCACATATAAACTTGAATTTTTAACGCTTGATTGTCGTGTGTTGAGTTACCTGTAAAGATAAACACAAAGACTAGAGAATAGATTAGATATAAATTGTTTGACAAATCATCATCAAAACCAAAGGGCCAACATATTTCATAGCCATTTCCATTTCAAGCTTGAAATTCTCTTTCTACTTGGCTAAAGCGTCCTCGAGGATTTTAGCCATTTGCTCGGCGTTGGTCATGAATGACTCATAGGTTTGTCCTGCGCTGGATGCAGTATCATCTGAAGCAATAGCAGAGTTTGCATCTGATGCTTCAACATCTGAGGAATGCCGTCTCTGAACTCCTCTATAACCTCTAGGCCTGACAGCCCCGGTTCATAGCCGAGTCATCCGCTAAGATATTTCTGGGAAAGGTTCGGGGCTGAAACGTCGTGTCGCCTTCTCTTTACCAGTCATGTTAACAATTACTTCTGGAAATTCATTGTCTTGAACAAACGGCCTTCTTTTATGGAAACGCCTCGGCTTGGGTCTTGGTGTTTCAGTAGAAAGTCTTTCAAATACTGAGATCCTCTGTGAAGCGGTCTTGGAGCAGCTACACTCTGATAATACTGTCCTGATAAGCTTGATGCGCGGACAATGGGAATCTGTTTCTTGGGTACTTCTCTTTCGAGATTTGCGCGTATCTCCGGCCCGATAGTACAACTCATCGATATGATTACCGGAGCAACCTATCGTATGCGGGTAGGATTTTCCAAATCTAACATCGTTGTCTTCTAACGAACATGCTTCTCTTTCTTCATTGGTGTTCTCAAGAGTCATTCGTTCAGAACCACGCCTTTGTGAGCGCGAGGCCCTAACAGGCTCTTGGACTTTAACTCGTAATCCAAGGCGAGTAGTTATAGGTACTTTCTCAACATGAGAGGCCTTTGACTTGTTGGGAGGACATGTATGACCCCTAGTCTAACGAGCAGTTTGGGGTTCACTTGCTGGACCCAAGCGTTCTGTAATTGGAGTTTTACATTGGCCTTCGTGCAAATGACCGAGACGATCTATAATCTTCATTTTGAATCTGGATAAGTTCACACTATCGTGAAGCTCCAAGGGAGGTTTAGAATTTGTTGGGATAGAAACAAGGACTGTCAGAGACTCGAAGATGACTGCAAGAAGTGAAGCGGGAGAAAAACAGGCCTTGGTGGCTCGGGGGTGGCGCGAGTCACTATTTGGTGACTCGGCCTTGGCCGAGTCAATAAGTGGTGGCTCGGCCTTGGCCGAGCCAGTAGGTAGTGGCTCGTCCTTGTCCGAGCTAGTAAGAGGTGACTCGGCTCTGGCCGAGCCAGTGAACGACAAGTTTTTTTTTATGATTTCGGGCGTCTTTTTGCCCTTTTTTCTCCCTACTTTGCGTAGTTTTGATGGTTTTTGGGCCACCTCTTCTTTCTGCAGTTTCTTGGCTTCCTGCATAAGGATTCTAGCATGCGTAAGTAATACGCGACATTTCTGAATGCGTTCGTCAAGGGTTGAACGGGTCCTTTTGACGCGGACCCACTCATCCGTTGCTGGTTTAGAGGATAAGGTATTCGCTCGATGTTGTGGCGATTGGTGCCTCCTAAACTTTAAATCCGCCTCGTAACGGATCCCGTCAATTGGCTCCAAAGCCTTGGCGAGTTGGCATACAAGTCGTTGGCGTTGTCTTTGATGCGCTCTCTTTGATAGAATTGGCGCCCCTTCAGCAATAAGCTCCTTGACCAAGGAGGGTTTCAAATATGAAGATTGAACTTCTTTGGGCATCATAGGAGCATTATGCAATACAAATGCAGCAGTAACGGGGCAGAGATCATCATCATGGGTCTTCAGATCTGAAGACCAGCGAACTTTCCTTGTGGAAGAGATCTTCTTGCTCTTTTGAGGGGAAGAGGAGGAAGACATATACTCCTCATACTTTTGTTGGTCAAACTCGTATTCGACCTATTCGTCAATCGGGATGAGGATCCTTGGTTGCAATACTACAGCCTTCGTAGGAAGGCCGTCGGCTCCCACTGTGATCGCCAGTTTGTTTTCGTCAAAAGTTATCATTTTCATTGTTGCTAATAATGGGGCAGAGATCATCATCATGGGTCTTCATATCTGAAGACTAACGAACTTTCCTTGTGGAAGAGATCTTCTTGCTCTTTTGAGGGGAAGAGGAGGAAGACATATACTCCTCATACTTTGTTGATCGAACTCGTATTCGACCTCTTCGTCAACCGGGATGAGGATCCTCAGTTGCAACACTACAGCCTTCGTAGGAAGGCCGTCGGCTCCCACTATGGTCGCCAGATTGTTTTTGTCAAAACTTATCCTTTTCATTGTTGTCAAACCTATTACATCGTTTATCGATTACAAGTTCAAGCTGATCTTTTTATAATATCTTCTTATAATAAAAAAAAGTAAATATTATAATTTTATAAAACAAAATGTAGCAGTAGTTTATCTCCTGTTGTTTTGTGTGGGATCTTTACCTGTAACGGGGACGCGGTAGTCCGTGGACCACCGCGAATCAGATCCGGTTGACAAGTGTAATTATGCTCTTGTTTCACGAAGGAAACAATTGTGGCAGCAACAATCACGACCAAGCGAGATTGTGGCTCTTTTTGTGATCAAAACCAGGTTTGATCCGGAGGAAAGAGGGGGAGAGAATCTTAAATTTTTCGAAGGCTTTTTCTTTATGAAAAAGTTCGTCAAGATCTGCCAATTCTCCTCTGAAATTCATGGTCTACTATTCAATTGGATAGCACCTCGCCCTAGATTTCATATCCTCTCAAATAAAGACCCTATGCTTCTATTTATAGGCTTTTGTTGCCACGTTTTTTGATAAAATTAAGTGTTTTAACGTCATCTGCAGTTGATAACTGCCCAGGCGCACTTAAGCATAGCTTCAGAACATTTGGGGAGGTCCTGGGATGAAAAAATTCTAATAAAACATCAAAATCTGCGTTTGGGAGGCCAAATATGTCATGGTGACTCGGAGCTATGCGAGCCACCATTTGGTGACTCGCATGGGTGCGAGTCACCATTTGGTGACTCGAGCAGGTGCGAGTCACCATTTGTTGACTCGCATGCGTGCGAGCCACCATTTGGTGACTCGCATGCGTACGAGCCTCCTGGCCTGTTGTTGTGTCTTTTTGACCCTTTTGGCTATTTGTATCTCCTTCGGTTTGCTTGTTTTGCCCCTTTACATGTGTTTCGTCACTTTTTTGACTTGTGCGCTTTACCGATTCGCTTCATACATTTTATCGGTGTCAGATAATCTTCTTTGACTTGGGTGATGACATTCATCATGTTCTCTTTGTCTTGAGCTGCGTGCGGGAACTCATAGGCAATTTTTTACGCCTACAATAGACAATCAGACAGAAAAGTTGATAGGTGAGACACCATCTCTATTGTATATCGCTATGGTCTTGTAAGTGTCCTCTGTCTAATGCTAGTCCGGGACAATCAGAAAGTCATTAACAATTGGTAAAATGAACGAAGTTTTTTTTCTCACATGTAACGTGTAACGTGTATCATGGATGTATGGCTAGTATAAATATAAGAAAGGTATATCATAGTATCACATTACTTCACTATGATTAGGAAACATGCTTCATAAGTTGAACTAGAAACAGAACCAACAGATAACAACTACATGACAACTAAGCAACACGGAACATAATAAGCTAGCGTGCGCCCATATCTTCAAGTGTGATGTGCATAGGATAGTGTGTATTATCTAATTATAACATGCATTTACTTAGTCTTGTTTAGGAAAGCTATCTTTGGACAATGTGTGTTTAAATGTTACTTGATTCTTACTTGTCCTGATTTATGTGCACGAAACTCATCTTGCACTAGCGCCCAAAACACAACTCCGGGCCACACATTATATGAGAGATTTCTAATTCCCTCTTCATAATCAACCAAAGTAATTCAATCCATAGAGAACATCTTTCATGTGGGTGCCCTTCCGATTGGGTTCTGATAGCTACGAAACATGCTTGTCAAATATCAAACGCAACTCAATCATGACATGATACATGCAGATAGTTGATCTCTTTCTTGATTTATCATACTTTATACTTAAGCAAGTCTTAGTTGTGGAAAATCATGAGTCCCAACTCATAGTTGCAATGTATCCCAAAATGAGAACTTTGTTAATTTTACAAAATTGTTCTTGATTTAGTGTGACAAGGGACATACTCAATATCCAACATAAGCAATCATTGTCATCATGTATAATCCGTATCACGGTGTCTAATCATGCATACCCCAAATACCAAGTCTCATGATAATGTACTAAGGAAAACAATATTCCTAGGTGTAAGTCTAGGCTAACATGCATAATATCCATGGATTCTAAGTCATAGCATTGTCTGGTAAAACATATGATAAAACACTATCCGATAACATATCAGCAACTATCTTTACTTGAATTTAAACATGATTATAACATATTTTTAACAAACAGAACATAAGCGAATACTTGACTTAGTCAACTGCTTTACCTAAACATGGCAAGAACATATGTTACTACATTTCTAGTGTTATGGTGTTTCACTCACCAAAGTACAACCCTTTCCCAGCAACGGATATGTGTACTTCTGCATGCAATACCCTAATCAAAGTAGCGGCCAAGACCAGCAAGGATCTCGACTTAGCCGACTCCCTGAGTTGACATTTTGTGTCGACTCGAAGGGTAGTACTTGTTGATCCTTTTGTCGAAAACGACTCTCAACGAGCATACTCGACCAATTATTCGACATCTCGCGAGGTAGACTTGAAAAGCGTTACTTCTCAGTGAAGCTAGAGGATGACTTCAGCCTCGAGCTTCCCCCACTGATAACATTAATGTTGCATTTAATGCTTGGCAGGTGCCATCATGCCTCTAGCCCGATAGTCTTCATGACTCACCGGGCCATATCGGCACCGCCATGCCTTTGATTGCTTCTCATTTAATGCTGATGTGATCTCTCCTCCAGTCGCCAGTCGACACCTATAAAGCAAGTGTTAACGCGGCTGCCAGCCTATATTTTTTCACCGCTATCTTGTGCTCAACCATAATGATGGTTCTGCCCTTATACCTCTGGTATAAGTAGAGGTACTATTCTAACATGACGGGGATTCAGATCTTCTGGGATCTAATCTTTGATCTAAGGAATTCTAAGAAATTCCACTACACTACAGAACTCATGCAGTTCTTCATCTTTTCCATACTTAAGTTCATCAGCTGACTTAATCGTCGGAGGAACCACGAGGGAATATGTCCTCGTCCTCTCACGAGTTTTTATATGTGCAGGCTTCAGCCACTCAACTCAGAATTAGATATTCGAGGAAGGAAGCGGCCCCTCATCAATCATTAACCTCATCCAACCATGAATATAATTGATTATGTGATCATTTAACATCAACAGTTTGGCGCCGACCATGAGGCTACTTTCTTTTTCGAGAAAACATGTTTGGTTCCGAGGATAGAGCTGAGTAGTCTCACCCTATAGAACCACGTCTGAGCTATGCTACTCAAGCTTAGCTTGAATAAATAGCTCAGTAGATTTCTCAATCTCTTCAGCAACAACTTGCTACTTTCACTAGCGAGCTTCTTAGCTATCACGCCCCGCTTCCCAAAATACCAAGGAATCAAAACGTGAACAATCATGTGATGTATTAGATTGAGCAGAATAAATATTTTTTCTCAACCTAATACGCTAAGCGTCAAGCAATATACAATGCGAAGTCACAGGTCCTCGATTACAATTAGCAAGAACATAATAAACAACTCAGAATAAAGAAATGTCATATTACAAATGGGATAACATCCGAGACATAAAGTTTAGGTCAAACATGTCCTTATTACAAAATAGTCCAACAAAATATAAAAAATACATAGTCCTACAACATAAACGGAAGTACTGCAAAAATATCTAAATCCCTCAAATACTAAAAGAGAAGTACTATATGAATAATCTAATATCCGTCAGCAACTACGAAAAGAAAAGACTAAGCTCTAGCTTGCTCTTCTGTTCCATCTAGAATACACTCTAGTTGTAAGGCATCTCCATACTAGACCTGCCTGTCCTATAAATATGACGTACACCAGAGAAAATAGGTGTACATTAGCGTGCATGGCACACAGAAAGATCCCACAAGGGAGAAAGAAACGGTCGAATGAGCAATACAATAACAGTAATAATAAAAATAGAAGTATGCAACTGTAATTCTAACAACTAGATGCAAATCACTACTAGATTACAATAGTCAGGAGAAAAATCCAACTCATCCAAGAATGGGGTCACACTACTAACCATCCTATAATAACTCACTGGTCCACATCTCAAATAGGTTAAAGTTCATATTCTCAGATAATTGACTGTTCACATATCCTCTACGTGTATCCAATACCGCTACACGATATCGGTCAAAGGACTACATGTAATCCAATTTCGGTCTGGTCCGAACTCAAGCAAAACTCGGGTGACTACATGATTTTTACTAACCAAAGTGACTACATGATTTTTACTTTGGCCCAACAAACCAACCCTATTAACTAATTATAGAAATAGAAAAAAGTTCATTAAAACCCCCCAATTAGACCTCTGTAGGTTGTCTACAAATCAATGCAGATAGCTGATTCCCATCAAACACCAATGATGGAAGTTATAATTTGACGGCTTCCAGAAGACTATAATTTGAAGACTTTCACGTAGATCGATGAATGTTACAATCTGACGACCTTCGCAACAACTAATGAAAGCTCTAATCAACAGTCTTCACAATCAACATCGGGAGTTACAATCTGACAACTCTCACATTTTCAAGGAGTCAAGACGAATGTTACAAGATGACGATCTTTGCATTGCTCTAGCAAAATATACTACAAATCGACGGTCTCTTTAAACCAAAACGCAGATATCTCTCAAACCGTAAGGAATTTAGCAAAATTAACGGAGCAAAACGAACCCTATGGGGTGGGTTTGGTCGGCTCTGTCTCGTCGAGATAACCGATTTTTATATATAATTTGTCCAATTCCGACTTACGGTTTAAAAGTTATGACCTGTTCTTCACAGAAAGTTATGTTCTGAAGTCCGTCTGTAAGACCGGACTTCGCTTGAACATTGGACCTAGCCTAAAGCTCGCTAAGCCCGCCTAAGGCTCGCCTCTGCATTACAGAATCAAAAACGCAGAGTTCGTGGACTTAAAACACAGAGTTCAACTCTGCGTCCAACGACAAAAACGCACAGTTTATGCGGAGCCCAACTCTACGTCCCAGGTCCAAAAACACACAGTTCATGCGGAGCCCAACTCTGCGTCCCAGGTCCAAAAACGCACAGTTCATGCGGAGCCCAACTCTGCGTCCTAGGTCCAAAAACACACAGTTCATGTGAAGCCCAACTCTGCGTCCCAGGTCCAAAAATGCACAGTTCATGCGAAGCCCAACTCTGCGTCCCAGGTCCAAAAAAACACACAGTTCATGCGGAGCCCAACTCTACGTCCTAAGTCCAAAAACGTACAGTTCATGCAGAACCCAACTTTGTGTCCCAGGTCCAAAACGCAGAGTTCATCTCTGCACAGTGCGACCTGTACGTTTTCAGCCTAAAACAGGCCCAACTCTGCATTTCAGGTCTAAAACGCAGAGTTCGGGCCCAGAACGCTGTTTTCAGCGTTTGACTCGTTCAATCACGATTTGAACGGTTCCAGAACTGTTTTCTCCCCACGATTTGAGGGGATCACTATCCTATCATGGAGAGATTTATGGGGGGACAGCTACACCCTATTAAATCCTTATTAAGGAGAGAATTAAGGGGGCAGTTACACCCCTAAATCCCTTATAAATAGTGGGAAACTCAATTGAGTTGGGGCTAGCTTTTTGGATCTTAGACTTGGCAGCGAAGAGGAGATCTTCCGCTTGGCAGCGAGGGGAAGATCGACGTTCATCCTTCAGCAATGTTCAACAACAGAGAGCTTTCATCCTTGGCTTATAGACCAATTTCAGTTAAATCAACTCTTTCATAGAGTTTCAAACTCGTTCAGAGCTATCAACTTGATCAGAGTTCAAAACTTGCTCTGCAAGTTCTTCTAAAACTTGCTCCGAGTTATTAACTCATTAAGAGTTATTTTTAAACTTACCACACAAGTTCTCCACAACGTCAAATCATGAGGAGAAGACCACATTCCAGTAAAACAAGACGTTCGGATCGTCAACGGAGAGCAAATTCGACGCGAGCATTCGAAGGAGGCACTCCATCACTACCGAGAAGAACCCAATATTAAACAAAGGGGAGAATTCAGATCAATTCTCCTCTCTTTTGTAATCAGGAATTCAATTGTAATTGAGAGTTGAGAGACTTGTAAACATTCTTTTTCTAAGCAGTTAGAGAGAATAAAATCAAACACAATTCTTTCATCATTTTCTTATTACAAAATTTTCCACCAAACAACCTCAAACTTTAGCTTCAATTTGAATTCTCCACATTGTATCAATTGTATCCTCAATCCGTATATAATCGTTAATCTAACAATCACATCAGTATAAAGTATAATCCGAGTAAAGCTCAGTACTTCCTTAGCTCAGTACTTCCTTAGCACAACTTCAATCGTCTTCACCCCCCTTTGTCGTTATCTCTTCAGAAGGGATAATGTTTTCACTGGTGAGCTTGTATCATCCAAATAATATCATAGTAAAGCCATGTGGTGAGTATAGAATGTTGTTAGGGTTGTAAGAGGTGAGTGTAAATCTAAATCATCAAATGAGTGAATTTATATAGGTTGCAAGTAAGGGCTATTATGATAAATAAAAAAACCAGGCTCTTTGGATTCTGTAACAGTCAAATGTAATTGCCACTTAAATAAAAACTATAATTAAAAAAGTAACTCTCATTTCAAGTATGCATGAATGCATGCACTAATGGCATTTAAGTTGATACTTTGTTTGTAAATTGAAACATATATTATTAGTTTGTCATATATGCGTTTTAAGTGGAGGGGTTACAAAAAATAGAAGTTAATATTAGTGGATAATTAATAGGAAAGTTATGCCATTATTAAGAATGTATGCATGTATATATATGTGTTTATATGTATGCAAGTATGTATTTTATAGATGTATGTATGTGGTTTGGAGGGCATTTTTAGAAAAAAATGTTTTAACATAACAACCCACTTTTATAATAGTATTAGAAGTAGTGTCACGCATCGCTTCCCAAAATACCGGGGAATCGAAACGTGAACAAGACCGCGACGTATTAGATTAAGGAGAATAAATAAAAATAAACATTTCTCCTCAACCTAATACACTAAGCGTCAAGAAATAAATACAAAGGAACATGTCTCCGATCACAGATAGTGAGAATATAATAAACAACTCAGAACAGAATATCCATATCACAAGTGAATATCATCCAAGACATAATATTCAGACCAACATGCCCTTCTACAAAATTAAATAACTAAAAATTGAAGAAATATAAAATACATCGTTCAACGGAAAAGAAAGGAAATACTGTAAAAGTATCTAGGACCATCAACTAAGAAAAGATAACTGAACTCCGGCCTATTCTTCAACTCTGTCTGCAAGGCACTCCTGCTGAAAATATCCTGGCTCTGGCACATCTCTAAGCTGGACCTGTCCTTACTCTAAGTCTGACGTACACTAGAGAAAACATGTGTACGTCAGCGTGCATGGTACACGGTAAGATCCCACAAAAGAAAAAAATAGTCGAACGATCAAGACAATAACAGATGTAAAAGTAGTAATGATAATAGAAGCGTGACCAATGCGATAACAGAAATAGGAACATGTGATGATAGTAGTAACTATAGGAGCATGCAACTGGAATACTAACAAGCTAGATACAATCAGCTACTAGAGTCTAACAGTCAGGAGAATCCATAATCATCCAAATAACGATGTCATACTACTAGCCATCATATCATAACTCACTGGTCCATATCTCAACAAAACTAACAAAGTTTTCCAGAAAACACACAAGCATATTATACATATTTTACATGTTATTTGAATTGAAGAAGAATATTTTCATATATATAATCGAGTCCCCATAAACCTGTCCGGGGGCTGCCTTCAAGTCAAGTATTGGCCCTCTGGTCTATGTATATAAAAACTCACGATATCACGATAATGATAATAGGAAAGCGCATATGCCCATTTTTATACATGCTATATTCTCCGTCCAATTCCCCTTTATAAACCCCATATTTGTCAGTTTAATTAAGCAACTGTATATGAAATATTATGCACTAGCCACAGAGTTACCGTGGAACGACTTCTGTAAAATGAAATAACCGTGACCCATAACACGTCTGATTAAGAGTGCATCATCTAGTCAATGCTACAATAGTAATAGTCAAGGAAACCTCATACAGGGATATCGATATCAAAGGAATTCGGGACTTCTCACATCGGGATATCGATGTCGAGTGAGTATAGCCATACTTTGAAGCACGCTTATAAATCATACTTTTAACAGGAGTTGTCTTTATGTACAGTCTCTCCTATTGGATAACAACTAGGTGATAAAATAACTAGTTTCCATAGTCATTCAGGTCAAATACAGTATCAAACAAGATAAATACTATGTGTATAAATAAGAGTGTCAAATTATCGGTATCATTGTAATATGTGTCAAACACAAGTAACATTCACATATTATAATATAATGAAATCTTTTAAAATATCTATTATTATAATAACTCAAGATAATACTTTTAATTCTAAACTAATCTTTAAAAATCATTAATTTATTATATCAAAATAATCCTTTACAAAAATAAAATCCTTAAATTATTTCTCATAATAATTATTCAAAAATAATCTTTTTGCAAAATAATTCTTTTTAAAATTATTTCTCATTATATCAATAACTAATCTTTTAAAATTATAAAATTATTTATTTAAAATAAATTCTTTTACAAAATAATTTCTTTTAAGATATTTATTATCATAATACTTTAAAACCAACCCCTTTTTCAAAATAATTTCTTTTCTCATTATAATAAATCTAAAATAATTCTTTTTCTCAAAATAAATTCTTTTTAATTTTTTTATAAATTCTCTAAAATGATTCCATTGTTAAAATAAATTCTTTTGAATTTATAATAATTATTCTAAAAATACTATTTATCATATTGTTATGATTTAATTATTATTATTTCACCAAACAACCCACACAGATAATTACATCATAATTTAATATATACAAATAATTCATAACAGTCTAAAATTATAATAAAAGACAAGATGAGCAAGGGATCATGCCTCGGGAATATTGTCGAGGATGTCGTAGAGGGTAGTGGGGGTCATCGGAGTGGCTGTACAGGTCACAACGGGTTCGCGGCTCGTCGAAAAGTCAATCGTGTGATAGAATATAAAAAGGGAGGTGTTAGTAGCGATTAGTAATATTCAAAGTGATATAACGAGAGGTAGAAAATAATTCTAAGTGAGAGGGAGATATCGTGTGATAGACAATATAAAGAGCTACACACCGGCGAAGACGATGGTGAAAACGGAGACCGAAGGTGGCCGAAAAACACGTGCGAAGTCGGCACAGCGCTGCTATTTTTTGCTCGCTGCTGCCATCGAGCGATATTTCAGATGTTACCGAGAGGGATAGAGAATGAGTTAGAGCGTGATACAAATTAGAGGTGATAGGAAACATCTAGGGCTACTCACCAAAGAAGCAATCGAAGAAACGGAGATCGGAGGTGATCGAAAAGTGCATGCGAAGCGACACAAAACTACAAAAATCTGCTCATTAATTCGGTCGTTGTTCGGGCTCGTTACTCGCTGTTCGGAGTCTTCCCTTGCTATCCGGGCTTACCGGAGGTGGGAGGATGTTGCCGGGGTCGTAGGGGTGTCTCGATGGGCTCCGACGGGGCTGTGCGGAGATCCGGTTGGGTTGCTCGGTCAAGGAGGGGAGAGAGGAAGCGGAGGTGATAGTGGTGGCGTCGGGGATGACTGTCGTCGAGGTCGGTGATGGGTTTGACGGCACAGGTTGGCTGGTTGGGGCTGCTGTCGGCGCTGGACGACGGGATGAGGAAGAGGTGGTGGTGTGAGGCTGAGAGGACAGGGAGGAGCTTGGGGCGGAGGACATGGTTGAGGGGCGGTGAAGGTTGAGAACGAGAGAGAGTGAGAGAGAGAGAGATGGAGAGAGAGAGAGAGAGAGAGAGAGAGAGAGAGAGAGAGAGAGAAGAGGAGGAGAGAGAACGAAGGAGGCTGCGGTCACGTGAAAAATGAAGAAGGAAAAAGAAACGAAAAAAATATATATGTATATAGGGGTTAGGGTTAGGGTTTAGGTATTTAAACAAAAATAATTAATAAAAAATATAATTACTTACATTTTAAATCAAATAATTATGGGAAAATTATCTACAAAATAAAACGTACTAATTATACTAATACAACAGATAATACACAATAGTAGTAATAATACAACAAATTATACAAATAATACGTAATATTAATAATAATACATTATATATACAAAAAATACATAATAGTAATAATAATACAATGTATTCTTTAAAATAATACGTAATAGTATCGGTAACACAATGAATTAATTCTAAATATTTTTACTGTAATAAGTTAATTTATAAATATCAAAATTATTTAAATAAATATAAAACTTGGATTTTTAAATCGTAGAAAATTCTAAAAAATCGAGAAAATACAAATACACATTTAAAAATAATAATTAAATATGTTAAAATATCAAGAAATTATTTTAATTAGTATCAAAATTCACGGTCATTACAAGTAATAACTTAAAAACTAAAAGAAATATATTATGTACAATAAATAACATTTTATGAAAGATCCTATCATATTATGTATCTACTTTCCTCTATAACTAAAGGAAAACCTAAAGATGAACAGTAAACTTTTTGAATATCCACGTATTTCATCTTAATTCTTTCAAATTCGCCACGTTGCACTCAAATAGGCCACGCTTATCAACTTCCCCTGCAGTTGCTCTGCTTCCACTCTTCTTTCCTCTTCCACAAACGTTTCTCAAATTGGCCACGTTGCTCTGCTTCCACTGCTTCCCCACAAGCGTTTGCAGTTTCTCAAGTTCCCCACAAGCGAAATCATAGAGATCAGTAATGGCGGCTTCAATGGAAAGATCAGGCCTCCGATTCCTTCGCCGGGGATCAAACACCGGCTCAAACTCCGTCCTTTCCAACAAAAAGAAGAGGAACTGCTTCTTCTCCACTCAATTTTCTTCCCCCTTTCGTTTGTATCTTCCAATTTTAGAAATGAGGGTTAGGATTAGGGTTTTTTTCTCTGATTCAGATCTTTCTATTGACTATTTTTGTTTTGCGTCATTTGATTAGATGAGACTGCGAAATGGGAGAAGATAACGTATGCTGGAATCGTGACTTGCACGATCCTTTCGATCTATAATCTTTCCAAGGGTCACCCTCACCATGAAGATCCTCCGGTAATTTTTTCTCTCCAAGGGTCACCCTCACCATGAAGATCCTCCGGTAATTTTTTCTCTGCAAGTGCAATTTTTAAAAACAAAATTTTTTGTTTGTGATGCTGATTTTGATTTAAAAAACCAATCTTTCCTCACCTTTTGGCAGTCTTACCCGTATTTGCACATTCGTAACAAGGAATTCCCATGGGGTAAGTGTTCTTATTATCCTTTCCCTTCTCTACTTAGGTTTTTCGTGTTGTCTTGAAGGATTATTATTTTTCTAATAATAGCTGGGGAATAGAAGGGATAAAAAATGATCTCTGATGACTAGAATCTATCTTGATTATTATGGTTAACATGTTGTATTCTTTTAAGGGGTCTTACTTTAAGTGTTAATCCGGCTTGATTGTAAAATGTTGTAGTTGTTTTAGAATTTAGAGACAAATCGGTTCATTTGGTTGTTTTATCTAAGGTGGCATGGCCTTTGATTACTTAAAATGTTATATTCAGCTAATTGCAATTGTTGTTTCACTTGAGGTTGTCTAAATTTGGTATTTGTTTTATTTATTGAAGGTAAAATGGAACGTGTCTGGATGAATGTAACATAAGGTTCCCTTGATCTTGAAAGAAAGGACTTTTATGTCTACCATCAAAGTATTTGAGAGTTAAGACCAAAAGCTAATTGTCAGATGATTCAAATTTCAAACGAAAGAAAAGATAACAAGCTGAGTTAAATTATGTACACTATAAACGAAAACAAATCTTTTATTTTCATAGTAGGTTAGGTTCCTTAATTTGCTGACAGTTACATTTTAGATGTGCTTTATTTTGTATAAGATTGATTGATTCGCTAAGAGAGATTGGTCAGTCCCTTTGCAACAAAAGCATTGATAAGGACATGTAGAAGACTAAGACAATATAAGGTTTACTTATGGTGGAAAATAATAATTTCATTCTTTCTCCCACCAAACAATTAGATGGTTTATAGATAATTGTCAACATGACTAAGCATCTATCAAATAATAATTCTCTACATGATGTAGAATCCCACATAAAGTAAAATTCAAGACTGATCTAAATATTGATCCTTGCTTAGTCTAGAAAAATAAGACTTAGTAATAGTATGATATAGGATAATTAACACACTGGTAATTATGTTGTAGAACTCTTTGTTTACTTTTTTGCAGCATTTTAATGTTTGATGTATGTGCTCACAGTTCATGGTGTGTGTAGGCTGTCTAAAAATTACAATGGATAGCTGATTAAAACAAGTCCCTACGATGGAGGTCACCATCAAATGACTTTCAAATCACCGCAAACACAACCTCATTTCTGAGATGATTGATCTTGATGGCTGCAACAACAGCATGACTAATAGAGATGCTGATGAGCAGTGTAATGATTTTAGAAATAAAAGGTTGGACTTAGTTAGTGAGTTGCTTGGTAGAGAGTTGTGGGCAAATATTCGTCTAAAAGACACCATGGATGTTGATTCCCATCTAAGCTCCTACAACGGAAGCTATAATCAAATAGTTTTCGGGTCGATAAGCGAAGAAACTGCAAATGGAGGACTTTTCACAAAGATCGAGAAGAGTTACAATTCGACGACACTTCCGATAAATGATGGAAATTCTATTCAGCAGTCCTCACAATCTACAGTGAAGGTTACAATCTGACGACTTTCACACTCTACGACAGCTAAAGCGAGGATTACAGAACAACGGTCTTTGCAACGCATTATAGAAGAGGTCACAAGTCAACATACTTCTTCTAAAACGCGGAAGTCATCCCCGCGTCACATTATGGGAGTGCAGGCGACCCCCGCGTTTCCAAGTCACAAATTAACGTGAGCGACCCTCGCGTTCGTGGGAGTTCAACCTACACCGACCCCCGCGTCACCAAGCAGGCAACAAGCCAAAACGCGAGCGACCCTCGCGTTCATCAATGTTCAGCCAACACCCAACCTCGCGTCTCAATTCTAAGACGCGAGGTTAGGGTCCTGAACGCCAATGTGGGCGTTTGACTCATTCAAATATGAGTTGAACGGTTTCAGAACCGTTTATCCCACGTTCTGAGGGATTTTCGCCCACGTAGGAGCGGATATAGGGGTCAGTTACAACCCCTTATCCCCCTATAAAACTCAACAAACTCAACAGAGTTAGGGGATCAGATTTTTGATAATCGGATCAGGAGGCTGGCTCTTTGAAAACCGAAGAGTGAGCAGGTTGGATTTGAGAGATCTAAACCGCACAGGTTGGAGATTTAGCAGCAACGAAATCCTTGGAGATAGGATTTTTGAATCAATCTCAGGAGATCAGATCCGAGAGTATTCTTCGACAACAGATACAGCTTGATCATTAACCGAATTTTCGGTTCTAACAACTCTATCTATAGAGTTTTAACTCGTTCAGAGTTCTTAAACTCATTAAAGAGTTACGTATAAAACTTCCTACAGAAGTTCATCGTTCCCACGAGATAAGAGACGGTCGGATCGTCAACGGAGAGCAAATTCGACGCAAGCAATCGAAGGAGGCATTCCATCGCTACCAAGAAGAACCCAGTTTTAAACAAAGGGGAAGAACCAATTTCGTTCTCCTCTCTTTTGTAATCAAGTTGTAATCGAGATCAAAGGAATCAATTCAAATTTTCTTTTATCTTCTTTATTGCAATTTTCCTACATACAAAAGATGGCGACTCTGCTGGGGACTAGCTTTTCCGATGAAGAAGTGGTGGCGCAGTCCGACGTCCACCTCATGGGAACGACAGTAGAAACTCTCATCGTAGAGTTTGATCAAGCAAAGTATGAGGAAGCACTATCCTCTGGATCGCTTAGCCCCAAGGCTAAGCATGATGTACGTAAGACCTCTAAGAAGGTCAATTCTGTTGTCGACGTGCCGAAGAAAGCCCTCTCCTTCGGCCAGGAACTCAAGTTGGCTCTGCAGGCGGATTGTCCCACCTTCGCGTCAGCCCAACGTGCTTCGGGCCACAAACGGCCTTTGGAAGAGACGAGTCCTGTGAACGTCAATGACGTTGCTGCTAAGGCTTTGAGACAAGCCAAAAAGAACGCCGCTCGCCGACGGAGAAGATCCATACGACGAGCACACTTACGTGAGAGCCGAATGTTGGCTCAACGCGAAGATCGCGTTCCTGAAACTTCAGCCGAACTTAGCGTTCCCAAAACAGAACGCTCGCTTCGTGGCAATGAGCCCAACTACGAGCCTCGGCTAATTCAGCTGAAACGCGACCCTGAGTGGCGCGTTGTCTCCTCAAAACGCAGCCCTCAGAAGGAAGCTGTCAAACGCGACCCTCAGGGAAGCGTTCAATCAAAACACGACCCTCGCGGGTCTGTTTCACCAATTAAACGCAACCCCCAGGGGCGCGTTCAAACAAAACATGACCTTCGCAGGTCTGTTTCCCCAACTAAACGCGACCCCCAGGGGCGCGTTCAAACAAAACAGGACCCTCGCGGGTCTGTTTCATCATTTAAACGTGGGCCTCGGCCTAACGTTTACAAATCCCAACGCGACCCTCGCGTTAATCTTCAAGAACGCCACTCTGGTGCTGTTCTTCGAGAACGCGATCTTCAAGAGGTCCGCCAGGTCCAGAAAGATCAGTGTGGTTTCAAAATCCATGTTCGACAAGAACTAGTCTCAACTACCCAAGGGCAGGGGGTTCCATCTCCACTTCCAAGCCCGGGGAAAAGTTCCTCCCAAGTTCCTGACCTGCGGGAATTGCTGTCAAAGGGAAAACCGACAATGCAAGCAGCTCATTCATGCCAATGTGAGAGGCTTATTTCGGCGGTTCTTTCGGAGTGCCATTGCTGCACATCTACACCTCGGCAATCTGTGTTCGACAGGTTAACAAATGTCGTTAGGCCTGCCAAATGACAACGCCGACACAAAAAGAAATCTGAGTACCCGCAGGTCACTATCAACATGATCGGCCGAGGGAAAGCTTCGCATTCCGATTCAGACGAGTCGCAAAGAAGTCACTCCCCAACTGTTAGGGAAATTTGTGACCAACTCGAAGGAGTATATCGGAATACTCGGACTCGGACAGGAGCTATTCGCCCGGTTAACTATCAAAAGTTAGCCAAAGGCGTTACAATAAGTGATGAACACTCGGCAATAGCCGAGTCTCAATCTTCAAGCTCTGTCGGAGCACAAGGAGTTTCTGCCTACATGACGGAAAGCCCCGAGGATATAGCTAAAAAGGTGAACGAGCACCATGTTATGCTCCAGGCGCAACAGGAGACACTTCTCCAATTAAAGGAGATGTTGGCCCAGCTTCTTGCTGAAAAAGGCCACAAACCTGAATCTTCCCGGAGAACAACTTCGAAGGGGAAACAAAGAGTGCACGAACATTCAGATCGTGAGACTCACAATCTGGGATCTTCGTCTGAAGGTGAGAGGGAGATAGAAAAGGAACTGCACCCACAATCCAACAAAATGGATGAACTGGAGGCTCGTCTCAACGCAATCGCTAACAGGAGCGAGCTCCGCGAAGAAGGAGTGGTTCGGCCTTATCCTGCGGAATGGGATACAGCCCCTTACCCGCCTAAATTTAAGGCTCCCACCTTGCAACCGTTCGACGGCACGGGATCGCCAAATCAGCATATTTACTATTTCAAATCCCAAACTGGAGACGTGGTAGCAAATGACGCCATATTGACTCGCCTATTCATTGGCACGCTTAAAGGAGTTGCCTTTGAATGGTTTATGAAACTGCCTGCCGGGTCTATCCAGAAATGGGTAGACCTGGAAAGGCTATTTTTGGCCAGGTTCTTTGAGGACGACACGGAGGTTTCAGTCCCAACTCTCCTCGCCACCAAGCAAAGAAAGGGAGAGTCCATCAAAGCCTACGTGGAAAGATTCCGCAGCATGGCATTGCGATGTCCCTCAGGTATGACTCAATCAACCCTGGTTGAAACTTGCAGGCACAACCTGCAGACCCAGCTCCTCGCTCAGATGGGAGTAGCGGAGTGTCGCTCCTGGAGACAACTAGTTTCCCAAGGAGAACAAGCAGAAGAGATAGTGGCAAGAGTCAAAGCTGAAGAAGCACCACAACCCAAACCGCAACAACAACAGCAACGTAATCAGAACAATGCTCAGCGGTCTAAAGGGAAAGAGACTCTAGCAGCCGACTACACGCGAGTGCCACCACCTACCAAGCAAGGCAAGGCGCCAAATCAACAAAGAGCGCCCAAGCAGTATTCGTTCAAGGAGGAGCACGTGGATACCTTATTCCAATTGCTCCGAAAGAACAACAAGCTCCAGTTGCCTGAAATCAGGAAACCAGATGAAGCGGGGAAGGTTGATGATCCCAACTATTGCCGGTATCACAGATTCCTTGGACATCCTACCAAGAAATGCTATGTCTTCAAAGACATCTTGCAGAATTTGGTAAACGCTAATGTGCTCACCTTGAAGCCAGAGCAGAAGACAGTATCCACTAATATGATAGCGGTCCAGTTTGGTAACTTTCCCCCGGTGGTGACTGCGAGCGGTGTTGTACCCATCCGCAAGGGAGAAATGCACCTAAAGAATGCTGACTTGCATAATCAGAAAGGCAGGGGGTTGGTACCCCTCACCACCCCAAAAGGGGAAATCATGTGGGTCCACCCTGACTTGCTTGGAGATCAACAGTGGACGAGCACATCGTCCAGAAAGAAGGGAGGTAAGGCTAAATCTTCCAACATGATTAGCCCCTCCATTACCGAAAATGATGACCACCTTAAACCTCTTACCGATTCAGAAGAGGAAAGGATCGTCCTGGCAGCATATCCAGGAGACAATCCGGGCACTCGGTCGGGAAAAACCTATTTGAGGGATTACGGTCAGAATGCCCAAGGGGTGGAAGAGCAACCCCAAGACGCTGGGGGTTCTGTGCCGAAGAAACCGGTCGACAAAGGCAAACAGAAAGAGCTCCGGTTCAATAAAAATCTTCACCAGGAACTCGGGGAGCCAAGTACTCCCTTTCAATTCAACGTCATGGCACAACTAGCTAACATACCGGCTAGGATCACTTTATACGAGCTCTTGAAGTTATCTAAAACTACCAAGGAAGCTCTGATCGAAGCTTTAAAGAATACGGAGAGCTTTATTACACAAGTCACTCCGATTCCCGAGGCTTCTGACGATCAAACTTGTCTGCAATGCCTGCAAGCGGCGAGAAGTCTACCATGCATATCGTTCACACAAGAAGACATGCAGGTCAAACACGAACATGACCGACCACTGTACTACACAGGGTATATTGGATCTTCGGAAATTAGTCGTGTTCAAGTTGACCCGGGCTCAGCGCTCAGCATCATGCCCTATAGGGTCATGCAGGTATTAGGGATTCCTATGCACCGACTGCACACTACCCAGACTACTATCTTCGGGTTCAACGCAAACAGTACCCGACCCCTGGGAAAGATCAAGCTCAGGTGTCAGATCGGAGATCTCAAGTCGGAGGTAGCATGCTACATCATAGATGCGGACACGTCTTACAATCTTTTGCTAGGACGACCGTGGATACATGCAAACCGCATAGTCCCATCCACCTTGCACCAAGTTATGAAGTACGCCAATGACGAGGGTGAAGTTCGAACCCTAATCGCAGAAAAATACCCCTTCCGAGGAGTAGAGAACTTCCACACCGACTCCGTCTTCTATTTAGAATCCCAAAAGAAAGAGGATGTAGATAGCGGTAATGAAGCTGACATTGAGCCAGATCCTGAGGAAGATTGTCCTTGGGAATTAAACTTTGATGTAATGGGTCAGGGTGAGAGCAATAATGATGTACCGAGTGAGGGCGAGTGGTGCATTAATGAAGATTTCATTTTAGCGTACTTGTCTGATGTTCCCTCTAAAAACAAACAAATAGAAAATGATACAGGTACCAACCCATGGCACGTACTGTGCGCACAGGCATCACTCACATTGCCAATCGGATCATCTTTCGTTTCAGATGAAGAAATAGAAGATGCACAAAAGGCTTTCTTCAAAGTCCCATCCAAAAGGAAAGGGCGGAAGCCGATCTGTTTCGGAAAAGTCAAACCGATACAACTCAAACGAGGAAGTTCGGAGGAAGACGATGGAGTTCCTCAATTCCATTATCATGAACCTAACTCTCTCCGGTTAATGAAACAAATGGGGTATGACTTTGACGAAAAGCAAGGTCTAAACTTCGGGAAAGGAAGGCGAACACCAATCCGAATGTCCCTAACCCCCGAAGGGAAACCCCCAGATTACTACCAAAAGACTAGAAGAGGTTTAGGATTTGTCACGCCTCCCGCTGTTTCGGAAAATGAAATAAGTAACTATCTGCGTCAGGACCACTCATCCCGAACATCTGCATACGAGTCCGATGTCAGTATCGGATCTCTTTTTAGAAATCTGACCGTGAATATGGTTTCAGTTGGCCATCCAGATGAAGATGCAGGGAATGATGAAGGGTTAATGGAATCGACCAATGACCCTTGGATCAAACGTCTTAACATCTTATGGGATATGCGATTCGAACAACGTGAACCACCCACTGAAGATAAAGTGGTCCAGGTTAACATGGGAGATGAACATGATCCTAAGCCTATTTTCATAGCCGAAGCTTTATCATCGTCCGAGAAAGAAGATCTTATATCTCTCATCCGAGAATATATAGATGTCTTTGCTTGGAATTATGAAGACATGCCCGGGCTTGACCCAAAAGTGGCCACACATCGTCTCAATATCGATCCGGATGCAAAACCCGTTAAACAACAACAACGTAGGTTTCGTCCAGAGATCATGGAGTCAATCGAGTCGGAAGTGAAAAAGCTTATAGACTCAGGTTTTGTCAGGGAAGAACAACACCCAGACTGGGTGGCTAACATTGTTCCAGTTCCCAAGAAGAACGGTAAGGTCCGGATATGCATTGACTTTCGCGACCTTAATGCAGCTTGTCCAAAAGACGAATTTCCACTTCCTATCACGGATGTTATGATCGATAACACCTGCGGATATGAAAGAATGTCTTTCATGGACGGTTTCTCCGGGTACAATCAAATCAAAATGCACCCGGACGACGAGAAGCATACTGCATTCAGAACACCGCTGGGGGTGTATTGCTACACAGTGATGCCCTTCGGCCTGAAAAATGCAGGTGCAACCTATCAACGTGCAATGAACACTATCTTCCACGAACATCTGCGTAAGAAGATCGAATGCTACGTTGACGACATCGCAGTGAAAAGCCAACATAAAGGGGATCATCTTACAGACCTGAAAACGATGTTTGAAATCATGCGAACACATCAGCTGAAGATGAATCCAACAAAATCATTTCTCGGAGTATCAAGTGGAAAATTCCTGGGATTTATTGTCACATCCAAGGGAATTTCTCTTGATCCAGAGAAAATACGTGCCATCCAAGACATGCCACCGCCGAAGAACCTCAAAGAACTCCGAGGTTTGCAAGGCAGACTAGCCTACATCCGAAGATTCATATCTAACCTTTCGGGACGCTGCCAACCTTTCTCGAAGCTCATGAAGAAAGGAGTGTCCTTTGTGTGGGATGGGGAATGTCAAAAAGCGTTTGAAGAAATCAAGAAATATCTCACACAACCACCGGTTCTCGTGGCCCCTATATCAGGAAAACCATTCCTATTATACGTGAGAGCCATGGAACATTCTTTAGGAGCATTATTGGCTCAGAATGACGACCAGGGCCACGAGCAAGCCATTTACTATTTAAGCAGGACCATGATGGGAGCCGAACATCGGTACAATCCGGTTGAAAAAGAATGTCTCGCTTTGGTATTCGCGGTTCAAAAGATGCGACATTACCTAGTTGGACAGACAATTCATGTCATCTCGAAGGTGAATCCTTTGAGAGTCCTGATGACGAAACCATCGTCTTTGAATTGTCGGCTTGCAAAATGGGCCATTCTTTTGTCACAATACGACATGCAATTTATGCCCCAAAAGGCAGTCAAGGGTCAAGCATTGGCAGATTTCTTGGCCGATCACCCGGTGCCAGGGACATCTAAGTTGTATGAAGAGTTGCCCGACGAAATCGCCGAAGCTTGTGTTGCTCAAGAATCTACACAAGTGTGGAAACTATTCTTTGACGGCGCGTCTAGAGCAAACCCTCACGGAGCGATTACTGCGGGAGTAGGAGTGGTGCTCGTATCGCCTAACGGTCACGTAATCCCAAGAGGATTTTCCTTAATCGAACCGTGTACCAACAATGTAGCTGAGTATAACGCGTTGCTACTAGGGATGCGACTTGCCGAAGAACTCAATATTCGGCGCCTTGAGGCTTATGGTGATTCTCAGCTCATTGTAAATCAAGTCCGAGGGGAATACGAAGTACGTCATGAGGACTTAATCCCATACTACTTCGCAGTGCTGAAGCAAGCTAAGCAGTTCGAGGGATTCTTTATCGAATACATTCCACGAGCCCAGAACGCTTACGCAGATGCTTTTGCTTCATTAGCGACCTCGTTGGCATTACCACCAGGAACCGAAACGACAATCCCAGTCTCAGGACGTGAACTATACTCCTCCAAGATTCCTAAGGAGGAAAGCTCAGACAAGACAATGACGGAGGAAGTCTGTACGACCTCTATAGAATTCGAGTCTAGAGATTGGCGATTTCCATATGTTGACTATGTCTTATACGGAATCTTGCCTGACAACCCCAAGGAAGCGGCCGGCATCAAACGAAAGGCCCTCCGATTCTATTACAATACAGTCACTCAGACTCTGTATCGTAAATCCCATGACGGTATTTTGCTCCGATGTCTTTCTCAAAAGGAAGCAAAAGAGGCCCTCAAGGAAGCTCATGAAGGGATGTGCGGAGCTCATCAGCCCGGAGCTAAATTAGGGGATCGCCTCCGACGAATTGGCTATTACTGGCCAAAGATGTTCTCAGACGCGGTTGACTACGCTAAACGTTGTCACGCGTGCCAAATTCATGGGGATTTCATCCACCAAGCACCTGGGAACTTACATCCCACATTTGCATCATGGCCATTTGAAGAATGGGGTATGGATATCGTAGGTCCAATTTCTCCTCCGACTTCTAAAGGACATCGGTTCATCCTGGCTGTGACCGATTATTTCTCCAAGTGGGCAGAGGCAATCCCGTTGAAAGAAGTCAAAACTTCCAACGTAATCAAATTCATCAAACACCATGTTGTCTACCGTTTTGGAGTCCCGAGGCGGATAGTTCATGACAACGGGACACAATTCGTCAGTTTTGGGTTCCAGAGGTTTTGTGACAAGTTCAGAATCCAGAGCGTTGCATCTACGGCATATTATCCGCCGGCGAATGGTCTTGCAGAAGCCTTCAACAAAACCATTGTGAAACTTCTCAAGAAATTTGTCTCCAAGAGTCGACGCGATTGGGATGAAAGACTCGGCGAATGTTTGTGGGCTTACCGCACAACGGTAAGGACTCCTACAAGAGCTACACCATTCTCGCTGGTATATGGCTGTGAAGCCGTATTACCACTAGAGATTCAGATTCCTTCTCTGAGAGTCGCTATCACGACGGGGCTAACAGAAGAAGAAAAGCATCAACGGCGCCTGCAAGAACTTGAAACCCTCGACGACAAGCGACTTCAAGCTAAGCAGCAGATCGAACTATATCAAGCTCGGATTTCCAAAGCCTATAATAAAAAGGTTAAGGAACGAACTTTCAAGAAAGGCGATTTGGTCTTGGCCAACAGACGACCCATGGTGATGACACACAAAACCAAAGGGAAGTTCAATCCTAAATGGGAAGGGCCCTTCGTAATAGACTCAGTTTATTCGAACGGAGCATATCGCCTTATCAATCAACAAGGAGACAGGCTCATGATGCCAATCAATGGGAAATTCTTAAAGAGATATTTCCCGTGAATCATGTAGCCCCCTAATCCCCAGCCAGATCAGGCTGGGGGTTGCCTATTTATAGTGTAACTCTATTTTGTATCTCGTCAAGTTAACACTACACTTCTGACGATTGAAATTTTCTGGAATTACTCCAAGTAATAATAAAGAGAATTTCGTTCTTTTCAGTTAACACTATATTTATAGCATTTGCATTACTTTTTCACTGTCTTGAATTATATTTCAACAAAAGTGATAATGCAAAAACAAAGCGGTATCATTTTCATTCAACATTGTTAACTCCAATACAAAGTGACGATGAGCAAAATGAAAATGATACAGAAATCCCTTAATAAAAGAAAAAGGGGTACAAGACTTAAGCATCAGGTTTCATTAACTTGAGAGATTTCAGCCTAGATTTGAAGGCAGAGAGTTTCTTTTCATGAGTCACCCTGACTCGTTCCTGGATCTCTCTCCTGAGCTTAGCTTCGACAGGTTCGGCAGCAACAATGTCTTTGCGAATCTTCTCAGCCGCGTGGAGCGTACGGCAAAAATCAGTGTAGATACGATCGCCTTGAAGCTCTAACTCTTTTCGAGCGTCTTCGTATTGAGCCAACTGAGTTTTCTTCTGGTCTAACTCCGCCTCCAAGCGAGCAATGTCTTTTTCAGTGGCACGAATAGCAGAAACAACACCTTTGGTGTCGGTATAGGCCCGGGTATGCTGCCTCCGTAAGAGAGATATGCGTGCCTTCTTATCAGACAAGTCCTTGCAAAGGTCTTCTCGACGATGCGACTTGGAGATCATGGCCAAGGAAAGAGTGGGTTCCACTTCAGAGTCCGGATTGGTGTGCTGCAATTTTTTAAAAGCTGCCAGCTCTGTCTTCAAGAGAGCAACTCCTCCCTTGCAGTGCTCAGTCCATGACACATCTCCCTTAGCCTCGATTTTGTCCAAACACTTGGTCAAGATGGGCTCACAGTCTTCAAAAGAAGCACCATCAAGACGGACTAGATCAGTAGTCATTTGTATCCAGTACTCCAATTCTTCGATCAGTTTCTTCAAAGCTCTTGAGCGTGGAGGAGGAATGGTTGGATAGATTGGACCTGCATCTTCTTCATGGACAGATGACTCAGCGAGTTCAGAAGAAGAATCCTCGTACATACTTTGGTCCCGGGAAGAAAAAGAAGATGCGGATTCAGAACTCCCAACAGACAGTACTTCCTCGATCTTAGTTTCTTCAGGAATAGGAGGAATTAATCGAAGCATCTCTTCCTCTCCACCGGTTAAGTGCGCGACAGGCGCAGATTTCATTGCGTCACCCATCAATTTGGCCTTCTTTGAATTTTTGGCTACGACAGGCAGCCGTTTACGCATTCTCCTATCATACTCAGCCTGCTCAGCAGCAGAAAGAGCCTTCTTACCCGATCTCAGAAGACGAGGTTCAGAAGCAGGCACTTTTGGAATTGGTTTTTCTTCGGGAGAGTCAGCAATCGGTGTTTCCTCTTCGATTTCCATAGGAGTTTCTTCCTTAGGAGGCTCGATGGCAGATAAATTTCCAGGAGCTTCGACAGCCCCAGATGCTTCTTGTTCGCAGGATAGATATTCTTCTACCCCCGGCAAACGAGTGCCGGAAGAACGACTCCTCGAACGATACAATTCCCGAATCTCACTTATGCAGGAGGTATAAACATCATACCCCGTGACCTGGGAAACTTCTTCATACCAGTTGCAGAAATCAGCAACAGTGGAGCAGCCAGGCGGCGAATTGGGTAAAGTGAATTGCACATGGGTTCCCCCGGCGGAAAAGAAGTACCATGCGCGAGCTCCTTCATATAAATTCCCAACTTGAGCCAAGGCCGGGTTGGGATTGCCAACATAAAGCTGGTCATATCCAAATTGCCTAGCGAACCGAGAAGGCACGTAAGGTTCAATAAAGCACTTCTCCCGCAAGCGGAAGACCAGGTAACCCAATCTGATCATAAGAAGCCAGTTGAATGTGCCTTCTTCCAAAGAAGACGAGCCCTCAAAAAGCAAGTCCAGGAAGCGGGCATCCTTCGCGTCAGCTCCGTCAAAATTAGGAGCACAACAAAGCATCCGGTAATTATCTTTCCGAGATAAGAGTTGTCGAGCCCTGACTATGTAAGAATGAGTCCATGTGGCCGACTCTAATCTCTGTATGGAGGGGATATAAGCATCAGCACTCTCCGATACTCCCGTCATCAAGGAGGGGCAATGCAGCACGAACCAGGCCACCAAGTACGTATACGGCACTGGTATGCGTGGCTGGGGGTTCTTCCCGGCTTTCTTCCTGGCGACCTTAACCGTCGAGGTACCGAGCAGATCAGAGGTCAACATCCTTAGGCCATTTTGAATGCAGCCGACCATGGCAGTGAGGAGACTCACGGGTCTCCCATGTGCTAGTAAAACAGCTGGATATACAACTTCAGCCAAGATCGCTTCTATTGGTCTCGACGGCACTACACACCGTTTCAACCAAACCATGAAGAAGCCTGCAAGTAGAGCCGTGTCAGAAATAGGAATTATAGCCTGGTGATGGAAACTCTCAAACTCAACACCAGCTTCAAAATCGTCCTCTACATGCTCCGTTTTGTAGATAGCATGAGAAGCCTTAATCCGAGCTTTGGCTTCTTCAGGAGAGACGGCTGCAACACGAGATACGACTACATCTTTCCGATTTAAATTCTGAAAGAGGTATTCCGCCCATGTGGTATGCATAATGCCCCCTCCACGCATCCCAAAGACTTGAGCACAGATGTGAAAGTGACACATCAACTCCCAGAAAGTATCATAAATTTCTGGGTGCGCCAACCTCAGTCGGGAAAGCTCTTCGGTAGTGGGAATGAACTCCTCGTAGGGTATTTTTCCAAGTGGCAATCCCGACACTGCTTGCATCTCATGGAGAGCAAAACCTAATTCTCCTACAGGTGTAAAAAATGTGCAACTTTCCGAGTTATATTTCTCCAACATAGCGAAGAAATTGTGAAAGCTCTGCACAACTCCCCGTCGAGTAGCCAACACGGGAATTGTGAGACCCGATTGAGTGAGTGACTCCTTAAGCTCCTCAAGAACGAAGTCAATCATGCGGGTCCACCAACCTCCTTCTCCGGAACAAACCCACCCAGGGGATCTGAACGCTTGGGTGGAAAATTCACCCTGAGTCGCAAGGAATTGGCGAATGAAAATATTCGCTGGGCGTGGCATCTCCTGAACCAGTTCCTTCTTCTCAAATAAACCAGGCCTCAATCCTTTGAGCTGCCCCCCGATTTGTGTACGAGCCCGTCGACCAGATCCGAACGATACATTTTCCTTCTCTTTGACTATGTCAAAAGTCAGACTACGACGACGACTTGCATTCAAGAAGTAGGAGAGGGGATACATTCTCTTCATGTTTGGAAGGAAGAAGTGGCGATCATCAACTTTCCGCAATAGCTTCGAGTCTTCTGCATGAACGAGGTGATCATCGATGGATATTCGATCTCCGAATATGAATGCCGGTTTGGGAAACTGAGCATGGCCCGCAGGGGTTTCCATGTCCAAGTCAGTGATCAGAACCCTAAGGGTGGAACATCGAGGAGATCTAACCATATCTGTCCTTTCCGAGTCAGCGAAAGTACAAAGCGGAACTGTGTTTTGAAGACTGAAAGTTTCATTCACATCAGGTCCGCCAATATACCCAAAATGATGCTCTTGTGAAAGCGGCACGTTTGGTAAAAGCACTGCACAATCAAAAAGCAGATGTTAGCAGCTATAAGCGAGCCATCACATAAAGATAGAACCCCAAAACACAAAGGGTTTAAGCCTCAAGTCAAAATCACCAACGCGAGGGTCGAGCATCGCGTCAGAAAATCACCAACGCGAGGGTCGAGCATCGCGTCAGAAAATCACCAACGCGAGGGTCGAGCATCACGTCAGAAAGTCTCAAACGCGAGGGACGAACCCCTTGTTGAAAAACTGGAACGCGAGGGTCGGACCTAAAGAGTATCCCAACCCCGCGTTTTCATTTGATCAAAACGAGTCATCTTCCTCGTTGTCAAGAACCCATCTAGGGTTTTCAGAAAACTTGCCGAAGCAAGTTCTTTTAGTCAGCACTTACCCCGACAGGGAAGTCCTTGCGGCGGCGGAGACGACGACGATGTCCCCGTAGGAACTGGAGCACCGCCGGCGCCCTCAACCGACGGCGTTTCGGAGGTCGCTCCGGCGACTTTCTTGGAGCTCGAGCCTATTCTTCGGGGCGCCATCAATGCAGCCGATCACAAGGAGCGTTTTCGGACGGAGAAGACGAAGTTCGTCGGAGATCTCGCCAAAGTCAAACGAAATTTCTGGTTCTTGGAAATGGCCGAAAGTAGAAAGAGTCGAATGACTCTTGATGTGACCACTCAGGTCTATTTATAACAACTGTTAATTTGTTGAAATGGTTAGGGACTTTAAAAAGAATCCCAACCGTTTTAAAAAGAAAATCTTTTAAAGTCAGTTAAAGACTTTAATCTCAACGCGAGGTTCATATCCGCGTTCAAACGCTGGGCTCAGATCAGCGTTTCATACCCCAAACGCGAAAGTCACCTTAGCGTTATGACTCTTCCAAGTGAAGAACCCATTCCTGATACTTATTCTCAAAGTTCATAGGTTCTTTTCAACAGAGTACATTCAATACTCTGTATCTCTTCAACCTATCAGGTTAATATTACACCTCAGATGATCACCATCCTAACAGAGATTGAATCTAGTTATTAGTATTACCAATATGACTATAATTCCTCTGTTAAAATCAACTTATCGATTCTCATCAATAGAACGATAAGTCCTCAAAGTTGCTCCGATCGTAACACTTCTAACTTATCGATTCTCATCAATAGAACGATAAGTCCTCAAAGTTGCTCCGATCGCAACACTTCTAACTTATCGATTCTCATCAATAGAACGATAAGTCCTCA